>JANAVB010042618.1:3391767-3896767 GCA_029216955.1 Iris pallida
CGTGCTCCATGCGCCGTGGGCTGTGCTTGCGTGCTTCGTACGATGTGGGTATTTTTGTCTGCATGTACAGTGCATTTGCATGCAGTGCACAGACTACGTGTCGTGCAAGCGTGCACTGTGCGTCGTGGGCAGTTTTGCTCGCGCACGCAGTGCACTAGTGCTCGAATCACCTTAAATGACTATTTTTGCCCGTTTGTGCTATTTTGTAGCTAGAATCTCGTAAAACTCAAAATATAAAAGTTGTAGATCTTCGTCTTGGCTTCAAGAATCTTCTTGTTTCACCTTAAGTGGAGTTCATATGCGACCGATAGTTTCAATCATAGTTCTCTATCTTCTTTGCATATTTTCTATACTTGGCTTAATTGCGACGACCCGACTTGGCACTTGATAGTCTTGAGCTAGTAATTTGAATTTGACTTGAACATGATAACAAGATCCCATCTTGATAATCTCGATCTTCATGTAGCCTACCAACAAGTAGGACGTATTTCCAGCACACTGTCATGTGTTGCACTCTAAGTCACCTAATAATTCTCTTAATTCTTGATAAACTCTTGTAACCTCGCCTGGATAACCTGGATAGTCTGAAGGGCTTGTGACTGCAGGAATACCTCAACTACATCTTGTTAGTAACTAGGCCTGTGATAACCCTAGTTAGCTGATAATAGCAAGCCGTAGGATTTGATTGGCCATGCCTGAATTATTGTCTCATGATTAACATGGGTATTACATTCCACCTCTTGATTTCTTTATACAAGCTAGTATATTCTTTAAAGCATGTCTTTTATGTTATTTAATTATGCTCTTTCATCAGTTTTTCTATTCTTTATATGCTGGTTTTAGTTTGTAAGTAGAGCCTCCCTTGTGGTACTTGTTCTTTCTGGGGTCTGACCCAGCTGGTTTTGTATGGCCAAATTTTGGAGTAGCACCCAAGGATTTACCTGCCTTCCAGCCAGATGGTAAACGCCAGGCGTAACCATGGAACGAGTAGATTTTCTTATTTTGCTCTCTACTCTACTGTAACTTATTCTTTTGAGGCGTTTAGCCGCCGAGCATGTGTTAGCTCATGCTGAAACTTTATTTGTCTGCCTAAGGGCTATAACATGGTTGACAAATCCTAGGGTTGATCATGTATGACTTAACTCTTGCTAGTCTCGCATTTTGTATGACCAGCTTCATGATCATATAAATATGTAATATTTGGGATGCCTTACATTATATGTCTGATGATCTAACATCTTGTAACAATTATTTGCTTTCTTGAGATTGAGACACTAGGCTTGTTCTTGACCACAAGAGATTGTTGACTTGTAGATAAAACCTCATGCATCTAGACAGTCGTGACTGTATTGCGGGGAGGGTTGTACTTTAATGCACGTAGCTGGCTGTGTCTGTCCCCCGCTTTTCAGTATTCTGGTTCTGGGACGTGACACGGTTTAAGTGGTAGCCCAAGCAGGTCTTTTAAATCAAGATGTATAAGGGTTTTAGTAAATAGATGTCTCAATCAGCATTTGCCCTTGATCTCTACTCGTGCTTTCTAATCTTCCTAATTCTTGACCTGATAAATGCTTATATCCTTGATCTATTTGGGTCCTTCCTTATTGTTCCCCATGTCATTTCTTCAGTGGCATTGTTCCTAATCCTACCGATCAGCCGGGTGGAGCACCTCCAGTGAACCAGCAGCAGCAAGTAAACCAGCAGCATCCTGGGACCAAACCCAGCACTCAAGGGCAACATCCCGAGTCATGCCTTCCGGGGATCAAGGGCCACCAGTTTAGCCAGTCCAGCCTGCAGAGCCTGATAATAGAACCCTGATGGGACTCATCCGGAACTTGCTTGCATCACAAGATCGTCTGGGCGATGCCCTGTAGCAGACAGTACAAGATGCTATGGGCAGAGTCGGTTATCAGGAAAACAATACGGCTAACAACTTCAAGTGCCTGAACCCTCCTTTTTTTTGAAGGCAGAGAAGGTGCTATTACTGCTGACGCATGATTTCAGGATATAGAGGTCATTCTGGAGGCAGCTAGGATTTCAAGGAAGAAAAGGTGGCCGTTGTGCGCCTGCAATTATTGGACTTAGCCCGCAGCTAGTGGACGATGCTAGCAGTTGGTTTGGTGACACATGTCTTGTGGACGGTATTCAGTGACAAATTCCAGACGAAGTACTTTGATGCAGTAGCTCGGTATGATCAGAAAAGGGTTAGCAATCTCAAGCAGATGGAAAGGACGGTCGATGGATATATGGTTAAGTTTTTTAGACTTAGTCGGTTTGCTCCCACCTTGTAGCGACCGAATTGGATCGAATGCAGCGATTCCAGTAGGGACTCCACCTAAAGATTATTCTAGTTGTGGCACAGTTTGAGCACCAGACATTTGATGCAGTTTTACGAGCAGCAAGGCGGCATGAATATACCTCCCAGAGAATAATAGATCGAATTGGAGGATGAAAGAGGCCTATGGACAGTTATCCCAGTCATCAACACCATCCCCGACAGCTAGGGCTTTGACCATTGGAGGTCCTAGGATGGCAACCACAGTTGTTCAGCATTCGAGTCCGACGTACCCTCAGCAACAAAAACAGAAGCAATCTTCCTTAATAGGCTGCTCTCATTGTGGGAAGCCTGGACACGTGGTTTCAGAGTGTCGCCGAACATAAGGGTTGTGCTTGGCTTGTGGGACACTGGACTACATAATAGGGTCCTACCCGTATTGAGCCGTTCATCTTCCTCAACCCTAACCAGTCCATCGATTAGGGAACCAGTACTAGTGTAGCAGTAGCAGTACCAGCCTTCGAGGCTATTACCACCTCAGGCCCAGGCCTTCCAACAGCAGAGGTCACAACAGTATGTTCAGACCCAAGCTTAGATTCAGAACAGGCAAAGAAGTTACCAGCAGAGGGGACCGTCAACAAGAGGACAGGGTCAAGCTATGGCTCTGTCAGTAGTAGAAGAATTGGCATCATGAGGTAGTAGTAGGTACCATTCTCGTCAACTCTTTTCCAGCATCAGTATTATTTGATTCGAGTGCGTCGCATTCATTTATGTCTGCACGATTCGCAATACGAAAGGACTGGAGCCCGAGTCATTATCAGTAACGCTCAATATACTTACTGGTAACGGTCTTGTGGGATTGATAGAGTTTTTCTCATGTCGAATCATAGTTAGCGGTAGAGATTTCTCCGCTAGATTGATAGAATTTTCGATGGCCGACGATAATGTGGTCCTAGGAATGGATTGGTTGAAGGATCAATATACAAGAATAGATTGCCATGTTGGCAGGATATTTTTGGTAACCCCGACGAAAAGAGTTTTCATTTTTTAGAGACGAAGTAGAACCTTCTCCACCAGTCTTGTGGATGGCAGTAGCAGAAGCAGTTCAATTTTCCAGGGTGAAGAATTTTCTGACGTACTTTCGAAGAGCTTTCAGGCATGTCGCCAGAGAGATATAGAGTTCACCATTGATTTGATTCCAGGGATGGCACCAGAATCAGAGAGAGTCTATAGAATGGCACCATCAAAATTGGAGATCATGTACAAGATTATTGAAGAACACAGAACGAAGGATTCATTCGTGCTAGTGCATCGCCTTAGAGAGCCCCGATGCTTCTTGTGAAAAAGAATAATGGTACATCAAGATTGTGTGTTGATTATCGTACCTTGAATTTTGTAACAATTAAGAACAAATATCCCCTACCAAGGATATATGACTTATTCGATCAACTCAGTGGAGCAGCAGTATTCTCGAAGATTGACTTGCGGTCGGAATACCATAAGATCAGAGTCAGAGAGCAAGATATCCCGAAGACGGCATTCAGATCTAGACATGGGCATTGAGAGTTTCTCGTTATGCCATTCGGAGTGACCAATGCGCCAACAGTATTCATGGATCTCATGAATCGTATATTCATGCCTTATTTGGATCAGTTCGTGATAGTATTTATAGACAATATCTTGGTCTATAGAAAGAGTGAAGCAGAGCATGACAGTATTTTCGTGTAGTCCTTCAGATTCTCATAGAGCACCAGTTGTACGCGAAGTTCAGCAAATACGAATTTGGCTTGATCGTATTTCGTACTTAGGTCACATCATCACAAGAGGTAGAGTAGAAGTGGACCCCCAGAAGATAGTAGCTACCAATACCGTCCTAGATGTTCGCAGTTTTCTAGGATTGGCAGGCTATTACCGATGATTTGTATCAGACTTCGCTCGAATTTCAGTGCCCTTGACATGGTTGACCTGTAAGGATGTGCAGTTTGCTTGGACAGTATAGGGTCAGAGTTCATTCGAGAAGTTGAAGCAAGAATTGATGATGGCACCCATTCTCACGCTTCCAGATGGGACTGGAGAATTCTCAGTTTTTATGACACTTTAGGCAGAGGATTGGGATGCGTCTTAATGCAGCATGGCAAGGTAGTAGCTTATACATCACGTCAGCTTCATGATCATGAGAGGAATTATCTAACCCATGACTTGGAGTTAACAGCAGTAGTTTTTGTACTTAAGCTTTGGAGGCATCACTTGTATAAATATCTGATAGAGATTTTCACCGACCAAGAGTCTTAAGTATGTGTTTACCTAGAAGGATCTTAACATGCGTCAAGAAGGTGGTTAGAGCTATTGGTGTATTATGACATCAACCTGCAGTATCATCCTAGGAAGGCCAACGTAGTTGCAGATACGTTGAGTAGAAGAGCAGGAGCTTATTTTCTAACAGCACATCCAGAGTTATTAGCAGATCTTCAGAAGATGGGTATAGAGATAGTTCTTCCTACCAATTTGGCATTGATGGCCAGTATGCAAGTTCAGTCCAGTATAGTTGAGAGGATCAAGATAGCACAGTTAACGGATTCTAAGCTTCAGTGGCTTAGGGCAGAATATGAAGCGGGACAGAGACAGAGTTATGCATTTGCGAAAATGGCACGCTTCGACATGTAAGGCATCTTTGTGTATCCAGTGGTGACATCAGACAAGAGATCATGGCAGAAGCTCATAATTCGTAGTATTCAATTCATCCCGGTAGCACAAAGATGTATCATGATATCCGTCAGCATTTCTGGTGGAATGGCATGAAGAGGGAGATAGCTCAGTTTGTCTCTCGTTGTTTAGTTTGCCAACAAGTTAAAGCTGAACATCAGAGACCAACTGGATTTTTTTAATTTTATCGATCCTATAATGGAAATGGGAACACATTACCATGGATTTTGTAACTGGGTTACCTAAATCCCCAGCTGGAAGAGATGCTATATGGGTTATAGTTGACCGACTTACCAAGGTATCTCATTTTCTTCCTTTCAGAATTGGTCAGTCAACGGATCAGCTAGCATAGATGTATCTCAGACAGATAGTCAGACTGCATGGAGTGCCAGTCAGTATCGTATCAGACAGAGATTCAAGGTTTACGTCGCACTTTTGGCGGAGTCTTCAAGAGAGTTTGGGAACTCCTCTCAAGTTTAGTTCAGCTTATCATCCACAGACAGATGGTCAGTCAGAACGCACGATTCAAACTCTCGAGGATATGTTATGATCCTGTATACTTGACTTCAGTGGTTCGTGGAAAGATCACCTACACTTAGTAGAGTTCTTCTATAATAACAGTTTCTAGACCAGTATCCAGATGCCCCATTTGAGGTACTATATGGCAGGAAGTGCAGATCACCTTTAGCCTGGGATGATGTAGGCGAGAGGCGGATGCTTGGTCTAGAAATGGTTACACAGACTATCAAGGTGGTCAGACAAGTTAGAGACCATCTTTGAGTTGCACAAGATCGTCAGCACCATTGGGCCGATTCTATTAGCGTCCTCTTGAGTTTTCTATCGGCGACCACATATTTCTTAGGATCTCGCCTACCCGTGGCGTCATTCAATTCGGCGTACGTAGAAAGTTTAGTCCTAGGTATATAGGCCGTTTGATATTCTCGAACGAGTAGGTGATGTGTCCTATCATCTCTCTCTTCCGCCGTTGTTATGCGGTACATGACGTATTCCATGTATCCCAATTATGATGGTATATCCCAGATATGAGCCATATCCTTGATCGTTTAAAATTGGTTGTTGGTACCAACCTTTCATATGAAAAAGGCCTATATCCATATTGGACCGAAGAGAGAAGGTACTCAAGAACAAAACTATTAGTTTAGTCCGTGTTCCTTGGGGTCATCACTCTTTGGGTGAGCCAACATGGGAACGTGAGGATGATATCCGATCGCGATATCCGTACCTGTTTGACTCATAAGATATAATGTCTTTCTTTTTCCTTATGTTTTTAAATCCTTGTTTGCATCACTATAAGAAATACTCCATAAGGCAACGAATTTTCTAGCAACACGGTCGTTTTCTTTACGAAAAAATCATTTCTACAACGCATATCGTTGTCGTTGCTAAACATCAAGTTTGGCAACAAAATTTTTAGTCGTTACTAATTTTCGTTGCCAAAGACTAGAAAGTAAATAGGCAACGTCAACTTCGTTGCTAAATTCTCTATATTTTTTCATGCTAAAATTAGCAATGAATTAATTGGTTGCTAAAATATTTGTATTTATGTCAATGGAATGCATTGTTGCTAAATATGTCAAAGGAAATTATTTATAGCAATTTTTGGCGGTTTCCTTTGGGAAGCAAACGAAAATTTTCCCTCTTAATTAAAATATTCCTCTACAGTACATATTAAACCCTACGTTCTCAATAGAAAACACTCTTAAAAAATTTATCCTCTCCAAAAGAACGAAGAAGAAGAAGCCTCTTCAAAAGAACGAAGAAGACCCTACGCATATCGACGGTTTTGGATCTACGGTCTCCGTCGGAGGCCTCTCCGATCAGTCGCCTCTTCGTACAGTCGCCCCTTCCATCAACGCCTCTCCAGTCGACGACCTCCTCATCTAAGGTTCGTCTTTTCCTAAAAAATCTAGGGTTTTCTCTTGAGTTTATTTTGTCACCAACCACTTTTTGATTTTCTCCTGAGTTTATTTTTCTTCTGAGTTTAATGTTAGTTTTTGAAAGTGTTGAATGCATTGTTGTAGATATCTGTTAATTTTTAGTCGAGGACATCTATTTTCTCCCAATTTGTACTGTGTATTCACAATTTACATTTGTTTCCTCCTGAATTAAATATTTCAATAAGCCCCAATTGACAATATTGTTCTGAGCGTGAGCATGAGAACATCCAGACAATAAACCCTAATTTAAAATTTACAATAAGCCCCAATTTGCATCTGTTTCCTCCTGAATTAAACACTCTGACAATAGTCCTGAAAAAAAATATACAAGTTTATAAGAAAAAAAAAGAATATTATAAAGGCTGGTGAAATATTTTCATTTACAATATGCTGTGATATTTTTTCTAAGCATAAACACGACCATATTTGTTATAATTTTTCACTAAAGAATATTATGAATGCAAAATTATTTTTAATTAGCATAATATATTGAAGCCATTGCTTATCTTGCTAGTTGTAACTGCACTCCCATGTTCCTCTAAAATTTGAAGCATGAATCCAACTCTGGAAACCTTAGAAGTAGTTTTTGGATATCCCTTACAGGTATAACCGTCATTTCCTAGACCTTCACATACTTTTAATGTCTTGTTATCATGTACATCTCTGTAGAAAGTATAAGCTCTTTCACAAAGATCATTTCCAGGAATAAGAATCATGTTATCTTCGTCTTCGGTTGATGGTAACCTACCCATTTTTCGAAGTATTATCAGCATTGTCTACTTCACCAATATTCTGCATGCCAAATAGTATTCGACGTTTAAGCCATGGTATGTCTGTTACACATCTATCCCATGCCAAACAATCTGTATCGCGACATGGAAGATACTTGGGGCCTGTGGATTAGCTTCTCTGTTTACATGGTGTGTGTAAATATATGATTGATCTCCCTTGGCATCTGATTGAAACCAATCATATCTGTAAGATAATTTGGGAAAGAACAAAAACACCTTATTTGCATGGCATGACTTATTTGGAGACATCTCCTCTATAAAGATCTAGTTTGTATTGTACTTTGAAGTATCATAATAAGTTTCTTAGATTTAGTAGAGTCCCTGCTAATTCACAATTTGCTCAACTTTTATGCTTTCTCAGCTGAACTCAGGTTTATCCTTCTTAGTAGATAATGTATCTATTAGCTACAATGATAAGGCATGGCACACAACTTAATTAATGATTTGGGTATGTCGCCACTTGAAACTTGTTTATTTCCCATGTCATAGATTTACATTATAGGTGTAAACATTGCACTGCAATCCTGAAGTCAAACACTAGGGAAAAGCGATGTCATTTCAGCTAATTGATCAGTTCTTTAGATCTAGAAAGATCGAAGGCAAATTGAGAGAAATGTTGATAATGTATATTGGAATTGAGATGCTCTGTTGTAATATGATGCAATTTAGTAGGCTATTCGTAAACTATTTCACCATTCTAATTGTTTTGTAGATTACTACTAAGTGATTTCAGAAAGATACTCACAGTACCTTGTGTAAAACTTTCAACCTTTAGATTGCCAAGTATTTTTTTTGCTGAACTGGAGATAATGGAAAAAAAAAGATTTGGCTATAATATGCGATATCCAGTAGAGGCAAATATAAAATATAGTAAAGTGTGATGGAAGGACAATTTGATGTACCAAACATATCTTCGATGGTCTACTTGTTAGTAGAGCTTGATTTTTATTCCATATGTTTTCTTTTTATTTCGTTGTTTGTGAAATCAGTACATGTTTTTTAATTGGTTATTTGCGAAACTTGAAGTTAACATATACATCTCGTGTTTGATATAGGAGACTATAATATGGATAAGAGTTGGATGCAACTTATTGACAAATTTTGTCCCGCATATATAAAAGGTGTGGCTGATTTTCTTCAATTTGCTGCGCCATCTGTTGATAGCGCAGGTAGAATGCGGTGTCTATGTCGTGATTGTAATAATGGTCGGTACATCCCAGTTAGGATTGTGAAAACACACTTGCATATGAATGGTATTAATCCGACATATACCACATGGGAACACCATGGTGAGCCTTATGAACAAGTATCAGATGTAGAAGTTGAAGTGGATCAAGATGTAGATAATGTTACAAAAGAAGTGCATGAATCATTTGACGTCGTGCAAGAAATTTTAGAAGAAATGTACAAGGCCACATTCCAAGATGCTTTTGTAGGAGAAGGATTTTTAACGAGTCATGAGATAAATCATGAAGCCGATGATGGAGATAAATTTGTTAGATTATTGAGGGATGCACATAGTCCACTTTACTCTAGGTGTGAGAAGTATTCTAAATTGTCATGCCTTGTTAAGATGCTCCATTTAAATAACATTAATAATTGGACAAACAAGTCTTTTGACATGTTACTTGACTTTGTGAAGGACATACTTCCAGAAGGAAACACAATTCCAAAAAATCACTATGAGACTAAAACCATCATCGAGATCTTGGTCTTGGTTATAATTGCATTCATGCTGTAAAAATGATTGCATCCTTTATTGGAAGGATTATGCAGACAAACAGGAGTGTCCCAAGTGCGGCAAGTCCAGATGGGTGTATAATGATAATACCAATAAAAAGAAGATTCCTCAGAAGATCTTGCGACACTTTCCATTAAAGCCGAGACTGCAAAGGTGTTTATGTCAAAGAAGACGGCTCCGGATATGAGTTGGCACAAAGATAAACGTGTTGAGGATGAGGAAATTCTTCGACACCCTGCCGATTCAGAGGTTTGAAAGGATTTTGACAAGAGACATGAGTGGTTTGCCAATGATCCTAGAAACGTTCGCCTTGGGCTAGCATCTGACGGCTTTAATCCCTTTGGTAGTGGCACATATAGCATGTGGCCAGTAGTGCTTATGCCCTATAACTTGCCTCCTTGGAAATGCATGAATGAGCCATTTTTCATGATGTCCCTGCTTATACCTGGGCCCAAATCTCCTGGAAATGATATAGATGTGTATCTACAACCATTGATAGATGAGTTTAAAGAATTATGGGAAGTAGGAGTCTCGACTTATGATGCATGTAAGGAGCAGACTTTTCAACTACATGCTGCATTATTATGGACCATTAATGATTTTTCTGCATATGCAAACCTTTCTGGATGGAGCACAAAAGGAAAATTGGCATGTCCTACATGTAATAAGAACACTCATTCCATGCATTTGACGAATGGAAGTAAGACTTGCTACATGGGACATCGTCGTTTTCTACCGCCGAACCATCCTTGGCGGAGAAGAACGACAATGTTTGATAGAAAGCGAGAGCTTGGGATGAAACCTAGAATGCTGTCTGGAGATGATATGCTGGAACAACTCAGTCAAATAGATACATCATTCGGGAAGCTGCGAAGCCAGAGAAAGAGGAAGCGTACAACTGAGGAGTTGAATTGGACGAAGAAAAGCATATTCTTTGAACTCTCCTATTAGAAAACGAATAAATTGAGGCACAATATAGACGTGATACACACTGAGAAGAACATTTGTGAAAGTGTTCTGGGTACTTTGATGGGCCAAGATTCAAAGAATAAGGACACCGTTAATACTCATCTAGATTTAATGAAATTGGGGATCAGGGAGGACTTATATTTGACTTTACAGGATGGAAAGTGGCTAATGCCACCCGCATGCTTCACTTTGTCTAAGGATGAGAGATGAGGCTTGTGTGAATTCTTGAAGTCGGTAAAGTTTCCGGATGGTTATGCTTCAAATATTAAAAATTGTGTAAACGTCGCATATAGTAAGATAATTGGAATGAAAAGCCACGACTATCATGTCTTTCTCCAGCGACTTCTTCCAGCTGCATTACATGGGTACTTGCGTGATGATGTATTCACCGCCTTAGCTGATTTGAGTTGCTTCTTTCAGGAGTTGTGTTGTAAGACTTTAAAACTTGAAGTCTTAGAACGACTTGAAATGGATATAGCAATCATACTATGCAAATTTGAAAGCATTTTTCCACCGGCCTTTTTTGATGTTATGGTTCACTTAGCAATACACCTTCCCTATGAAGCTATACTTGCTGGGCCAGTGCAATATCGATGGATGTATCCTATAGAGAGGTAAACTAAATATCATCTTGAGAATATATAATTTTCGGACTATACCATTTTTTTAAAGTTTGTATGCTAAGTTGGGTACTTACAACACATTGCATGCTTTGTAGGTTTTTGTATACCTTGAAAGGCTATGTTCGAAATAAAGCACGCCCTGAAGGTTCAATTACCGAAGCATATATTGACCATGAATGCTTGACTTTTGCTCCATGTATCTAGATGGGGTTGAGACACGATATAATCGTGAGGAGATCGAGGAATTATGATGGAGGTGAAAGACAAGAAAGTGATGAGATGTCTATTTTCGGACAGAATGTTCGTCCGTTAGGAGCTGCCACGATTGGGACCTTGTCGAAATCAGATTTGGCAAAGGCTCATTGGTTTGTGCTTAATAATTCTTCAGAATTGGAAGTATACTTAGAGTAAGTATTAGCTTTGATCTTCCACTTTGAGGTTTTAATCCTAGCTAATTCTCATATATGTTCAAATATGAATATATGTAGAAAGCATATACAAATTATTCAAGGACAAAGCATAACTAATTGGCAACAGAGACATGAAAAAGAATTTCCTACGTGGTTTTCCAACCATGCACTACAACAAAAAACCCTTTTAATGACGGCTAAAAAGCGTCATTAATGACGAACCATGATGCTTTTTTTTCACAGCAACCGTTATAAAAACGGGTGTTATAAATGTTTTTTAAAAGCGTCATAAAATAACCGTCATGAATAGTTTCTATAAAAACGTTATGAATAGTTAATATATAGTGCACAATTCAGAACAATTTTAAAACGTCATGAATAGATAATATGTATAGGCTCAATACAGCACATTTAACACTTTATAATATTCAAATTAGCATATTTATAATGCTCTATACTGCACAGTATATATTACATTCCAAAAACTTAACATTATATGTCACCATCTTTATTACATTTCTCAAAATAAAGTACATATCAACATCTTCATTACATTGAATATCCAAATACAGAATGTACCCAAAAAATAGGAATAAATCTCTCTTTTGCTAACCAAATTATTAGAAATATTTACTTAAGTAGATTCTGACCATGGATCTTCTCTCTGCCATCTCTTGAAGATATCGGGAGTCCCAAAGAGAAGTAGTGTCGCCGCTGAGCGATGACTTGGTGCTGCTGCAGCCGGCGCCGTCGTGGGAGAGGCTCATCCTCTGATCCCTTACTCTTGCCTGAACCCTCACCAGCGCCTGCATGCACCTCAGCGTCACGTTGTGCCCTTTTTGCAAAAAATCAGAAATGTCAGCTTAGCACTTTAGTAATCAACGTTGAAATGTGAGCCTAGCAATCAACCTGGATTTTACCAAGCCAATAAATTAAAGAAAGTTAACAAGAAATTTATATATTAGAAATTTATATAACAGAAACAAACTCAGTAAAAGACATATATTACTTACAACTAGATACCTTCACAAAGCAATGCATGGAGTGCATACTAAGAGAAGAGGCCAGATATCCCATTGCACTCTTCATGTTGTTATCAACACAAAAAGAAAAAGAAAATTAAGTCACAATTGCAACATTTTGGAACAGATTTCCTCAGTAAAACCAAGTAGTGACCTCAAATGAGAGGAACCCAAGCATGATCCTTACACCTCAGCCTTTGATAGAGTTTCTACTTCTTCTGAGTTGCTCAGAAATGACAAAACATTGGCCAAGTGTCAATATAGCAAGGTTAATTTCCTCAAGGGCCAACTAGAGTTTTGCTTCAAAACGGACTGGAAAAAAAATGATTAGTCTTTTTTTCTGATTACTTGAAAACACATGCCAAGTCTACGTCTAGTGAAATTCTTCGAGTTTTAGGCCAAGTCTCCGTAAAAATTACTTGAAAACACATGCCAAAGTTAAGAACGATAGTTTCTGTTTCCTTGTTTTTTTTTTCCTTTCAGTTTCTTTCTCCCATTCTCACAAGGACTGCTTGTTACTTCCTTATTATACTCGAAAGCATCACCTTGAGACACCATCTTACTACATTTTACATCCAACTGAACTGCATGTTTAGTCAATTTATTAAATTAAATAGTCATGATCAATGAACGATATTCCTTTGTATCATTAATTCAATATCATACCTGTTCAATGACAGGCTAAGCACTAAAAAGGAGGCACAAACAAATAACAATGAGCTGCGCTAACGAGTAATGAAGTCCCTAAGAGCACTTGTAGCATACTAAATGCTTGGCAATTGTTGTTTATGTATACTTCGGAGGCTACATCAGTAGTAAGTAAAACAATTTTAGACACTGTCTTACTACATTTTACATCCAACTCAATTACATGTTCAGTCAACTTATTAAATTGAATAGTCATGAGTCATGCAATGATATTCCTTTGTATCATTAATTCAATATCATACCTGTCGAATGACAGGATAAGCACTAAAAATAAATTATTCTTATAATCCTGTCAAATCCAGCAAAAAGTAGGAACAAATAATTGAAATTACAACAGTGCAACAAATCTCAACAATTGAGACAAAAAAAACCCTATAAATAAGAGCAAAATGCTGTCGTAGAGAAATTACCTCTTCTGTAGAAGAAAAAAATTCAAATCGAAGTCTGGCCGCAGTAAATTTACAGGTGATCGTTTCGGCTTGAGACGCCAAGGGCTCCGCCACCGCCGCCTCCCCTAGCTACAAGAAGAAAATTAACCTAATTTCCCATCAGAATCACAAGAATTATATTTCGATGAAAAATACAAACTTTCTAAATTTACAAGAATCCAATAGCTACAAGAAGAAAATTAACCTAATTTCCCATCAGAACCGACCGAAAGAAATAGCGGGAGTAGATACCTGGATGGGGTTTGTGATCCAGCGTCGATGCCGACATGTCTCCGTGCCGAGGACAACCCCGACCGGATCCTGAGCCCACGCCTTCCCGAGCCCTCCTCCGACTCCACTTCCTGTTCTCGACCGAGCGTCGTTCCGCTCATCATGAGCACCGACCTCCCCGATCTTCTGAACCCGAAGCCACAACGCCTGGACGACCTCGACCCACCACATCGTTCCCACCGCCGCCGCTTCCGTCGACGAGCGAAGGGTTGGGAGCTTAGGGCTTAGGGTTCGTGGGAGGAGGGGTTGGAGGCTTAGGGCTTAGAGTGAGACCTAGAGCTAGGGTTTAGAGTGAGACCTAGAGTTAGGGTTTGTGGGAGATTGAAAGGAGAAGATGGGAAATTTTAGGGTTTGGGGAGAGGAGGGGAGAGGGGGCAGAAGGAGAGCAAGGAGAATGAGAGTTCTTCTGAGTAAAATCGGAGGGGGGATGGAATATATTACAGAAAGTTTATTACAAGTTTGCCACTGCTCTAAACTATTAATAACGCTTTGTTTTATAAACGTTATAAAAAGCCCAGAATTAGCCCAAACCGTCATAGAAAAAAGGTATTTCTCAACTTGATAACGCTTATGTATCAGCCGTCATTAAAACTCCTTGTCGAGCGTCATTAATAGGTCTTTTTGTTGTAGTGATGTAAGTATTATGCTTTGTTGATGTAGTAAGTTATGTAGAAAATTTGTATTCTTACAAACATTGATTGTATTAATCTATATTTTTTATTTTATAGATAAAACAATTGTGTTGCCATAACTCAACAGAAGTCACTAATGAGTTGTATTCCATAGCATGTGGTCCTCAATCTGAGGTAAGACGTTACAGTGGATGCATTGCCAATGGAATTAGATTCCATACCATAAAGCGGGAGAAGCATCGCAGAACACAAATAGTGGTATTGTCGTCAAAGGGGAGCATCAAGGAAGCGAAATTGACTTCTACGGTGTCTTGGTTGATGTACTTGTATTGAGCTACTTGGGACGCAGACAAGTATTTTTATTTAAGTGTAAATGGTAGGATCTTTGCAGTAGAAGGATTGGAGCCCAAAAACTAAATGTTTCACTAGTGTCAACACTTCTTGTGTGTGGTATGAGAATGATCCCTTTGTGCTACCTTCTCATGCTGAACAAGTTTTCTATCTAAATGACACAAAATTGGGTGGTTCTTGGAAAGTGGTGTAAAGGTTGCAACCGAGGAACTTGTATGACGTTATTGAGCGTGAAGAAAAAGACAACAGAGAAGATGAAGATGGAGACCAAATAATGAACACTAATTCGGCGTATCAACTAAATGAGTTAGGAGAATCTTATACCCAAGTCGAATGCAATCTCAATCAAGTGTTCGGCCCACTTCATAGAGAGGATGTATTTGCAACTGAAGTAGAAGTTGATCCAATTGTCATGGAAAACCTCAAGAACCAGAATCAGCCCGTTGAAGATAGCGCATTTATTAATGACAACGATGTTGATAGTGAGGAAAATGTTGAAGTACTCGAATGTAGTGTAAATGAGCAGGAGCCTTTGATAAGTAATGAAAATGATGAAGATGATTCAATGTTCGATTAAAACAAAAAATTATGTAGTTTAAACTGTTTGAATACACTTAGCATGAGTCAATTGCTTATATATTTTAATTTTATGAATATAAATATACTTTTTACTTTATTTTTACATGCAAATCTCTATGTTATTTATATGCACGCTTCTTGTCTGATGGTTACAAAAGGAGTTTGCAGATTTTAAACGAGTATGGCACCAGGAACTCGTCGATTGCGAGCATTGCAGACACAAACACAGATACCAATACCAACTCCATCACCATCACCAACACCAGATGATGTGGATGTGCTAGAGCCTCATACTCCTCAAGAATCTAGTGCTGGTAGGACTTCGTTTCAGTTTTTATATTATACACTTAGAAGATTTGTTCTCCTTGTTGATTTGCTTGGACAGGGGTGCGAATGTAGCAGCAATGACACTACAGGGGACTCCTGCTGCAACTACTGTCAAAATATGCACATATCACTATACCCTCTCCTCCTCAAAATATGCACATATCACTACTGTCAAAATATGCACATATCACTATACCCCCTACTGTCAAAATATGTACATATCACTTTTTGCTTGGGTTGTCTATATATATTCTGTAGTCTTGCTAGCTTTCTTCAGATTCCTATCATATGGCTAGTGCTATTCGTTTGGATTGCATGCTATTCGTTTGGATTGCCTGGTGCTTCAATTCAGGTCCTCTCGATCCCTTCTTATCTTTGTGAATTTTATTTTCCTTCATTTAATCAATTAGAACAATAAATAATATGCAGGGTTTGCTGTTGTCGTTGCATGTATTTCTTATTCTGGGATGTCCAGCAATTATTTGACTTTGAATTCATTGCACTTGATTGGTATTCGACAGATATTTAACTTCTTTCTGACTTGGAAAACATGTTTTCTTGGAATCATGCACTTTCTGACTTGGAAAACAAAGTCATGATACTTAGTAATGTGTCTTACAGTGAATTTGGAAAACATTTCTGTGTTTTCTTGGAATCATGCACTTTCTGACTTGGAAAACATTAAAACCTACCCTCCTAGGCTAGTGGGTAATGACATAGTTGCACAAATGGAGAACAACTGAGGGAGTGATGTGGGTACCTATAAACTGCAAAATAACTGGAAGTTTTATCAACTATCATCACTTTGATTAAAATTCTAGCACAGTTAACATGCTACAAGCAAAGTCATGATACTTAGTAACGTGTCTTAGTAATGTGTCTTACAGTAATATATTTAACTTCTTTTTCTGACACTTTCCACTAATTATCTTGGGGCATGGCTTAGGTGGAGTGTGCTCCTTAGTACTGCTCTCCTGCAGGTAACCATGACTTAGGTGGAGTGTGCTCCTGAGTACTGCCATGCTCCAGGTAAATATATGTATAGTCAACATGCCTGCTATCCTATAAACCTTTATATCTGCAGGAGAAAAGCATGTTTGTGTTTTCTTGGAATCATGCACTTTCTGACTTGGAAAACATTAAAACCTAACCTCCTAGGCTAGTGGGTAATGACATAGTTGCACAAATGGAGAACAACTAAGGGAGTGATATGGGTACCTATAAACTGCAAAATAACTGGAAGTTTTATCAACTATCATCACTTTGATTAAAATTCTAGCCCAGTTAACATGCTACAAGCAAAGTCATGATACTTAGTAATGTGTCTTACAGTGAATTTGGAAAACATTTCTGGGATGTCCAGCAATTATTTGACTTTGAATTCATTGCACTTGATTGGTATTCGACAGATATTTAACTTCTTTTTCTTACATTGGCCATATATTCGACAGATATTTAACTTTATTTAATCAATTAGAACAATAAATGACTTTGAATTCATTGACATATATTTAACTTCTTTTTCTTACATTGGCCACTAATTATCTCGGGGCATGGCACTATTCAGTTCCAACCATCTGTAGAATCATTAGAGCATTCAAAGTCTCATACTACTAATCCCGAGTGAAGCAGTTTGTTGAGTCCCACATCGAGTGCAGCAATGATTCAGCCATGCTAATTCCTAATTGGGCTATGGTTAGGGTTCTTCAATAGCCTGGCAGTCTCCTATAAATAGACCATATAGATTGCTGTGTGTGTTAGGCTGCCATTGACAGAAGTTCAATCACTTTATTTCTTCTAGCTTTTGGTACTCTTCCCACTTCTCTGAGCCCTTTCAAACTCATTCTCAGTCCACCTATTTATCCTTTTTCCGTTCAAACTCATTTCGTTAAGTATCCGTTGATTTGATACCATACATTTTATAACAAACTACGAAATGCCCAGTAAAATCTAGAGGATGCGGCCGTAAAATAAGCTTCTTATGCCAGTTCTAGGATCCAGGGCCTGATCAGCTCCAGGATCCAGGGCCTGGAAAGATGGTTGTGTTCTGGCCTTCCAGGTTTATTTGGATGGCAGGAGTCTGGCCATTGTCAGCACTTATGAATGTGATTCAAACATCTTGAACTTGATAACAGAGGGTGAGGACAGGTGAGAATAACAGAGAGTGAGGACAGGTGAAAACGTCATGGGCAGCACACTGCTGTTTGACTCTTCAAACTTTGTTGTAGGCAGTTAACTAGAGGGCTGTAGTTTCGATTCGAGGTAGAACTCCATCTACTTTTGCTTAGTAAATCTGGTGAAGGATGAGTGTATACATGCATTGGCATGTCAGTAAGAATAAAGCATGCCTCCAATTATTTTCTAAAACTCTGTTGCACCTGAAATTGGCAGAGAAGTCATGTTCATATCTGTCACTCTAATGGTCAGTCATTCTTTAGCTGGGTTTCTTTGGATTGCACTTGATTGGTATTCGACAGATATTTAACTTCTTTTTCTTACATTGGTCATATATTCGATAGATATTTAACTTTATTTAATCAATTAGAACAATAAATGACTTTGAATTCATTGCCATATATTTAACTTATTTTTTCTGACACTTTCCACTAATTATCTCGGGGCATGGCTTAGGTGGAGTGTGCTCCTTAGTACTGCTCTCCTGCAGGTAACCATGACTTAGGTGGAGTGTGCTCCTGAGTACTGCCATGCTCCAGGTAAATATATGCATAGTCAACATGCCTGCTATCCTATAAACCTTTATATCTGCAGGAGAAAAGCATGTTTGTGTTTTCTTGGAATCATGCACTTTCTGACTTGGAAAACATTAAAACCTACCCTCCTAGGCTAGTGGGTAATGACATAGTTGCACAAATGGAGAACAACTAAGGGAGTGATGTGGGTACCTTATAAACTGCAAAATAACTGGAAGTTTTATCAACTATCATCACTTTGATTAAAATTCTAGCACAATTAACATGCTACAAGCAAAGTCATGATACTTAGTAATGTGTCTTACAGTGAATTTGGAATAGTATCAAATTCAAAAAGTAATATACGTGGATTTATGGTAGAAAAACAACTGACTAGGGATTGCTAACCTATATGTAGGAGCCTTATCCTGGTTGGATAGGTAGCAGAGATACTAATTGCCATAACCCAGGAAGCCATGATATGTCTCCCAATAGCATAATGTTCAAGATTCTCGTCTCCTTCTTTTGTCTTACATAATTCTCAAGTAAACATGGACTTGCAAAATCCTTGCTAATTTGGTGTCAGCTTCTAATACTACTCATGTCCAGAATATCATCCACTTAAACAAGCATGCTAGATAATGTATATATTCACTACATATGCATGATACACACGAAAGTGGCTAGATTTTTATGCAAGAATTCATCCATAGGTGTGTCTGAGTCTAAATATGAAAGTAGATTAGTATATGACAATACTTGTATATTAGGCCAATCTGTCAAAAATGAAACATCAAAGCTGGAAAGGGAATTCGGAAGCAAAAAAGTAATTATGAGCATGGAATTTGGTATGTGATCCACTTACATGGTTTTTTTCCAGACATTTTGCTGCAGATTGTCAGTAGTATCTGAAGGCATATTTTGCAGCAGCTTGAAAGAGGAGGAAAGAATCATTTTCAAACAACTGCAATATTTTTGGAACACTGGATGACGCGGAGTAGAGAATACAAAACTGCATAAGATAGTATACTTCTCTCAAAAACTGCAGTGGAAACTTTAACTTCAAAAACTTGCATATAACTCATGTCTTATGAATTCAAGTTGAATATTGTGCTCTTGCTTATTTATACTTCAACACATGTTATTTTTTCTACTAGATTTTTTTTTATTGATTTTCATTCCGAATCCTGAAATTACAAGAAGATAATTTGCTTTTCATTGTCTTAGGATCCACTAGCGCTCCTAAACGCTAATGTGGCCCCTCGTGTGGACTTGCTTTAGCGAAGGCGATTGAGATTGGGAAGGGGCCTGTACCGGTCGTTTGGACAGAAGAGGCAAACACACCTGTTGGGCCTGGCTCTAGCTTATGGAGTGGGGGAGTGAGTAAAATCCAACGTCAGGTCGCGCCTAAGACTGCAGCAAGTTGGAGAGAAATAAGTGAGGACGATAAGATGCACATGCGCTCACTCGTATTGGTAAAATATTTGTTTGATACTATGTTTTTCTCTCATATTATTGATTCTAGGTTGAAGAGGTTCTTAGAATAAATTATGTTTTTGTAGGATAAGTTTAAACTACCAGAAGAGGACCCTCGTGTTATTCATGCGATTGATATAGCACTTATGAATTCACATAGGCTTTGGAGGCACAAGTATCACCGCCACTACCTTATGTATAAAGACTGTGACGTGCTTAATCATCCTCATGAGGATGTGAGTTCAGATGACTGGAAAATTCTTTGTGAGAGGTTTAGTGGTCCAAATTGGCAGGTGATGAATATTAATATTCTTGTAAATCATGCATATAGAAAAAGAATTTACTAACAATTTGGTATATTATGAATTGATCTTTAAATGCAGAAAATTAGTAATATCAATACTCAAAACAAGGCTAAATCTGCAGTCAATCATGTCTCAGGTCCTAAATCATTTGCTCGACGTCGCTTTGAGTTGGTATATAGTGTTTGTAAACATTTTTATGTTTATCTTATAAATGGAAATATTGATATAGTTTTTTTTTTATCTTACTCCTAAAAATATTTTTTTAAATGTAGCATGACTCTGAGACAGAGGAGCTTCCAGGAAGGCTGGACTTTTACAAGGCCACTCATTTTTGTGAGAACACTCAAACATGGGTTACTTCTCTGGCACAAGAAAATCATGTAAGGAACTATCTTAATATATTATTCACTGACATTGCGTACTAAAATCTATGTTATTTGTCTAAATTTGTTATAGATGTTTTGTGAGTCCTGTGCATCATTATAATAGAGATGTTTGTAATTTTAGGAAAATATGGTGGCAATTCAAGTGGAGGCAGAAACACAAGGCTTAACATTGACACAAGATGAAGTTGTCGACAAAGTCTTAAAGCATCGATCGGGCTATGTCCAGGGTCTTGGTGCATATACTAAGCCAACAACTTTCTCTCGTTCAACTGCAACATCCAGAACCTCCGAGACAGAGGCTATGCTAAGAGCTGAGATATTAGAGAAGAATAAGAAATTTGATGCAGACCGAGTAGAGATGAATAAGAAATTTGATGCAGAACGAGTAGAGATGAATAAAAATTAGAGGAGTCTCTAGCTGCTTCAAGCCGTCTAGAGAAGATGTTTATGATGTTTATAGAGCAAGGTGGCATTCATAGAGACAATACCTCATCTGAGTAAATTTTTTTGGAGGAACGTGTTTATAGAGAGATTTTAGATTTTTATGTAGACGTTTTTTAAACTTTTAAATGTAATTTGGTGATGAATGTGGTTGTAAAACAATTGAAGTTCTATTATGAAAAGTTATCTTTTTTATTGTGTTAATTTATTCAAAACTTTTGTGTGCATAGATAAATAAATAAATAAATAAATATAGTTTGGTTTAGCAACGACAATGAATCGTTACTAAATAATGTGATAAATTTTAATTTTTTTCGGCAATGGATTAATGCTCGTTGCTAATTACCGCAATGTAGCAAAGAAATATGTGCATTGCCAAACAATTGTGCATTTGGCAATGCTATAGTGTCGTTGCTAAATATATTATATAACAACGACAAGCATTCGTTGCTAAAGACTTCTACCTTTAGCAACGAAACGTGTGTCCACCAAAATAGCAACGAAACAGAAGTCATGTTGCTAAAAAGTAAGAATTCAGCAACGAATTCATCATTTCGTTACTAATACTTTAGGTGACACACTTTAAACAACGAGTCCAGCAACGAAAATTATTCGTTGCTAAATCTTTTAGCAACGATTGTGGTACTTTTAGCAACAAAAATTTTCGCTGCTAAAAACCTATTTTTTTGTAGTGCATGATGATTGCTTGATTAACTGCTAATCGTAGGTTGCCTGTAGTTAATATAGCCTGCCCCGACACCTCTAACCTCTTGATTAAATTTTGAGGACGAAATTCTTTTAAGAAAGGCAGAGTTGTCACTCCCGTTTTTCGTTATACGTATCTTCACTATACGTGTACGAATTTCTGATATTTGTCAGGTGACCCATATTTTGACTTGTCTTGCTTAGCCTAGTCTTGGTTTAATCTTGACTTGGTCTGGTTCACCTTGGTTCACCATGGCATGTTAACATGGCTTGGTTTGGTTTGGTTTGGGGTTGGGTTGAGATGAGTTGGCTTGGTATATATACCAATTCCTCCCTCTCTCCTTATTTACCTTTTATTTATTTCTCCATCTTCTTCACTACTCATTCCACTTACCAAGCCCTAGGCAAGTGCAACTTGCTTCATGATGGATCTCAAATTTTTATTGTTCTATTGTCTTCCTTGCTTGATTCTATACCTCTTTAGAACTTGAAGATTTTAGTTTTGATGGTTATATTTTTGTAGATCTAAGTTTGTAGTTTTTTTGGTTTTTTTTGGTTTTAATCTCTTAAAATTTGTTATTTTCGAAAACTAATGGTTCCATGTTGTGGGAAATTCAATTCTACCCAATTTTAGCCGCTTGATTTTGACTTTGTATGAAGAAGTTATGGCATTTTTGTGTTCGTGGGATCCATCACATCTTCGGTGCTGTCAGGACGATGAACAGTGACATACGCCTGCGCCATTCGTTGGTCGCATGCCGTGCGTCGTGCTTGCCCGCTCAGTACACCGTGGGCAGTTTTGTTCATGCGCATAGTGCATTTGGGCGCCACGCACCTGCGCCATTCATTAGTCGTGTGTCGTGTGCCGCGCTTGCGCACTCCGTGTGCCGTAGGCAGTTTTGCACGTACGCGTAGTGCATTTGGGCACCGTATGCCCGTGCCATTCATTGGTCATACGTCGTACTTGCGTGCTCCGTGCTCCGTAGACAGTTTTGCTTGCACGCACAGTGTATTTTATTTGCCGTGCGCCCGCGCCATTCATTGGTCGCATATCATGCGTCGTGCTTACGCGCTCCGTGCGCCTTAGGGAGTTTTATCTGCACATGCAGTACATTTTGCATATAGTGCGCAGACCGTGTGCCATGCATGCGCGCACCGTGCGCCATGGGCAGTTTTGCTCGCGTACGCCGTGCACCAGTGCATGAATCACCTAAATGACTATTTTTGCCCGTTTATGTTGTTTGTAGCGAGAATCTCGTAAAACTCAAAATATGAAAGTCATAGATCTTCGTCTTGGCTTCAAGAATCTTCTTGTTTCACCTTAACTGGAGTTCATATGCGATCGATAGTTTCAATCATAGTTCTTGATCTTCTTTGCATATTTTCTATACTTGGCCTAAATTGCGACGACCTGACTTTGCACTTGATAGTCTTGAGCTAGTAACTTGAACTTAACTTAAACATAATAACATGATCCCATCTTGATAATCTTGATAGTGGTCCGTTGAGGTGCACTCTTGACATGTACTCTTGACATGACAAGTAAACCTGACATGATATGTGTAATCATGATTGCTGTTGCGACAGCTATCCCTGACTTGCTAAGTGTAACTCTTGTCTTGACACCGTAGTTGATTGTGTCTGTACAAGCTCGTGTCTCGTCTTGCATCTTATATAGGATATGGATTCCTGGTTACCACGGTCAGGGATTCATAATGAATTTGACTAGGTTAACGATTAGATTGATCAAATAGTTTATTTAGACAGATTTCCCAGTTACAGGTGATCCTGTTATTCCGGCCACACCATTGGACTTGTAGCCTACCGACGAGTAGGGTGCATTTTTATCATACTGTCATATGTTGCACTCTCGTCACCTAATAATTATCTTAATTCTTGATAAACTCTTATAACCTCGCTTGGATAACTTGGATAGTCTGTAGGGCTTGTGACTGTGGAAATATCTCAACTGCATCTTGTTAGTAACTAGGCCTGTGACAATCAAGTTGGCCGTACCTGAATGATTGTCTCATGATTAACATGGGTATTATATTCCACCTTTTGATTTCTTTATGCAAGCTAGTATATACTTTAAAGCATGTCATTTATGTTATTTAATTATGCTCTTTTATCAGTTTTCCTATTCTTTATATGCTGGTTTTAGTTCCTAAGTAGAGCCTCCCTTGTGGCACTTACTTTTTCTGGGTCTGACCCAGATGGTTTTGTATGGCCAGATTTCGTAGTAGCACCTGAGGATCTACCTGTCTTCCAGCCAGATGGTGAACACCAGGCGTAACCATAGCAACGAGTGAGTTTTGTTATTTTGCTCTCACACTCTACTGTAACTTATTATTTTGAGGCATTTAGCCACCGAGCACGTGTTAGCTCGTGTTGAAACTTTATTTCTATATGCCTAAGGGCTGTAACATGATTGATAAATCCTAGGGTTGATCATGTATAACTTAACTCTTGCTAGTCTCGCATTTTGTATGACTAGTTTCATGATCATCTAAATATGTAATATTTAGGACGCCTTACTTTGTATGTCCGATGATCTAACATCTTGTAACAATTATTTGCTTGCTTGAGATTGAGACACTAGGCTTGTTCTTGACCATAAGAGACTATTGGCTTGTAGATAAACCCTCATGCATCTAGACAGTCATGATCGTATTGCGATGTGGGTTGCACTTCAATGTACGTAGCTGACTGTGTCTATCCCTCGCTCTCCAGTATTCTGGTTCTGGGGCGTGACAGATAGCGATTCAACTACGTCTTTACAGTCAACAGTCAAAGAACATCATCCAAAAGATGGGCTACAACTTCAAATTTGGCCTCAACGGTGGGCTACAACTTCAAATCCGACCTCAATGGTGGTAGGGGAAGGCGAACTCCTATTCGTATATTTGCTCCAAAAGGGAAGTCGTTACAATAGTATAACAAAACAAAGCATGGATTAGGCTACAGTACATCGATCGCGACCCCAGATACCTCTGAGTCTGACAAAGAGGAGCGATCTAACTCTTCTGACTCTACCTCATGGTATTCGGACACCAGCATAGGGCACGTCCATCGAGTGACCCTATCTTCTAATATGGTGATCATTGAGTTCTCAGAAGATGACGATGACTTCACTGAAGCCCTTGAATCTGATCCTTGAGCACAAAGGATGGACACGCAGTGGAAACGTCACTTCGAACAACGTAAACCACCTACTGAAGATTAATTAGTCTAGGTCGATGTCGTAGACGAAACTTCTTTATGGCTAATCTAAATCAGCAAAAGTCTTCCTGAAACAGAAAAACAAGAACTGATCCAGCTTATTCGGGAATACATTGACGTATTCGCCTAGAGCTATGAAGATATGCCAGGATTAGATCCTCAGATCGCTACCCACAAGCTCAATATTCTGCCAAATGCTAGGCCAGTCAAACAACAATATCGATTTTGATCTGATATGATGGACGCTATACAAGTTGAAGTCAAAAAGCCCATCGCGTGCGACTTTGGCAGAGAAGAACAACATCCAGACTGGATGGCTAATATCGTCTCTGGTATGAAGAAAACATGGAAGGTCCGAGTCTGCATTGACTTTAAAGACCTTAATGAAGCTTGTCCCAATGATGAGTTTTTTTTTCGATCACTGATGTCATGATCGACAACACTTGTAGGTTCGAACGGATGTCTTTTATGGACAATTTTTCCGGATATAATCAAATCAGGATGAACCCTAAAGATGAAAAACATACATCCTTTCGTACTCCTCTGGGAGTCTCTACTGCTATACAGTTATGCCGTTTGGTCTTGAGAATGCTGGTACAACTTATCAGTGAGCCAAGAGCACCATTTTTTGCAAATATTTACTTTCGCAAATATTTACGGAAGATAGACGAATGCTATGTTGACGATATTGCTGTCAAAAGTCGTCTAAAGGAAGATCGCATCCAAGACTTAAGAACTATCTTTGATCTAATGATCCAGCATCAACATAAGATGAATCCCACCAAGTCATTCCTGGTAGTCTCTAGTGGTAAATTCCTCGGATTCGTTATTACCTCTAAGGGTATATACGCTGACCCCGAGAAAGTCAAAGCCATTCAAGAGATGTATCCTCCACACAACCTAAAAGAGCTACGAGGATTCCAAGGATGGCTTGCATACATCAGAAGATTCATCTCAAATCTCTCTGGATGCTGCAGACCGTTCACTCAATTAATGAAGAAATGTGTGTCTTTCGTTTGGACCGAAGAATGCCAGCAAGCATTTAAAATCATAAAGCGGTACTTGATGAACCCTCCAGTCCTAGTGCCTCCAGTCACAGTAATACCATTCCTGATGTATGTTCGAGCAATAGATCATTCTCTGGATGCCCTACTAGCCCAAAAGAACAAAAAGGTCATGAGCAGGCCATCTATTATCTCAGTCACACGATGATCTGTGCTGAACATCGATACAGACCGGTGGAAAAAAGAATATTTAGCCCTGATGTTTGCTGTCCAGAAAATACGATATTATATCATAAGCCAGACCATTCATGTCATTTCCAGAGTCAAGCCTCTCCGAGTCTTGATGAAGAAATCCAGTACACTCAATTCCAGACTGGCTACATGGGCTATATTGCTAGCACAGTATGATGTGGTCAATGTCCCATAAAAGTCTGTTAAGGGTCAAGCCCTAGCTGACTTCCTAGCTGCTCATCCAATTCCTGAGACTTCTAAACTCTAGATGAAATTTCTGATAAAACTCTAGAATCTAATATGACTTCAGAAGGAATCCCTGCTTGGCGTCTATTCTTCGATGGTGCATCCAGAATCGGACCCAAAGGCACTATCATCGCTGGAGTTTGAATCGTTCTGGTATCACCAGAAGGACTGGCCATTCAAAGAGCCTATTCCCTTGGACGAGCCATGTTCTAACAATGTTGCTGAATATAATGCTCTACTCTTCGATCTTCAATTATCTAAACAATTGGACATCGAGTATCTGGAAGTATACAGAGACTCTAAACTGATTGTCAATCAGGTTAGAGGCATGTACGAAGCTCGGCATCAAGATCTTGTTTCATACCATAAAGCAACAGTCAAACTGGCTACATCATTCAAAGGCTTCTTCATTGAACATGTATGCCGAGTATGAAATATAATAGCCAATGTTAATCTAGCAGCAGTATTAGTGATCCCTGTAAATTGACAACAACCGATCATCATCAGTAACAGGGAATTATTCTATATCGAAAATAATTTACACCTTGAATACAATAATTCAGTCAAGATTTGCACTACTAGCGAAGACTGGAGAGCTTATTTCATCGACTTTGCGGTACATGACATCTTACCTGAAGATCCCAAAGAAGCCACAATAATCTGTCGGCGATCACTCAGATTCTACTATAATTATACCTCCAAAACACTATATAGGCGATCATTTGATGGTATGCTCTTACATTGTCTTGTGGGAGATGAAACAAAACAGATTCTACGTGAAGCCCATGATGGTGTCTGTGGTACACATCAGTCGGGTCCTAAGGTACAGGATCGGATCCGACGTATAGGATATTATTGGCCAACCATGGTGTCATATGCTATTAAATATTCAAGAAAATGCTAGGCATGCCAAATCTATGCAAATTTCATTCATCAACCATCAGAATTCCTACATCCGACTGCAGTATTATGACCCTTTGAAGCTTGGGGCATGGATGGTATTGGACTCATTAATTTGCTTTTATTTTGAAGACATCGGTTTATCCTAGCTATAACTGATTACTTATCAAAGTGGGCCAAAGCTATACCCTTTGCTGAAGTTAAGGCATGCAGTGTCATCAACTTCATTAAACATCATGTGATCTACAGATTCGGCGTTCCTCGGCGAATCATCTATGACAATGGACCTCAATTCATTAGTCAGAAGTTCACTCGATTCTGTGATGACAATCAGATCAACAATGTTACATCTATAGCCTATAATCTCGCCGCTAACGATTTGGCTGAAGCGTTCAACAAAACAATCATCAAGCTTCTCAAGCAGTTCGTTTCCACCAATAAACATAACTGGAGCGAATAGCTTGGAAAATGTCCATAGGCCTACCGTACTACCATATGTACTCCGACTGGTTGTTTACCTTTCTCTTTGGTGTATGGATGCGAAGCTGTCCTGCCATTAGAGATTCAAATCCCTTCTCTAAGGATTTCCATTGCCAACGAGCTCACAACAGAAAATAATGACCATCTTTGACTTCAGGAGTTTGAAGTACTTGACGAGAAGCGGCTACTAGCTCAACAACACATCGAGCTATATCAAGCCCGTATCTCAAGAGCCTTCAACCGTAAAGTTAAAGTATGGGCATTCCAAACAGGCGAGCTAGTCATTACCGTCAGACGTCCTATGACTATGACACACATGAGGATGGATGGCCGAATCTCTATAATGCTTATCAATGGCAAATTCTTGAAGAAGTACCATATTTGAAAGTGTGTACTGTATTTTCTAACAAAATTGTATATACTTCAAATCTTTGAAATCCCCAGCAAAGTCTATCCAGATCTTATGATACATCTTCATTGATCCACCACATCTACTATATTATCACAAATATCATCTTTTGAAATCCAGTTGTTTCAAGAGATATCCTATCCTTGAGTCCCAGTTGACCCATGGATAAACAACAGATATACGAATTCACGTCCATATTACCTCTGAATTCTACTATCTACATCAACGACTTGTCACATCACCTCTAAAAAATTCTATTGTCTATATTAAACAACCCATAATTGACAAATGTTGTATAAAAAAATAGTACAGCAAATGAGCAAACAGAATGGTTCTTTACTTCTTTCTCCATAAGAAGAAGTAAAGGATTACATTTGCAAAGAAAGGAAAGCAAGTTGCATCTTAGAACATATCAAAGCAGGAAACATTGAAGACAAGAAAGATGTCTTATTTATTTGCTCGAGGATGGCTATGCTGGGGTAGGTACCACTCTCTCAACCATCGTGCATAGGAAAGCCCTAACTGGTCAAGGTCATCCATAGGACCTGGGTGATTAGAGCTTCCGGTACCACTGTCTTCTGAATCCATCTCTTCCTTTATAGGAATTTCGACTTTAAGAATTAGTTCTTCTTTAATAGTCACTGGTTCCTCTTTGATGAAAGGAGATGTCACTTCCTCTTTGACAGCAACCTCAGCTTTTTGCATCACCATAGACGCTGCAGAAAGACAAAAGGAAACAAAAGTTAAAATCATGAAAAATTACTCTTATAAAAGATCAAGTGACTTTAACTCTCGCAATGACATTCTTTAAATGGCGCACAAAGTCAGTTCTTTATTTGCGCAATTCTTCGTTCAATTCACAGTTTACACATAACATTTGGTAGTTAATAATTACGCATACATCCTGAATGATGTATTTCATGCAGCATGACGATATGCGCATCACGGTACATGGCACATGATATAGTGAGGCAGCAAATTTGGAGAATGGCACAAGCGCCGACTAGCACTCTGAAAGAGGCAGTCAACGTTGGCCTTGATTGCACTATACGTGGATGGCACGAACTCTGCTGATTCGTCTTCCTCGATTGTTCATTTACCTTCAAGAATGGAGTGAGCCTCCTCGGTTTTCACCGACAGCAACACGTGTTGTGGCGCCCTTTGTGGCGTTACTCGTGACGGAGTTCCGGCGGCACCTTTGCCCTTCCGGCGGTAGATCTCTTCGGTGCCATGGCCGACAGTGAGAAAAGTTTCGTGAACTTGGACGAAAAGAGTTTGAAGAAGAAAATTTCTAAATAATGAACTCTCCCTCTCTCTCTCCCCTCTTAGTGGACTATTTATAGCCTAATACTCAGCCCAACGGTCGCGCAATCTATGCCCAAAACTTGGAGTCAGTTATAATGTTGTTATGTGCCAATCACACAGAAACATTTTTTTTTCAAAGTATTTCAAATTTTGAAGCTTTTCAAATTTGAAAACTTTGAAGGGTGCATTAATTACTGTCATATTTGTTATAATTACATGCCCAAAACTCGAGAAGATTGGGTCAAAATTACTGTCATAATTTAAAAACTTTGAAGGGTCACGCAATCCATGCCCAAAACTCGAGAAGATTTGGCCAGATTTTGTCACGACCCGTACCCGCTTTCCGGGATACGAATGCATGTCCAAGCCAACCTACGCCACAGAGTCGACGGTAGAACGCTGTCAAGCCCGCAATAAATAAATGTTCAAAATAAACTTATTTTCTCATTCACATTTCTAATAGATTACAACATTTACAAGAATTATATTCAAAGAAAAATATAATGTTCTTACATATTTGAAATGACTACAACACAGCTATCTAATCTCTAGGTTACTGCCAGCTAGTACATCTGTATCTCCCCATACTAAGTGAAGCCATAGCTAACCTGAAAAATGTTGGTTTCCAATTAGGAATGGAACAAGCACACAAACCGACGGCAATGCGAAAACATAATAGAATTCACAAGACACGAAATAACATATGTGAAATAAAACTAGAAAGTAACGGATGTCATGGCATGTCTAGAAAGCATGTAGGTAACTCCACAATAAGGTGTATCAACTGGAGAAACATGTAACTAGGATGTCATGGCAAGAGGTGAATAAAATAAGGAAAACAAGTAAAAGACAACTATCTATGTGTTTTGAAATATCTTGTTCGACATATGAACGGCTAAGGGATAAATCTGACACCCTGCACGTGTCATGTGCAGCTGTTATCTTTCAAGAATAGACATTTTGGAGATGTTTCTGGGTAGTCCACATGTCTACTAAGATATTTTCTCGCCCAGCTAGTACTCATGGAATCCAGTCGCAAGCATGGTAATCATGTAAAAGACAGTCACGAAGTATAAACAAATTCATGATACTAATCCGTGTGACAACGTGTCATCAAGCAAGGGAGCATATGTATAAACATGAAATAGAAACTACTATGAATCGAAAGCAATCAGAAAGTGCACTTGCTTGAGTTCCTTAGCTAGTGAAACCGACAGTACAACCACTCAGATGAGTCACTAAAGTCAACACATGCAAAAGTCTCCGGATGCTGAAATAAATATTACCAATATTTTCAGAATAGTCAAATTAGCTAGAATTGTCTAGCCATAAGTCTAATTCTAGACACAGGGACAAAACGATAATTTCGGATTAAAACGATGTCCGCCGTTGGACCCACTTTGCATCAAAAAGCGTGCCAAAGTTTGTGGTCTCTAAAATCATCAAACTACATGTCTATGGGTCTCGTTTTTTGATACAAACCCAACCGTATGTCCAAAGTTGGATTTCGGCGAGCCGTGCACGAAATCGTCCGTTGAGTCGGATCGTAGGGCCCACAAAACGGTAATCTGATCAACTATCTCAGAATCGGACCAAACTTGGCATACATGACCAGGAAAATGCTACGGTCCTGTTGAAACAAGTTTCGTCTCGATCTGATGAACGTACACAAAGTAATTGGAAAATTTGCAAAGTGGTCGATACGGTGAATTTCGACGGATACGCATCAAATTCATCGCGCACGCGCAGCCAATTCGAATTTCATCAAAGCCCACACATCCGTAAAGTCGATATGCACCTTTCGAAGCTTTCGATTCGCGACCACGTCGCCCGATTTGGCGGGTCGTATCGGAGGATTTCTATTAAAATTCTGTTTTTTCTAAAACTGTTTTTTTTATTTTGGAAAACGAATAACTTTGTACTCACTCAATGAAATCGAGATCTATAAAATGGGTTTTACTGTCATATATGTTGTCAATAAAGCTATCTAATTAGATCTTCGAAATCCCTAATATCCTGACAGTAAAGCCCCTTCCAAACAAGGGGTTGGGAATGAACTTATGTTTTGCTCTTGGGTAGTTTCTTGTCGATCTTTGGATCGAATTACTGGGCTTACGGTTCTACTAACCCAAAACTTATTTAGTGGGATATAATCTAGGTTATGTTGGCTTTCTGAAACAGTTTACGGATCGAAGAATGAACAAACGCAGACGGAGATAAGCTCCATTCGGCCCGGAGCATTGAATCCCCATACCTTGAAGTTGAACCTCGGGGTTGTGATGTGCACGCGGACTGAGGTTTGGACGGCTGTTCCCGGCGAACGCTGTCGTTGACCTCCGGCTTGCAGGTGTCGGGGGTGGTCGCCCAGTGTAGGGAAAAGCCCTGGGGATAGCGATGGTCGATCCTAGTTTAGGGTTTTTGAGAAAACTCTCAACTCTCTCTCTCTCTCTCTCTCTCTCTCTCTCTCTCTCTCTCTCTCTCTCTCTCTCTCTCTCATTTTCTATACTAAGCGAGGGGCTCGGGCTGCTCTCGATTTGTTTGAAGGGAAGTCAGAATCGGCTGGGCTGGGCCCCTATTGCGGGCTGGGGACTTTTGTGGGCCGGGATGTGCTCTCCTTTCAATTTCTTTTTTGTTTATATATATATATATATATATATATATATATATATATATATATATATATATATATATATATATATTTCCTATATGAGTATATATATACATATAGGAAATATATATATATATATATATATATATATATATATATATATATATATTTCCTATATGTATATATATACTCATATAGGAAATATATATATATATATATATATATATATATATATATATATTTACTATATGAGTATAAATACTCAAAGAATCGAGAAATAAGTTATCATAATATTTTCCCTAATGTAGGGCTTACACCTATAAATATGTTCATACAATATTTATTCATAAAAATCACAACATTCAATAGTATGTATTTGTATTATTATTCCAATAACAATAATATTGATAACCAATAAGGGAATCTATAACAGTTGTACTTACCAAATATGTATGATCTAGAAATCTGAACATGCATAAGGACAATTAAGAAAGTATATATACTATTTTTAAACAACTATCAATTAATATCAAATACTATTGCTATCTGTAATATATATACATATATAACAATTATTTATAAAATATTTCTAGTAGAGCACTAAGATGAGCTATGACATACACACATAAAAATATATCGTCACGGACGCCTTTGGTCACAATGCACCACTACAAGGATTTGTGCTTGGTTTGGGTCCAGTCCGGACTAGTAGGGTGCAACCGGGTCTTCTACAAGTCAATAAATCTTAATAATAAATAATTAAAACTATTTATAATGGTCATGTCCTGGTTTTCCTAGTTGAGACTCTCCCATGGCTTGGCCTTCCCTACCATGGCTAGAACACTAGTCAAGGCATGTCATTGCACTATCCGTGTCATGCTGTCCAATCGTCTTGTACTCCAAATCTCAACCAAGACTAAAGTCATCTACCGTAATAATAATTAAATAATTATTTATAAAATTCTAAAAATCACCATTTAAATCAAATAAATAAAAAATATTTCAAAATTTTCGGGAAAAGGAGTTACAAATATACCCACCTTAGAAATAAATCCGTCCTCGAATTTAAGGACTACCATGATAGACGGACTTGGATGGTTGGTGAAAATGTAGGAAAATGTTAGGATAAGAAAATATTAATCATAATATTTGAAAGGAGGACGAACAAGTCTTGAAGCTCTAAATGCTCTCAAATTTTTGATTATTTTTTAAACAAGTTTGATAAAAGTAATAATCATAAACAATGTATCGACGAAAACTACCTTCGACCCCGAATTTTTTCTAAAAATTCGGAAAGAGGGATTTCGGGAACTAGGGACTTGACCCAGTGCTCCAAATCAATCATAAAATGTTATCTAAAATAATACCTATTACTTTAAACAATCCTTATAATAAAATCAATTGTCAAGATGTTGTTAAGAGTATTTCAAATATTTATAGCTATATTTTCACAAATACAATATCTTCTAAAATAATATAGCAATAATTTAAATTTAATATTACACTTGATAAAAGTAGTAATTCAAATAATCCTAGAATAAAATCCCTTCTAAAATTTTGCAAATCTCGTTTCTTTTCAAAAAATATCTATAACAGAAATAAAATGAAAATTACTTCTTAATTTGGAAAATTACTTAAAATAAATAGAAAATTGCAAGAAAACTGAAAGTGGCTTATGCTTCTACCCACCTTAGAAAAACTTTCTCCTAGAAATTTCAAAGGACACGATTGGGCACGACTACGAAGAATAATCAAGAAGCAAAATTTTAATTGGTACGAATAAAATGACAAATGATTTAATCAAGGGGTGATATGATTCATGATCAAATTAGTTATGCGTAATCGCAGATGTGATTAAAATAGAAAAATTAATAGACAAAAAGGAGAATGTGATTGGGCACGATCGACCTTTGATCAAATGGTCTAGTTGGCAACCAAATGTTTTTTTTTGAACAATCAAGATTGAAATGGTTTGGCACGACCAAACTATGGTCAGCATGGACTAGTCACGAACAAATTTCAAAAGTGATCAAAGTTCTAAATGAAACCTAAGCAAGGTTATAGTCACTTAGATATAGGTTAAGATACAGTCACGATCAAAGCTAATCGTGTAAGTCGTCCAAGCATGGTGAAAAATAGAAAGTTGGCATGAGTATGATCATGATCAAAATAGTCATAAACATAGTTGGAATGAAGATATAAACCTTAGCTATAATTAAGTTGAAATATAGGCACGACTATGATTTAGTCATGATCAAAATTGTTTAGGATCGATCAAAATTGAATTCGTCTTGGTACGAATAATTAGTTAAATAAAATTATTTAGGCACAATTATAGAATCGAATTCTAGGATAGCATGCGAATTGGCACGATTGAAATAGAATCGAATAATATAGTCGTGATCAAAAGGTCTTTAAGGATGATCCAAATCAGAATCGTTCTAACACGATCGATTGTGTAAGCATGATCATAAAATCATAATCTAGGTGTGATTATGAATCTAGTGGAAGAAAATCAAATTAAGTTTAAAAGATGACGATTCGAAAATAGAAAGATATGGAGGAAAAGAACAACCAGTTTATTGAGAAGATTGTAACTAGGAATAAGGCACAAATCAATTTAAAAACTTAATAGTCACATGCCAATAAAGAACGTAGTCTCCATGGTATTCAAAAATCGTAAGCACATCCGGGGTCACTTTACCAAGAATTTATGCCTCGCCAGTGTACAGCTAGCTGCAATAAACCCTTGGTTTCGTGACTCCAATAAGGATACGACATCGGATATCTTATTAGCTTTATTTAATATTGACATACTAACTTGAAGCTCAAGATAGGACAATAAGACATAGTATTTGGTAACGTTCGGTAGCTTACGTTTACTTGAAGTTATTTTCACTTAGGGTTCATGCCACTCCAGTGCGTTGCTGGCTGCAGTGAACCCACAGTCTCGATAATTCAAGTAAATGGCGATATTGTGCTTCTGTCTTGCCATTGTACATCACCGATCATACTTCCAAGTATATCCCTAAAATTACAAAGAGCCTTTAAAATTCTTTAAACAATTGGTCATTATAGAGAAAGTATACATATCTGTCCTTGAAGTGAAGGTATCAACTTTTGAAAATCAACCAATTGGTTAGGGAGAGAATGATCGAAGACAAGGAAAATGTAAGCTTTAATTTATAGTCGTCTAATATTCAAGATCGAGGGAAAACACATACATATATACATATCTTGAAAGCAAACTCGTAATGAGTGAATGTATGGATAATCGAGTTAGGTCCAAACTCAATAGATGGGAACAAAATATACTCTATTTAATGAAATAATTACCTACGGTCAATGTAATATATAAGTAATAAGGTATGTAGGTTATTGGAGGAACATGAAATCACACAACAATAGATATTAGGAGTTCGATTCTAGAAATTTCTAATTCACCAGGCGAATATTCTACCCATCTTGATCCTACCAACGTATCAACCAATACATCAATTTATTCTATGAGTATTCCTTAAGTTATCGAATAGGGTTTAGGATTCAGTAAATCCTTGGCTAATCGTATGGCCGAGGTTTCAACCTTATCTACCCAATAGTCAGATTAATAAGGGACTCCTAGTCCTAATCATTATCCTAAATTATTTCAATTCTAATTGTGAATGAGCATTTCCTAGTCGCAGGCTCGCAGTAGTACGATTAACATAGGTACTACCATGAGTTTGCACAATTATTGCAAAGACTGACCTGCATGAGCCACCACAAAAACTTGTCACGACCCGCACCCGCTTTCCGGGATACGAGTGTGTGTCCAAGCCAGCCTACGCCGCAGAGTCGGCGGTAGAACGCTGTCAAGCCCGCAATAATTAAATATTCAAAATAAACTTATTTGCTCATTCACATTTCTAATAGATTACAACATTTACAAGAATTATATTCAAAGAAAAATATAATGTTCTTACATATTTGAAATGACTACAACACAGCTATCTAATCTCTAGGTTACTGCTTGCTAGTACACCTGTATCTCCCCATGCTAAGTGAAGCCACAGCTAACCTGAAAAATGTTGGTTTCCAGTCAGGAATGGAACAAGCACACAAACCGACAACAATGCAAAAATATAATAGAATTCACAAGACACGAAATAACATATGAAAAATAAAACTAGAAAGTAACTAATGTCATGGCATGTCTAGAAAGCAAGTAGGTAACTCCATAACAAGGTGTATCAACTGGAGAAACATGTCACTAGGATGTCATGGCAAGCGATGAATAAAACAAGAAAAACAAGTAAAAGACAACTATCTATGTGTTTTAAAATATCTTGTTCGACATGTGAACGGCTAAGGAGTAAATTCGGCACCCTGCACGTGTCGTGTGCAGCTGCTATCTTTCAAGAATAGACATTTTGGGGTAGTCCACATGTCTACTAAGATATTTTTCTGCCCAGCTAGTACTCATGAAATCCAGTCGCAAGCATGGTAATCATGTAAAACACAGTCATGAAGTATAAACAAATCCATGATACTAATCCGTGTAATAACGTGTCATCAAGAAAGGGAGCATGTGCATAAACATGAAATGGAAACTACTATGAATCGAAAGCAATCAGAAAGTGCACTTGTCTGAGGTCCTTAGCTGGTGAAATCGATAATACAACCACTCAGATGAGTCACTAAAGTCAACACATGCAAAAGTCTCCGGATGCTAAAATAAATATTACCAACATTTTCAGAATAGTCAAATTAGCTACAATTGCCTGACCATAAGTCCAATTCTGGACACATGGGTAAAACGGTAATTTTGGGTCAAAACGATGTCCGTCGTTAGATCCGCTTTGCACCGAAAAGCGTACCAAAGTCTATGATCTATAAAGTCGTCAAACTATATGTCTATGGGTCCTGTTTTCTGATACGAACCCAACCGTATGTCCAAAGTTGGATTTCGACGAGCCGTGCACGAAATCGTCCGTTGAGTCGGATCGTGGGGCCCGCAAAATGGCGATCCGATCAACTTTTTTAGAATTGGACCAAACTTGGCATACAGGACCAGGAAAATGCTACGGTCCTGTTGGCACAAGTTTTGTCTCGATCTGACGAACGTGCACAAAGTAATTGAGAAATTTGCAAAGTGGCCGATATGGTGAATTTCGACGGATACATATCAAATTCGTTGCGCACGTGCAACCAATTTGTATTCCGTCAAAGTCCACACATCCACAAAGTTGATACGCACCTTTTGATGCTTTTGGTTCATGACCATGTCGCCCGGTTTGGCGGGACGCAAGTCGTATCGGAGGATTTCTATTAAAATTTTGTTTTTTCTAAAACTGTTTTTCTTGATTTTGGAAAACGAATAACTTTGTACACACTCAATAAAATTAGGATCTATAAAATAGGTTTTACTGTTGTATATGTTGTCCATAAACTTATTCAATTAGATCTTTGAAATCCCTAATATCTGACAGTAAAGCCCCTTCCAAACTAGGGGTTGGGAATGAACTTATGTTCTGTTCTTAGGCAGTTTTTTATCGATCTTTGGATCGAAATACTGGACTTACGGTTCTACTAACCCAAAACTTATTTACTGGGATATAATCTTGGTTATGTTGGCTTCCTGAAATAGTTTATGGATCGAAGAATGAACAAACGTAGACGGAGATATCATACCTTCAAGTTAGGCCTCGGGAATGTGTTGTGCGCGCGGACTGAGGTTTGGGCGGCGGTTCCCGGCGAACGCTGTCGTCGACCACTGGCATGCACGTGTCGAGGTAGTCGTCCAGTGTAGGGGAAAGCCCTGGGGATGGCGACGGTTGATCCTAGTTTAGGGTTTTTGAGAAAACTCTCAAATCTCTCTCTCTCTCGTTTTCTATACTAAGCCGGGGGGGTCGGGCTGCTCTCGATTTGTTTTGAAGGGAAATCGAGCTCGGCTCGGCTGGGCCCCTATTACGGACTGGGGGATTTATAAATACTCAAAGAATCTAGAAATAAGTTATCATAATATTTACCTAATGTAGGGCTTACACCTATAAATATGTTCATACAATATTTATTCATAAAAATCACAACATTCAATAGTATTTATTTGTATTATTATTCCAATAACAATAATATTTATAACCAATAAGGGAATCTATAATAGTTGTACATACCAAATATGTATGATCTAGAAATCCCAACATGCATAAGGACAACTAAGAAAGTATCCATCCTATTTTTAAACAACTATCAATTAATATCAAATACTATTGCTATCTGTAATATATATACATATATAACAATTATTTATAAAATATTTCTAGTAGAGCACTAAGATGAGCTATGACATGCACACATAAAAATATATCGTCACGGACACCTTTGGTCATAATGCACCACTACAAGGACTTGTGCTTGGTTTGGGTCCAGTCCGGACTAGTAGGGTGCAACCGGGTCTTCTACAAGTCAATAAATCTTAATAACAAATAATTAAAATTATTTATAATGGTCATGTCACAACTTAGTCTGGTTTTCCTAGTTGGGACACTCCCATGGCTTGGCCTTCCCTACCATGGCTAGAACACTAGTCAAGGCATGCCACTGCACTATCCGTGCCATGCTTTCTAATCGTTTTGTACTCCAAATCTCAACCATGACTAAAGTCATCTACCGTAATAATAATTAAATAATTATTTATAAAATTCTAAAAATTATCATTTAAATCAAATAAATAAAAAAATATTTCAAAATTTTCAGGAAGAGGAGTTACAGATTTGTCATAATTACTGTCAGCCGCCTCGCACCATTTGTAGTTGGCACGAGATAATATAATATTATTATACTAAATAGGGTGCATTAAACAGCAAATATCACCTGGCGCCATTCAATAGTTGGTGCCATTTGATCAAATCATCCAGAAGCAGTTAGATGACGTGGCGCATATGCCACTAATCTCGAAGAACGTGCATATGATACTGCCGATGACCAAGTGTATCCTTCTCACAGAATGTCATGTGTCATATACAGTTAAGTTAACCGTTCGCGTGACTGGATGAATGGCGCACCAAATGCAGTATGCGCTAATCAGGATAACTACTTAACAGTTATCTCTAAACTCTATAAATAGTGTTTCAAATCACTTTAAAAGCACCACTAATTATCATAATCTCCTGAGCACTTGCTACAGCACTCTCCAAAGGCTTTCTTATTCGACATCGTATCGTCCAAGGGATAAAGTGATCGTCTTCTGATCAGATTCCTATAATTGTACTTTCCTAGAAATCAAATTATACTATTGTACTCTTCTTAGTTTGTAATCAAACACTTTTTATTTTTGCAAACACCAGAGAATGTGGAGTTCGCGGTGAGACGGAGCTTGCGATAACTCAAGCATACCGGGGCAATCAAAGAATATATTACGGACTTCATACGTTTGATGCTCGTAATATCGAGTATGGGTAAGGTGGATCCCTTGTTCTTCTTTCTTGATGGACTTCAACGATAGACGGCTCAAGATTTACAGTAACATAGGGTGTAGGACTTGAATGCTACATGGCAGTAGCCAAGAGGCTCGTCAAGTACATCTGGGATGACAATGACGCCAAGGCCAAGACAAAGATCACCAAAGGGAATTGGGGGAGAGAGCATAAGAGCTCTCCCAAGGAGGGTTTGTTCGAGGAAAAGGAGCATGAAAAGACCTAACCTGAGCGAGTAGTTTCATGCTTCATACGTGGAGAAAATCACTTTGCTCAGAATTGTCCGAAGAGAAGTGTGCATGTTAATATCGTCAGAAGCGAGGAGGTGAGGATGAGAAGTATAAAGTGGGAGCACACATGGGAGCGTTGCGCTTACTCAACATCATCAATTCCAATTCTAGTGTGTTGAAGACTCCGAGCAGTGAGCTCATGTACGTTGATATGAGGATCAATGGCATGAGCACAAGGACATTGGTTGATACACCTCCACTCATAACTTCATCTCGGACGTGGAGGCCCATCACTTGAGTCTAGCCCTAGAGAAAGATTCAAGCAAGATGAATACGGTTAATGCGAATGTGTGTCCCGTGCAGGGGGTAGCCAAGAGAGTTCGTGTATATGTGGAACATTGGTCGAGTATTGCCAATTTTGTTGCTACATCATTGCACGACTTCAAGATGATACTTGACATGGATTTCCTAATACCAGAAATGTGAACACACCCACTTATAAAAAAACAGTAAGGTACGAATTAACCAAACTAATAGCCTAAGAACACAAAATATACGTGGTTTGGTCAAACTCGACCTACTCTACGGGACAAAGAGAATAAATACTCTATTGAGTCAATAAACAAACCTTACAAAGAGTTATAACTACAAACTACAATGTGCAACCCATTTCTAGCGAGATCTCGTCCATCGGGATCTCTTAAAGACTCCTTTAATGACCTCTAAAAATTCTTTAAAAACCCTTATTTCAAGAACTCTCTCAAGCACTCAAAATAACTTGTCTACCCTCTTTGAGGGCTGATTTGAGAGCATTAAATAGACCTCTTATGTTTAACCTAATTCAGGAGCAATCCTACTCGTCGAAACATCCTTAAATTCGAGCTATGCACAAATTTGAAGTAGTATCGACATGAAGGTATGACTATACCTTCGACAAACCTTTGGTATGCTTTTAGGAACACAAAAAATGTTCCACAACTTGTTGGACAAATTTTGCATATAGCATAAGCGTGTGTTCATCCTCGCGACCAAATAGCTAAGCCAGCCATCATAATGCACCATGCGGAGCAGAAATCCATGCCAAGTATCACACTTAATAGAAATGAGTGAGTTTGGCCCATATCATAGATTGTCTGATTGAGGATATATATATATATATATGTGTGTGTGTGTGTGTGTGTGTGTGTGTGTGTGTGTGTGTGTGTGTGTGTGTGTTATATTGATTTTTCTTTTATTTTCCGCTATAAATAAGCTTGTACAAATTGAAACTTAAAAATACATCATATTGGACTAACTTATGAGAGACCTTGATTCGTAAGCCTTGAATCAAATGGACTAGGTTAATTATAGTCAACTAAATAGATTTTTTTTTTCATATTTACCCATGGAGTTGGTTGAGTTTGACATAACTGTTGGTGCTCTTGCTCCTTGACATGAAGAGAGCTTGCTCTCAACATGTTTTCTAAAGTTTAGTCCCACATTGGAAAAGCACCATGAGTTATCTCAACATATATATGAGTATGTGTTGTTGGGATATGCACATGGGGTGGTGACCCTAAGGAGGGAACCATATGGATAATTTTACTAAGAGGAAAATGATTAATTCCAACAAGGACGTAAGTTGATTTTTGTTGTGCGGGCTCAGACTCGACACGGACTCCAGGTTGTCTCGTGCATGTATGGGAGTGTTCGGAGGGAAGGCGTGGGCTAGCACTCGACTATGTTGATTATGGGATGATGTAAAACATCAAACTCTATTTTAGAGTATTGGAGTTTTAGTCCCACATCGGATATGAGAGATGGTGAGGTCTGACTCCACTCTATAAATAGAGCCCCCTTGCCTCCTTTCTAAGATGCACCAAAGAAGATAGTTAAGGGAGTCCGTAAAGTTCAGGAAGCCCGTTCAAGTCACAAATATTGACTGACGAGCGTTCCAGAAGTTCTATTGAACTTGCTGGTTCCTGGAAGCGGATCGTATAGAGGCGAATCTTGCTTTGAGCAACTGTGTTTTTATACCCCAGCAGATTTAATCCTCTTCTTCTTCTTCTTCTTCTTCTTCTTCTGTTTCTTTGTAACTCGCTCTTCAGGTTTTAAGGCACCTACTGACTAGGGAGGCCTAACTTTGTTCTTGAGATCTATCTCATTTGTGGCACCTACTGTGTAGGCTTGCTAAACTTCTCATTTGTGGCACCTACTATGTAGGCTTGCTGAACTCCTATTTTCCATCTATATCTACGCCTCGGGACTAACAATAACCACATATATTTTGTGTTCTTATGTGTGCCTTGCTATTTTTTCCCTATAAGATTAACGCGTCGTGTACAACAATTGGCATGTGCTACGAGAGAACCGTAAGAAATTTCAAATTCTTTGATCTAGGTCAACAATAGGTGACAACATAGGTCTGTTCCCTATCTTCCTAGATTGGGATTGTTGAAATTGTTTGGTTCATCAAGATCCATATTGGTTCATTAAGATCCAAAGGATTTTTGAAATTTTGTGTCTATACACGTGAACAGTGAGTTATTCTTCTTTATCTCTAATAAATCCTATAGTTCTACTATATACCTTTCTATAGAATCTAAGAGAATGGTAGTAAACATTACCAAAAAAACTCGGAGGGAGCTCTTGGCATCAGCCTCAAAGGGTGCTCACGGGCAGACACGGACATGGACAGAAGGTCGGGTCGTCGAGTGCGGCACGGGTCGTTGGGTTGCTCAAAAGGAGGAAGATGGTAATGCTCAAGTTTTTGTTTTAACATTTTTCTTTTTATAGAGAAATGAATGAAAGTTACAAATGAGAAAGGTTGAGTTGGGGGTTACGGAATGGAAGGGTCGAGGTTACAGAATGGAAGGGTCGGGGGTTAGCTAAATAAGAATGAGAAGAGGTTGGGGGTTAGCTAAATAGGAATGGAAAGTGGTAGACTTGTTATTATTTATTAAAAAAATATATAAATATTTTATCACTAATAGAATTCTCTAAATAATAATATTATTATTTCAATAAGAGTCAATATTACCAAAAATAAATAAAAATGAATAGTTAAACTGTAGTCATGAAAATTCAAATAGATGTTGAAATGAATTGCAAAATTAGAAATTACTAAATTATAAATAAAAATAATTTTTTGGGAGGGGTCTTACAACTCATCTCCAACATCTCGAGGCATTCCATAGGGTCGACAATGCTACGTTCCGTTGTAGGCTCATTGCTCTTGCCCGTTTTGTTGGTCCTGGTGTGCCTCTCCTTAGGCGACACAGGTCCCTCCTAGACGTTTTCGGATGTTGACATGGCACCAACCGACCTTCGTTCTGATATTACTTGTACGGACTTAGTTTTTTTTCCTACACTTTGACCCGTGCGGTGCACAAGTTTATTACTCGAAGACGCATGCCAGGCTTCCCTAAATGCTTAGATAGATCGCTTAAGACAAAAATGAGAATAATGTGGAGCAAGAGGAAGAAATTGGAAGATTGAAAACTTCACTATACTATAGAAAGTTTACAACTTTTTGGATGGTGCGGAATAAATGAGCCTCCCACTTATTTATAGTGTCTCAAAAGGCTTACATGAAGCTTCTATAAACGAAATATTTTCGGAATTATTCTCGTTCCTAGCTATTTCTGAGGAGGACTCTAAAATATCTAGAAGTCTGTGGAGACTTTATGAATTTTCAAGAAGACTCCACTACATTTTGGAGGATTTTTGAAGCATCCAGCAAAACTCCGTTCCATGGAGGTATGCAGATCTGTCTCTGTGATGCGAAAATTATTGTGCGTGATAGGGTACTGGTCAAACCAAGGACATCTCCACTAACTAACAATAGACAAGTTTTGTACGTCAGTACACACCCAATTTACTACATCACTGTAGGGGTGAGCAAAGGTTCGGTTCGGTTCAAACTGAACCGTTTACAAAAAAACCGACTGAACCGACAACCGAATTTTACAAAACCGAAAACCAAACCTTATTATAAAAAATTGAATCGAACCGGACCGAATTCAGTCGGTTCAATTTTCGGTCGGTTCGGTTCCTGGGCCCAAGTGCGCCGGATCTTCTAAAACCAAATATAAGTCAAAAATAGTAGTGAAGCAAATTTATTTGCAACATGTTGGGTCTTCTAAAACCAAATATAAATAAAAAGTAATAGTGAAACAAATTTATTTGCAGCATGTTTCAAAATGCAGTAGTAGCTCACTAATCCAAGTAAACAAATTGCACCAACATATTACACAATCATGTAAAAGAACAAGAGATGATGCAGTAAAGAAACAAAATTACACCAACATGCACAACAAAATTACACCAGCATATTACACCAAAATAAAATTACACCGACATGGATAAATTGCACCGATCAATATACAGAAAATAGGTGCTAAGAAATATTAAAGAAAATGGATGTCAATTGAACAACTTAATGTAAATTACACCAGCATCACTACACATATTGAACATCTTCTTCAACGCTAACATGCATGGTGCTTATACTCCGGAGTAGAGGAGAGTGGAGATTCTAGAGTGAATCCCCATCGGAGATCCGGAGAGGAAGAGCAAGACTTTGGAGTGAAGTGGATCAGTGGAGAGAATCCCCTATTGGACACCCGAAGAGGAGGAGGAAGACTCTGGAGTGGAGTGGATCAGCGGAGGAGAGTAGATACTCTGGTGTGAATCCCTCTCAGAAATTGGGGAGACCTGAAGAGGAAGAGGCAACAGACGAGTAGAGTAGAGGAGAGAGTAAGGTTAAGTAGGATTAGATTTTTTTTCACTTTTATATGGACAGAAGGACATAATGGTAAATATTGATCGATTTTTGGTTCGGGTCGAATTCTAAATATTAAACGGCAATCTGATTCGAGACCGAATTTGTAATTTATTATAACCAATATTCGATCCAATTAGTTGAAAACCGATCCGAATCTCTATTTCGGATCGGTTCGGGTGGGTTTTTGATTTAAAACCGGAAAATGCTCACCCGTAGTTACTCGCACCCAATTTACAACCAATGTGTATGAGATTGGGGAAGGGAAAGTTGAGTTGTGAGAGAGAGAGATGGGTATCCCTTCGGAGCTTAGGGACGCCTTCACGGGCGAAAAGAGTTCTTTGGCGATCCCTTCTCCAGACGAACAAACAATCATAAAGAATAGCTCTATCAAGGGTTCGTCAATCTTGAAAACCCCAATTTCCTCTTTTGGGTTTCATTCCTCTTTTTTTTTTCATCTCCTTTCCTTTAGTAATGCTATGATCTCTATAACATAGTCATAAGTGAGAGATTTCAATTCTATTCAGTATTTTACTTAAATTGGCTCCCTTTATGAGATAGCTATGAGTTAATACAATTAGATTGTTGCTTCCAAAATTTGGGTACAAACTCCCAAATATTGGTACATAATGTGCAAAATATCATCACATTAGCATAGATCTGTAATGCATAAGCTCCATAATGAAATGACAAAGTTTCTACGACCGTCTGTCGACCTGGCCTCAACACCAGTTGGTAGCATGTGATGAGGTGGGCCATGTCGTTGAAACCTGGATGGCAAGTTGGCAAGTAGGTAGACTGGCATTTTGGATTTATATGACAACCTTCAAGTTCCTCTAGACTATGAAATGAAGATTCTAGACAAGGAGGTAACATAATGTTTTTTTAATATATTTGGGTACAAACTCTTCTAGAGAATTACATTCGTCTAGATGACTTGGCATATTAAGGTGCTGTTTGTTTGCACCTCTAGGGCTCGTTTGGATCAAGTTTTTGTATTCCTAGGAATAGGTTTTCAATTCCTTTTCCATGGGAAAGGAATTCAACATTTCCATACCCATGTTTGGCTAGGTTGGGAATAGCTAGTTCAAAAATTAAAAAAAAATCACCTCCATGTTTGGTTTACAAAGGGATAGAAATATTAATTTATTTAGTTTTTCTTTAATACCCTTTCATTAATTTCATGATGATTTACATGTTTGGGATAGAAGTTGAAAATTTGAAAATAAAAAGAGGGTATAACCGTCCAAACAAAATAGCCAAACATCATTCCTAGGAAAGCAAATCTATTCGGGGGCTTGGGAATAGCTTTTCCAAGTCAATGGGAATAACTTTCCCCCCTACCATCTCCAATGGGGGTTTCTATCTTCCCTATTTCTATGGAAGAAATCCATTTTAGAAAAAACTTCTCCCAATGGTGATTTCTATCACCATTTCTATCATAGGTGGCAATGATGTAGGATGAAAACTTTCTAGGAGGGTTTCTACATGTAGAAACTCTCATAGAAATTCTCTTATCTCTCATGACAATTATTATTGGGCTCCACACCATTAAATTGGTCATTTTACTATGTGACACATAGGATAGAAATTGAGAACCATTGGAGAGCATTTTTGTATGTCTACAATTTCTATGTAGAAACTCTTCCAACTAGGATAGAAATCTCCTTCAAGTACAATGCCAAGTAGGATGAGAACTCAATTTTAGAAATCACCATTGGAGATGGTCTAAGCCCCTCCTATTCCCTCCTCATTCCCAATCCTAAACATACCAAACATTGGTAAGGAATTCAAAACCCATTCCCAAGCCACAAAAACTTGAACCAAACGCCCCCCTAAAGTCTGAATAGGAGAAAGTTTAGATTCATTACATGTTGTTTGGTTGTCAAGAGCCAATGTCTGAACATCTGAAACATTCAGAGATACAAAATCCTCCGAAATCTAACATACGAATCTGAACATTTTTTTCTTCCAATTTTGTCCTAATATATTTGTCAAAAATTCTTGTCTAAATAATATTTATTTAGTGTTCAGATGTAAAACATGCAAACAAACAACTTCTGTTCAGAGGTTTCATTCAGATGCAAACAAACAGCCTTTTCAGATTCTGACTATTCAAACTTTAGACTTCAGATGTCAAAACAAACCAAACTCATAATCTAAAGAGTGAAAATGAATGGCATTTCCATTAATGTGCAAACGTGATACGTTCAGTTAACAGTAAGTCCTTGTTCTAAATAGGAATTCAGGAAATAATTTCTTGATCAATTGACTAAATGCCATAGTTGTTTTTTAGGCGTTTGGAAATTCCTATCCAATGAGGTGGTTTTTTTCTCAAATTTCTTTGGAACCCCATCTGACAGGAATACAAACAATTGGATATCACGAAGATATAGGGATATATACTCCAAACCTAATAGAACAAGCGCTATTATACTAGTAAACTTGAAAATAAGATACGTGGAGCTTCAGCCTCTCTATAGCAGCAGCATAATTTATTTGTTTTTCTTCCTATTGGCTGGGGACCAACAAACGATAAGACAGTCGGGAGGGCTAAGGTATTTCACACCCTCTTTTTCAGGAGTTGCAACTGAGAAACAACAATGTCAAATCACCTGGAAAGAGCAGAGCTGCTTTGTCTTGGTTGGCAAAAAGGTGAATAGAAAAGTAGGTGAGCGAAGTGAGGGATGTGAATGCACCAATACATAACAAATTTTGTACTGTAGTTAGGAATCAGAAGTGCATTTTTCAGGGGGAAAAAATGTGGGTAAACTGTGAATGGATGAGGACCAGGGAGTAGAGGCCTGAACCATTCACACACACGTCCTACCCCTTGTGTTCTTTTCGGGTTTGGGGACAGTGGAGGCACAATTGGAGTTGGTTTATCTGCGGCGAGGAGAGGGTGAGGCATCAACGTAGATTTGGGTTCTTATAAAAATAAAATGGTATTTTATTGAAGAATCAATATAGTATGAAGAAGGGATAACGATGAAAAGTGGAGGACATAGGAAGTTGGAAGCAAGTTGACATCCAATAAGATTAGGATAGCAGGTGGCCCGGTAATACAAGTACATTGGAAGGAAGAAGAAAGTAGGAGGCTTCTTATGATCAACAAATTTAGGTTCCTTCTGAGGATGTCATGACAATATATATTGTGCAGATCCTTTTTTTAACATCTGAGCAGGTTTGTCTTGTCTAATAGATGGACTCTCGGCAAGAACTTATTGCCGAGTGATTGGACCAAATATACCTCAAAAAGTTTTGGTGTCACATTGCATGACTTTTCAACAATGGTAAAATTTATAGCTTTATAGGCTAGTAATATGATCCCTGCCCTGGCATAATGTGTGATCAATAAACAACAGAATAAGTAGACTAATGATTGTATTTACTCCAATCCCATCAGTTCAATTTCAATCATTGTATATCCAGGAAGAAGACTTCTACCTTTTTTATTTATTCTCAAACAGTTTTATGAAAGAAATTTCTTCTTATGGTTTATTGCTGAGAACTGCATTTACAAGTGCATCAGTTATAATATTCTTCGACTTCTATTCTTCTTTAGTTGCTATGCTGTTTTCTTCTACTCTTTCTTGAATTCAAAATGCTTACCTATCAGTTTTGGGTGTGACTTATGGTCATTTAAGTTTTTTTCCTTTCGTTTCCCCCCATTCATGGGTATTTTGCTTTGCAGATGCAGTAACAGAAGGATTCAAGACGGCTTCTATTGCAGCTGTTGTTGCTGCAGTGCCAACGGTGTGCTTTATGTTTCCTTTCTCTTATTCTTTAAAGAGTGACTGGAAACATTACTTTTCACTACCAGACATTTAGAATTGTAAATACCTTCTAATGGTGCACTCTGCAATAGGTTTTAGCAATAGTTATTTAAGAAAACATGTGTTTCTCCATTTTCCAACACAAACTTTCAACTTTCAAGTGCCAACATATATGGGGAATAGCAATTAAGTCTATTCTTGGTTAGAAGTGGGGCAGAAAGGAAGTTTTCTTATATACCTAATAAGAGTTCTAATCGCTTCTTTGTTGATTTTTCAGTTGGTCGGCTGTCGCACCATTCCTTGGGCTAAGGCAAATCTTAATCATACTGCACAAGCACTCATAATATCAGCAGGTATATTCTATGTGAATACTCCTTGCAATTACTCCTTGCTTTAAATGTCTTTGCTTAGTCTGTAATGCACTCATTCTAATAAAGATAAGTGATAGCTCTTTTGTTTTGGATTTCGTAAAAGATTGAAAGACACTAATCGTCTGTGCACCTTTAGACCTTAATATTAAGTTGTAAAAGTTATGCCAATTTTGAAAGTTTCCTCTAGTTTTGGCAAAGCATCAGACTGTTCTGGAAAGTTTTACCAATTTTGGCTCAAATTGGACCCAAATTGACTGAAATTCTGCAATGTTCTTTTCAAAAATTTGACAAATTAAAGTCTAGTTTAAACATAAAAGTTTCAGCCACTTTGGGAAAATTCTCTACTATTGTTACATTTACTAATTTTTGGACGGAAATGGACTCAAATATGACCTCAACGTTTTGATTCTTTTGAAAATTTGCTGATTAGTCGAGGCTACTGGATGCTTCCAATTTTTTATCCTGCAGATTTTTTGGTTCTTCTCAAATCCTGCCATATAGGACAAACACATAACCGTACCAAGTGAATTCTTGAAGTATGTTTGACCAAATCGAATAGGAACTTTTCATTTCTCTATTGTGCAGCTGCCTTTAATATGATCTTCAACTTGATGACTTCTTGCAAAGTGCTCATTCTAATAAGATACCTGCAGATTTTTATTTGGATTTATGGAGAGACCGGTCTGTGTACGTTTGGGCTTTAATGTTAAGTTATTAACATACTGAGTCAAGAATATCTGGTGACAGTTTAGACACCCTATCATTTCAGTTCTTGGAGATTCCCAGCCAAAAACCAATCAGAATATTAGTGCAATAGCCGCAGAATGTCAGTGTAGATGGGAACTATAAGAAAAGTAGTGATGATATATTGCTAGGTGCACGGGGGAGGTATCCATGAATATGATGAGAGAAGTGCACTAAAGTATCTGTTGGGCTCATTTCTGGAATCAAAATGAGAACTTATTCGGTGATAAGACTAGTTTTTGCAGATTTTTTTTCATTGTATTGAGTATGCCAAAGTAGTGAGCATGTGAACTGCAAACTTCTACAGAACCTCCCGACTATGGAGTTCAATATCGTAATGGAACCCTCTCCATTTAGGAGACGGGCTACAGATTCATCTGTCACATTCACCATTTCTCTTCTGAAGGACTTATTGACATAATTGTACTTACATATTATTTCACTAAAGGAATTGAATCCAAATCAGTTAAGAGCATGATAAAACAAATCATCATCTAGTTCACAAAGGAAAATATCTCGCACTATTTGGCCTTAATGAATCTGAAACAGTCAATCAGGGGACTATATTTTACGCAGAAGTGGAAGAGTTTACAATATTTACACAGAGAGGGATAGGGCCCCATCTTAGATGGCACCTAACACCAACATAGGGTCTAGCGCCATCTTAGATGGCGCCCCATGTGGTTCAAGTAGTCTGGCGCCATCCTAGATGGCACCAAATTTTTTTAATTTTTTTTGGTTTGAAATACTTCAGTGTGATTGGCTGAGTTTTTGTTGTTCGGATTGTGATTTGGATTGAGGAAGAAATGAACCAATGTGATTGGCTGAGTCTATGTAGTTTGGATTGAGAAAGAAATGCATGAATGAGGATGGCATCCAACGTACTTCAAGAGTCTGGCGCTATCTTAGATGGCGCCCAACGTGCTTCAAGAGTCTGGCGCTATCTTAGATGGCGTCCAAAATTTTAAATTTATTTGGTTTGAAATATTTCATTGTGTTTGGCTGAGTTTTTGTTATTCGAATAGTGGTTTGGATTGAGGAAGAAATGAACGAATGTGATTCGTTGAGTTTATGTGGTTTGGATTGAGGAAGAAATGCATGAATGTGATTGGCCGAGTCTATGTAGTTTGGATTGAGGCCGGATGGTTGAAGTGTTATATATATGCAATGCCAACTCAAGATAACATGCACCCAAGTTCATTCAGTCAAGTTTTGAGAGAGAAAGAAAGAAGAGGAGAGAAAGAGGATAAATGCAGCAAATGATAGTCGTATTTCCGGCGGACCGACGACTCAAAGAGAGACAAGAACAAAAAAATCACATATCTCGACTGGTATTTAAAGTAGAGGTAATTTTTGTTAATTAATATTTATTTGTTACTTTATTACTTATTTTAACTTAGTTGATTTATATACTTCATTTATATTTGTAGTTATACGATTATAAGTCCGAAGTACGATTACGTGAACATGGATAATGGTATTTCGTATTAAACTATGCCACATAGGAGTTAACTACGTACCAGAAGAGCTTAGTTGATATTTTTGGTTTTCGATATATAGATGAGCTACGATTTCTACTGCACGACAGGAATTTAGTGTTTTGTTTGGATGAGTATTGGTGGCCCCAACATAACACTTTTCAGTTGCCGGTGAGAAAGATGACCGTTACTCTATGGGATGTAGCCAACCTTTTAAGGTACCTATGACAGGTAAAATAATTTATTAAATACTATTTCGTTCGATATTTTGATGTAGGTTATCTAAAAATTTAATTTAAATTTACAAGTGATTCGATATATTTTGAACATCAATCAAGCGTTGCTGGTATGATTAGACGCTATCTTGGTGTTGATCCACCATAATATTTAAATAGAAGATTTGACGTCACTGTAAGCTGGCTGTGCGGAAAGTTCATGGATATTGATCGTACTATTGACGGTCCAGTTAACATGGACGAAAATTGGGTATTAAGTTTAATTCATTTATTTACTTATTTATTTATTTATATTTAGAACATGGATCTCATAGTACTGTACGTGTTCAGTGTTGAGATTATTTGTTGCACAAGGGCGTATCTACTCGCTCTATGTGATTCGATTCTTTTTTCAAACACAACTGGATGTAGGGTTACTGTTCGTCTTCTCCTTTTTTGGAAAATTTGGGTCAACCGTACGCCGTATATGGGGATCAGCAGTGTTGGCATATTTTTATTTCTTTCTGACAGAGTTTGTGTCCATGACCTCATTACAAAATATGAGCAAAAATCTTACTGGATGCATGTCACTCCTACATGTATTTTATCATGTTGGAGAGATTGACGTTTTTTAATATGATTTAATTTTATCATGTTGTTTCTACTTAGGTTTGGTCATATGAGCATTTCACTATCGGTAGACCGGTGACCGGTATTAGCCGTGAAGCGGGTGCCCTTTCAGTAGGTAGGCGATGGACGATTGATGTCGTGAACCAGGCACATTGTCGACATCAGGTTGTCTCGATTTATCGAACATAATTTGACTCTCTACAGCATTCAGAGGTATAAATAATTTTAGATTTCTATTTATTTTAACTTATGTTCGTATATTGACTTTACAATATCTCAAATAGGTTACATGAATGTCGTATATTATACGTTATGATGCTCCCGACATTCACCCGACACTATGAGTCATGGCAAAAGTGGGGGCCTTCCTAGAATTCATGGTTTACTCCATGGATGGGATACGAGATACGATTGACATAGTGTCTTAAATATGTCGCGACAAGCTTGTCGCACATATTTAACACACTATATCGATTGTATCTCGTAGCCGATCCATGGAGTAAACCATGAATTCTAGGAAGCCCCCACTTTTGCCATGACTCATAGTGTCGAAAGCATCAGGGATAATTTGTATGAACCCGAACTGTCGAAGAACACGATCCGTTGGGTGGTATATGGTCCGATAGTCATATAAGATAAAAAAAAATTTATAATGACTATAGGAATACAACGTACTTTGAATGTCGGGAGCGTCATAACGTATAATATACGACATCCATGTAACCTATTTGAGATATTGTAAAGTCAATAAAGGAACATAAGTTAAAATAAATAGAAATCTAAAATTATTTATACCTCTGAATGTTGTAGAGAGTCAAATTTTGTCCGATAAATTGAGACAACCTGATGTCGACAATGTGCCTGGTCCACGACATCAATCGTCCATCCTCTACCTATTGGAAAGGCACCCGCTTCACGGCTAGTATCAGTCACCGGTCTACCGTTAACGAAATGCTCATATGACCAAACCTAAGTAGAAACAACATGATCAAATTAATAAGGTCGTGGACACAACCTCTGTCAGGGAGGAATACAAATATGACAACATTGCTGCTCTCCATGCACGGCGTGTCGATTGACACAAATTTTCCGAAAAAGAAAGGAGACGAACAGTAACCCTACATTCAGTTGCGTTTGGAAAAAGAACTGAACCACATAGAGCGAGTAGATACGCCCTTATACAACAAATAATCTGAACATGTAGAGTACTATGAGATCCATGTTCTAAATATAAATAAATAAATGAGTGAAACTTAATACCTGGTTTTCTTCCATGTTAGTTGGACCGTCAATAGTACGATCCATTTCCATGAAGTTTTCGTGCAACCAGCTTACAGTGACGTCGGATCTTCTATTTAAATCTTCTGGTGGATCAATACCAAGATAGTGTTTAATCATACCAGTAGCGCTTGATCGATGTTCAAAATATATCGGATCACCTGTAATTTTAAATTAAATTTTTAGATAACCTATATCAAGATATCGAACGAAATAATATTTAATAAATTATTTTACTTGTAATAGGTAACCCTAAAAGGTTGGCTACATCCCATAGAGTAACGGTTATCTCTTCTACCGGCAACTGAAAAGTGTTGTGTTGGGATCACCAATGCTCAGCCAAACAAAACTAAATCCCTATCGTGTAGCAGGAATCGTAGCTCATCTATATATTGAAAACCAAAAACATCAACTAAAGCTCTTCTGGTACGTAGTTAACTCCTATGTGGCGTAGTTTGATGCGGAACGCCATTGTCCATGTTCATGTAACCGTACTTCGGACTTATAATCGGATAACTACAAATATAAATGAAGTATATAAATCAACTAAGTTAAAATAAGTAATAAAATAACAAATAAATATTAATTAACAAAAATTACCTCTCCTTTAAATGCCAGTCGAGATATATGATTTTTTCGTTCTTGTATCTCTCTTTGAGTCGTCGGTCCGCCGGAATACGACTATCATTTGCTGCATCCATCCTCTTTCTCTCTCAAAACTTGACTGCATGAACGTGGGTGTATGTTATCTTGAGTTGGCATTGCATATATATAGCACTTCAACCATCCGGTCTCAATCCAAACCACATGGACTCGGCCAATCGCATTTATGCATTTCTTCCTCAATCCAAACCATATAGACTCAGTCAATCACATTCGTTCATTTCTTCCTCAATCCAAACCACAATCCGAACAATAAAAACCCAAACAATCACAATGAAGTATTTCAAGAAAAAAAATAAAAATTGGGCACCATCTAGGATGGTGCCAGACCCTATTGGGCGCCATCTAAGATGGCGTCAGACTCTTGAAGCACGTTGGACGCCATCTAAGATGATGCCAGACTCCTTGAACCACGAGGGGCGCCATCTTATGGCGCCAGACCCTATGTTGGTGTTGGACGCCGTCTACGATGACGTCCTATCTCTCTTTGTGTGAATATTGCAAACTCTTCCTCTTCTGCGTAAATGCAGCTAATTTCATCCCTCTGTGTGAAATTTTCTACTATATTTACTATCCATGGGGTGCTAGATTTTGCTGAGGAATATAAAATTCAAAATGTTACTCTCAGTGCCTTGTTATGCTCAATTCAGTTGCAAACCGGATCAACACTTCAATGATTAGAAGTGAATATTGAAACATGGGCAGTGAAACAAAATGGCCGAGAGGTTAACATGGAAAATTATCTGAGGTCCTTTTGTCCTATAGATTTTGCTGATGAATATAAAATTCAAAATGTTACTCTCAGTGCCTTGTTCCTCAAGGAGTTGGTTAATCTTTGCTCATGAGAATCAAGCAAGTCGGAAAATTGTTCAGACAAGGCAAAATTCTGCTAGTGCAAGACCTTTGTAATTGGTTGCACAAGGATTGAATGAATTCAGTTGTCTCTTTGACATATTGCCCCAATTTTTGTCAGTGGGTATAAAGTGACAAGTGGGTATAGAGTGACAGGTTTTCGGTTTTCAGCTTAGGTAGCCTATCCTGACTTTCGCTTTTATGTTCACTTGTTTGCATGGGTTGAGACAGGGATGACTGGACGGAACTATTTTTATAAGAAAAGAGTATTTGGGAATTTTTTTTTTGATATTCATTCAATTTTTACAAGGTACACAAACCATTATATGGTCATACAAGAGACTATTTTAGGAAAGCAATTATGTACAATATTTATATGCTATAATTTGGGAATGTACTATATTCCTATGCTATAACTAGGAAATATATAATAATTACGAGATTTACTTCTAACACTCTCCCTCAAGTTGGTGAGTGAATGTCGTGAAGTCCCAACTTATTACTTAAGTAACGGAATTGTTCACGTCCTAAATGTTTGGTGAATGTAAAAGGAAATAATTGGATGATTCTACTGATATATATATATATATATATATATATATATATATATATATATATATATATATATATATATATATATATAGCCTCCTATTATTCTCTATCCGATGTGGGACTAAATGACTAATACTTAACACCCTCCCTCAAGCTGGAGCATAGATGTCAATCATGTCCAGCTTGTTACAAAGAAACTGAACACGAGGACCTAAAAGAGACTTCGTAAAAATATTAGCTATCTGATCATCGATTCTCACATGATGAAATGTTATTACTCCCTTTTGATATTCATCACGGACGAAGTAGATGTGGATATAAATGTGTTTCGTCCTTTAATGAGATATGAGATTGGCAACAATATAGATAGCTTACTGGTTATCACACTATAGATCTGCTGCTTCAGATCCTGCTTCTTCTTCCAGCCATGAGCAATAGCTCGGTATTCTGTACGGAAGAGAGCGATGGAGGGTGGCTTGGAGTGGTGGTCGATAACGGTGGGGCAGGCGACGTGCAAGCGGCCTGGAGGGGTGGTCGGCAGCGGTGGAGCAGGCGGCAAGGGCTGGTGCGGGGGTGGTTGTCGGCAGCGGTAGTTTGACGTGGGATGTGGTGGCTTGGGTTTTGCCACTGATACCATGTAAAAGTAAAATTAATTGGATGATGACATTGATTGAGAGATTATATATATATATATATATATATATATATATATATATATAAAGAGAGAGAGAGAGGACTAGCCTCTCATTATTCTCTATCCGATGTGGGACTAAATGACTAATACTTAACAGTGAAGATGTTTGCAAGTTGAGAAAGTGATGGGACATATCATGGAGCAATCACTCGAGATTGTAGTTTGTTAGTACAATGTGACAATCAATCTTAATATGTTTTGTGCGCTCGTGGAAGACATGATTTTAGGTAATGTGAAGCGCTGCTTGGTTGTCACAAAATTAAGTTTTCGACTGATTTTGTAGAACCGGAAGATCTTGTAAAATATAAGGTACCCACGTAATTTCCAAACATGTTGTAACCCTAGCTCAATATTCTGCTTCTGCGGATGAGTGAGCCACATTAGTTTATTTTTACTTACAGAAAATCAAGGAGTTTCTAAGAAGATACAAAATTTCGAAATAGAATGTCGAGTTATTGTGCAACATGTCCAATCTTAATCACAATATGCCTTTAATGTAAGATCATTAGACAAAGGAAAAAAAATCCTTGACCAGGATTGCCTTTAATGAACCTTAAAACTCTCAAAGCAGCTTCCCAATTTGGTTGTCGTTGGTTCTGCATAAATTGACTTAGGATTTGCACATAATCGTATGCTATATTCGGCCTCGTCATTGTGAGGTAAATCAATCTCCCAACCAACCTTCTATATTTTGTGGGATCATACAATAAATCACCATTATTAGGTTTTAATTTTAAATGCTCCTCCATCGGAAAAGAATTAGGACGAGATCCCAATAATCCTTCATCCCTCAGAATATCTAATGCATACTTCTTTGGGAAACAAAAATTCCTTTCCGGGATAGAGATATTTTAATGCCAAGAAAATATTTTAAATTGCCAAGATCTTTAATGCAAAATTACTGTAAGAGAGGACCTTTGAGAGCTTTAATTGCTTGCTCGTTATTGTCCGTCACAATAATGTTATCCACATAAATGAGTGCTGCAATAAATGAGTTGCCTTCGAATTTGGTGTACAATGAATAATCAACCTTTGATTTATTAAAACATGTCTTTTGAATAGCATGAAAGAATTTTGCAAACCAATTACGGGAATCTTGCTTCAGACCATATCAGGACTTATCGAGCCGACATACCATATTCTCCTTGTCAGCGAAGACCAAGGGAAAGTTTGTCATGCTCCGCTCCCGTAGGAGCGATCATCCTCGCTAAGGCGTGATGCCGCACGAGCCTAGATTACGCTCGTGCAAGGCGGGTTCCATAACGGCCGATTACAGCGGCTGCGACGGGGTCGTCGCACAGAAGTCCTAAGCAGAGACATTGAATAATAGCAGCGAAAATTTGAAGCAACATACAAGTTATTCAAAAGAAGCTCTTTATTGATATTGAAACAAGGATTACAATGGGGCGCAAGGCCAAGATTACAATCACTCAAGCTCACTCTTCTCACATTACAAGTCACTCAGCTCTCTCATCTCTCAATACAAGTCTTGAACCAGCGGATGCTTCGGAAGGCGACGTCCATACATTATGTCCCGTATAAGTCTTGACTCCCTGCGGCCACCTGCTTCGAATCGTCAAGGAACTCCGTGCCTCGACGCATCCAAGCGAGCTTCGCGCCATGAGCTTCTACCTGTGTCTGCACATGAAAACTATGTAGGTGTCAGTACTCAACTGTACCTGTGGAATGAGCTCCTCGTCCACCCATACAAAACCGACACGTTAATTTACTTTGTGCAACATAACCCTTTTGATTATCTTTCTACTCTTGCCTTAGGATTATTTTAGGACCGACGCCTTGGCTTATTTTGTGTCTCTAGACTATCCCGTGCTTGCAACGCAACATCAACTCAACAACGTTAACCTATCAAGTCGTGCTTGCCTTACGACTTAAAATCAGAGACGCAACTACTCGGTGAGACTTCATTTCCATGTGACCGTGCAACAAATCCTTTGTGCCGTGCCCCGCAACTCAGTATGACTTAACCATAGCGCCGCCTCGCGGCCCTTGCTACCTTGATCACCAACTGACCCAATCAAGACTTGTGGGCTAAGTGTCACTCGACCGACTTTGCCTTGCGGCGTTTTCTGACTTAAACTCAAGATGACTCAAATCCAACTTCTGCAACTTATATGCCGACAACTTAAGACTCGACGTCACATCTCGTGCCGAAGCACGTCGCCTACGTTGCAGCCAAATCTTAGGCCCAACATTTTGTGTTCTAACTGTACACACACATTCAACTCAACTCCTTGATATAGTGCACTCAATAATCGACTCAATCCAAAGGCACACACGCGGGTTGCCGCCATGCCGACTCATCTATATGAATTGGTCACTGACTCCCAGAGCCATTGTGGACTCCCTTTTAGCTTTTGTTAGACGGGGCCCTTTCAGCGCGAGTAGCGAGCCCTGCTGGAAGTCTCCGCCTAACCTGTGCCCGGCACAGCTATATAAAATTGTTTCCTTAGGCCGCATCGGTCCCGTGGCCCCGGGTTGCCGTGCGGGGAAACTCTACCTTGTCGATAAGTTGTACATGACCATGCAAGACTCGACTCGAACTGACGTCTCACACAGACATTCTACTTCTAGTGTTACCATATATTTCAGGGCCAAGTTCAATACTTTTCACTTCTGAGTCATTGCCTCGACGACCCGGCCGCGAGCATTCTTCCTTCTTGCCCTATCATTTCATTCGATTCAGGAACGACTATTTGAAATTCCAACTCAATTAATCAATCGTGACCCGTGCCTTAAAAATACTAAGTCCATGACATCGTGTCTTAAACCAACTTGAACTCTATGCGACACCACCGCCCAAGTCATACTCTATATGACAGGCCTTACGATCGTGAAAGCAAGTAATTTGGGTGCCTAGAGTTATGCCACAAGCCGTGCAATACAACTTAACCAATGGGGTGGGCAAAGGCTATGCCAAGCCTTGGACCATGGATCGTGCATGCTTTATCAAGCATTCATACGGGCGACGCCTATGACTTAGGCTACGTTCATTACTTCGCCTACTCAACCAACTTTTCTTCTCCCAAGCCACGGAACGAAGGGTCGAGTGTCATTTTCAAAGTACGCCGTACGCCAACTCTAAGCCGACCGTTGGACCTTTCCATATTCTAATTCAATTCGACCTGTCGGGATTATTCCCTTAGCTATGTGGATTCGTCTCTTTTATTATCAATCCTACTTGTGCAAATTAAAAATATGCGATTTATTATGTGAAGGCTAAGATGAGACAAGTTCACCGAAACTATCCCACCTGAGCGAGCGGTCTCCTCGACCGAGCGATGTCTTCGAGCAGCCTTTGCAAGGCTAAGTCCGAACGCCGTTGGCGTTCCGATTTCCGATTGACTGAGCGGGACGGGGCACTACAAAGTTCACATATACTTCCTCACAAGAACACCATGAAGGAAAGCATTTTGAAATCCATTCGATGGAGGAACCAATTACGAGAAGCGACAACACCTAAAAGATCCCTCACAATGGTGAGTTTGGCAGTAGGAGAAAAAGTTTTCACAGAATCAATCCCTTCAATCTACGTATACCCTTTAGCAACAAGACGGATTTTATATCGTTCGACCGGACCGTCAGAATTGTATTTAAACTTGTAGACCCATTTGCAGCCAATAAGTCTATGTTGACGGGTAATGAAACAAGATTTCAAGTATTATTGCGGATGAGCGCGTCGAGCTCAGCTTGCATAGCCTCTCTCCATTTGGGTCTAAGATTTGTTTGTGAATAGTTAGTGGGGGCTCACATAGACTAAAAATATTAGCAAGAAAAGAAAGTTGGGAAGGAGAAAGACGTGAATAAGATAAAAAATTAGAGAGGGAGGGTGTCTTGTACCTAGGGTAGAACTAGATAACAGAGTCAATAATTGGTGGGGTCCAATGTGAGCAAAGTTCATACAATAATTTGCATGCCAAGCAGGTTGTGTACTATTTCGGTTCGAATGACTGGCAGGTGGAATTGGTGTAGTAGGAGATATGGGAGAAGGAGGGCCAGTAGTGTGGTCTGAAATATATGAGGTGGGTAGGAGGACATGTAAGTTAATTGGGTCTGAGGTAGGTGGGACATTTGTGAAAACAAGAGAGCTATTGGAGTCTGATGGAAGTCGGTGCGGTTTGACTCGAAAAGTTGGTAGGTGGAGTGGAAGAATAAAACGGAAGTTATTGGTATTTTCAATGGTAAGTGGCGCAAAATCTAAGGGATAGTGATGGAGTGAGCTAATGTGAGGTAATGGTGGAGGATTATTGGGGAGAATTGACTTAAATGGAAATATATTTTCATGGAATTTGACATCTCGAAAATATTTCTAGATTCTAAATCAAATAATTTGTAACCTTTTTACCCAGTACGATATCCAACAAAAATGCAACGGCTAGCACGTGGAGCGAATTTGGATTTAGGTTAAACTATAGTGGCATAACAAAGACAACCAAAAATACGAAGATGATTGTATGCCGATGGATGATGATACAAACGTTGAAAAGGTGTCGTGTTAGAAAGAAGTGGTGTTTGCAAACGATTAATTAAATAGATAACAGTTAAAGCACTAACCCCAAAAGCTAATAGATAACTAGATTGAAAAAGTAAAGCGAAAGCAACCTGTACAATATGACGATACTTATGTTCGACAACCCCATCATTTTGTTGTGGAGTGTAAACACAAGAACGTTGAAATTCAACACCCTTAGTAAGAAATGAATGTAAAGAAATAAATTTGCTACCATTATCACTCCAAATTATTTTGATTTATGATTTATGGGTTAAATTGAGTCGAAATAAAAGTAAAGAAACACATAAGTAGAGTAGGGACTTTAGATTTATGTGCCATAAGAAATAACCACGTACAATGCGTAAAATCATCAACGATTGTTAGAAAAAAAAAAGGAGCACCTGAATGTGGTGGATGTTTATGGGGACCCCAAATGTCACAATGTATTAAAAAGGTAAATGGGAGGAAATACTATTAGATGGAAATGGTAAACGAGTTTGTTTTGCTAATGGACAAACGTTGCAATTATTTTTAAAAGATTCATTAAAAGAGGAAGCAAAATTAGACGCTACACGGAGACACACGAGAGATGGGTGACCAAGACAAAGGTGCCAGGTGGTAGTGGAAGAGGGGGTATGATATGCGATGACTTGTGAATTGGTGACATGAAGTGGAGACCTCCACTATGCTTGTCCTAACCAATCTTCTTTCCTGTAGCCAAGTCCTGCAAAACACAAAAACCCGAAAACATAATTTTCCTTGTGATCGATATGAAATTTTGCGCATTTTTCGTTCTTGTGTGGCTGAGTCAACTTAATTTTCCACCACCATTAAATTATTCAGATTGATAATGCTTGCAAGCATACGAGTAGCGATTTTCAGGATACATGTGCTTCACATGTTATCATTCATCAGACTTTCTGCTTTTACACTCCATAACAAAATGGTGTAGCTGAACGTAGGAACCCTTTATCGTCTTATGGTTGCATGCTAGTGTTTCGGATGAATGTTTCAAAAGTTTATTGGAACTTTGTCATTACCATTACTTGTTACCTCATTAACCATATGTCCTTCACCATTAATTTTCCACCACCATTAAATTATTCAGATTGATAATGCTTGCGAGTATACGAGTAGCGATTTTCATGATACATGTGCTTCACATGGTATCATTCATCGGACTTTCTGCTTTTACACTCCACAACAAAATGGTATAGCTGAACGTAGAAACTGTTATCATCTTATGGTTGCATGCTAGTGTTTCAGATGAATGTTTCAAAAGTCTATTGGAACTTTGTCATTACCAATGCTTGTTACCTCATTAACCATATGTCCTTCACCATTCTCAACTATAAATTTTCTCACTATATTCTTTTTCCTTACAACCCTTTTCAATATCTCCTCATGTTTTTAGACGTACTTGCTTTGTCGGTCTGCCTGTTGATAAATTGGCTTCCTATGAGGCCAAATATCTACTTGTTGGCTGCTCTTATACTCAGAAGGGATCTATCTGTTATTCTCCTTCAGCTTAGAAACTTGTTATTTAGACTGATGTCATTTTTTTTAACGATCAACTTTTTTTCCCTCCACGTGCTACTACCCCACCACTGCCACAACCAGTGCCTCCACGTTCATATGATTCTATTGATGGACCATCTCCACCACCACCTCTACCACATACTTCCTTTATTACACTACCAGTACCACCTGATTGTGGCCTTAACAGAAGTCTCATCAAGTACTCCAGGAATATCTTCCCCTATCGATGATGTATCTGTTATGGATGATCTACGTATTGCTCTTCGTAAGAAACAACGCACATGTACTATGCATTCGGTTTCTAACTTTTTTTTTACCATTATTTGACTCATCTGTACAAGTTTGTTTGTTCTCTTCTTCTGTTTCCAAACCTTCTTCAGATTGTTGAACGTAATCTTCGACACATGAAGAAATCTCTTGGCCAAGGCCTCGTCTATTAACCTTCCTTTTTTCTCTTCATGACTGCTTATATTAATACTGATTATGTGTGTTCAGTGGATGACCATCATTCTAATAGTGACTTCTATACTTATTTCATACTGTTGTTGTTCGTTATTCTGTCAAAGTCGAGTATCGTTCCATGGCTTATGCGGTTTTCGAGCTCACGTGGTTGAGGAGTGAGTTTACAGATCTTGTTGTTGTTGCTTCTCCTACTTGCTGCTCATTTTCCTACTGTAATAACTAGGCAACTATCCATATTGCTATAAATCCAATTCTTCATGAGACCAAATACATTGAGGTTGATTGTGACTCATTCAGGAGAAGATCAAAACTTTGTGGGGTTCAGCTCTAACATGTTTTTGCTATGTGATATATCACCGACATCTACACCAAGGCCTTGTCTGACCCATATTATCTTCACTTTTTTGGCATAGAGCCTTTCTAATTTTGTTCTTTTAGTCCCATATTGAAAAAAACATGAGGCACACCTTTCCCTGTAAATATGTACTATCCACCACTTTAGTGAATTAAGCCATTAAGTTGAGCCAACTTCTCAACAACAACTAAGCCATATTAGAAAAAAAAAAAATTAAACTCCTCGAGATCAATAGTTGCTACTCCCACAAATTCTTGGCTCTACAGACTTGTTCCCAGTTAACCAAACAATAAACCATTAACACTAACCCTGCCTCTCGAAAAGAAAGCACTTCCAATGGAGTCAGATTTTTTTTTTTTTTCTAAACCAAGCATGGAGCCAATAAACAAACATCGTAGTTTGGAATAGTAGACAATTCTACGTTAGCCAACATTAACCTTACAAACCCTCCTCCCTAGATAAAGGAGAACCCTTTCACCTATAGCTGATCACTTGTCTAATAGGAAAAAAAATTAACTTTTTGACAAATAGAAAAACCAACTTTGTCATGTCCAAGGTTCAAAGTATCGGTATCGGTATCGGTATCGGACATTTTGTATGAGTATCTGTATCGGCAGTATCGGCGGTATCGGATCGGAGTATCGGATTTTTTGGTATCGGCACTATCAGCAATATTAAATAATTATTAATAAATTAGCAAAAAAATAGTTTACATATTATGCATTATTTATGTATTTTTGTGTTATTTTTTTATGATAATTGAATGAAATAATAGCCACTCGTTCATTGGTTTACCTGCACTATGTAAGTTTTATTCCTTTACATGTTTTTACATTACAATCTTTGTATCTCATTATATTCTTACTAATTGAATCTTATATTGTTCTGTATAGATTTTAATTTTGACGAAATAAGACGTATAGAAGAAAGCATAAGATATACTTAATGATCAAAAGATTAGAAGCAATGCAAAAGATCGGATATGACAAGAGTCATAAGACCCATAATTATATTTGTCTGGATATTTCCTTTTAAATTTATGTAACGAAAAGTAATGAATAACAATTTTTTTAGGTACAAGATTTATTCATTTAAATTTCATGAATAACAATACTTTTTATAATAGATACAAACTAAAAAAAAAACATACAAACACGAAAAGATATACAAATATCATTAAAATTTAATTTTACATATAATAATAATGTGTGTGTGTGTGTATATATATACACACACACACACGAGAAAGTAAGAAAGGGAGAAAGCACAGAGAGAAAAGCTGAACCCCTCCTTGAATGGCTCAAGTTCCCAGCTCATATATATATATATATATATATATATATATATATATATATATATATATATATTTGAATGGCTCAAGTTCCCAGCTCTTCACTGCATTCATTGCAATACTCTTTATAAATCAAGTAAGAAAGAGAGAGAAAGCATATAGAGAAAATTTGAACCTCTCCCCCCCAAAAAACGTGAAACCTAATTCTTGAGAGAACCGAGAGAGGAGAGAGATGAGTAAGCTCACGGATCAGATCCGGGAGGCGGTGCGACTGTCCAGGAGATGGTGCGACTGTCCAGGAGGCGGTTGGCGCTGGAAATGTCAGTGATGGCGCCGGTCGAGACGAACTCCGGCTAGAGATCGGAAAGGCGCAGACGGTGGAGCACAGGCACATGCAGTGGAGCACAGGTTTGATTCGATTTTTTGGTTTGTTTGAATGCTTTTTGGTTTGTTGGAATGCTTTTCCTTTGCTTTGTATGCTAAGAATATATTTTTGCTCTTACTGTATTTTGGTATCGGTCCATATCGGGCCATATCGGTCAGTATCGGTCTGTATCGGCTGCTTATCGGCCGATACAGACCGATATAATGATTTTTTACTAAGTATCGGCCGATACCAATAATTTATGCGAGTATCAGATCGGCCACCTACAAAACCGATCCGATACGTCCGATACGTATCGGTATCGGCCGATACTTGAAACCTTGGTATGGATGAGTTCTCTATGGTTTTGAGGTGTTTCTTGGCACGATGGTAAGTCTTAGTGCTTGCATCCTATCCAACATATACAGGTAAGAAACATGAGCAGTGAAGGTCTCCCAGTCCCCACACATAGTTACCCATTTTTCTTCAAATCCTCTTGCTACCAGAACTTTCTCAAGAAAATCCCATGTGATGCTTCATAAGCTTTTTGCTAAATTCACTTTCCGGATAATCCCTTCTTACCGAAACAAATAGTAAAATTCTTGGTCAGCAGCTACATAATTCAAATTAGATCTTTGTTTGGTAAAGTCAGTTCAAGATGATCCGTCTGGCCCTATATCTATAAGCAAACACTTTTGTTATAATCTTAAAATTGCAAAATATAGCTAATAGATAATTTGGAAATCCCTTCTACCTATGGAATAAAGAGAAACCATATTAATAACTTACCATACCTTTGCCTAGAAACAACTTGTCAAATAGGTTTGCCTAGAAATAAAAGATCCCATAAAATTTTTAATAAATAATATTAATATTAGTATTAATATTAATACTAATATTAAATTAAATGTTAATTATAATGTTAATGTTAATTTTAACCTTTAACCTTAATGTCAATTTTAATATTAGTATTAATTTTAATTTTAGTTTTAGTTTTAGTTTTAATTTTAATTTTAACTTTAACCTTTAATGTTAATTTTAATTTTAATGTTAATATTAATTTTAATGTTAAATTAATTTTAATATTAATTTTTATATTAATATTAATTTTAATGTTAATTTTAAATTCCTAGGCAAACATATTTGGCTAGATAAACATATTTTCATCTATTTAAATTCCTAGGCAAACATATTTGACAAGTTGTTCCTATGCAAAGATATGCTAAGTTATTATTTATCAAATATTTTATGAGATATTTTATTTCTATCTATTTAAATTTCTCTTCCAAGTCACTATATTTTTATTGGTCCACATGGAAGCCACGTGGGATGGCTCATGTAAGAGTATGAGCCTATGGCTCATATCCTGTTTTCCTATATATATATATATATATATATATATATATATATATATATATGGGATATATTAGGAGTGGAGGCCCGGTCTTCCTCGACCAGAGTTGGACGAATTCAGTTTCAGAGCTTGCTACGATCTCTTCCGCTCGAGGAATCCCAGGTTAGTACAATTTGAGTTCGTGTGATGCAAGGGCCTGGCGCGTAAAATGCAATTATGCATATACAGGTTGGTGCTCGGTTGTTTGATGACGAAGGAGTACTGAGGTTTGGTATTCAGATTGAAGATGGGAGATGTGTGTTCTGCCATCGCCATCCGGAATCTATCCGACAATATGCGGGTGTTTGAAGGACAAGCTACTGTTCCCATGGGGTCCACAATAGTGAGTCGGATGTGTCGTATATGAGGCATTTTTAATTGCTTTCTGATTGTATGATGTAGTCTGGTTTTTTATTAATATATTAACCTTTTTTCAAATATATATATATGTATATATATGGGAGCGGATCAAAAGTCCCCCTTAGAAAGTCCCCCAAAAACCCCCCTCACTCTAATTCGTAATATTAATGTTAATATTAATGTTAATATTAATGTTAATGTTAATATTAATGTTAATATTAAATTTTATTTAATTTTTTTTATATTAATGTTAATGTTAATGTTAATATTAATGTTAATGTTAATGTTAATGTTAATATTAATTTTAATGTTAAGTTTAATGTTAATTTTAGTATTTAATGTTAATATTAACATTAATATTAACATTAACATTAATATTAATATTAATATTAACATTAAATTACGGATTAGAGTGAGGGGGGTTTTTGGGGGGCTTTCTAAGGGGGGCTTTTGATCCGCTTCATATATATATATATATATATATATATATATATATTGGAAAAAATGTGAATTTTATTCCAAATGAAAAGCTATAATCTTACAACATACAAACAAAGTGGGACTCCCACTCCTCACTCATCAATTCTCCATAGCATTTACATCAAACTCGATGTTATGGAGAATGCCAACTGGAGGGGTGACCAGTCCCTCAAAGATCCGACGGTTTCGCTCCCGCCATACATACCAAACCGCAGCAGCCAGACGAACTCTGGCTGTTCGGAACCAGTCCTGCCCTCTACCCCTGCTATCTCGGATCACCGTGATGATGTCCCCAATACATTTTCCGGAGGCGCACACTCCCAATACACGACTCTGCTCCGACCAGATCTGCCATGCCAGAGTGCGCTCGAAGAAGATATGTTTTATAGATTCAGGCTCCAAACCGCAAAGCACACATTTGGGATCCGGAACCGGCACTCCAAACGAACTCAGGCGATCTCTAGTCAAGAGGCGGCCCAGTAGAAGCTTGTATACATACAACTGCATCTTCCTGGCCAGACCCTTGCACCAAACGAACTCGTAATCAGAACACAACGGAAAAGTACGCCGGATAAGGTTGTAGCAGCTACGGAATTGGAACTCTCCAGTCCCTGAAGATGCTTCACTCGGCTCCCAAATCCACCGATCTGCAGGCAAAGTCGGATCAATGACAGTAGACAAAATGCTCCCACCCAGCTCCTCAGTGAACCGATAAGAATCCGGCCTCCACTCCCCATTTCGGATGATGCGACTGCACGTCAGACCACGCCTGCCCTCCTGATGAGTCGGGGCTCCTCTGATGTCCAACAGCGAACGCCGATCTATCCAAGGATCCCGCCAGAGGTCCGTACTCGACCCGTCCTTCATGACCCTCCGGATAGCAGACTTGAGCACCCCCCTGTGTCTCAAGACAGTCTTGAACGTGACTGAATGGTTGTTGTCAGTAGAACACGTCCAAAAGCTGTCCTGCTTCACGTATCTGCTGTGCATCCAGTCCGCCCAGAGAGATCCCCCGCTGATGAATCTCCAGGCCAGCTTAAGCGCAGAAGTCTCCCTAATCTCCAGCAGCGGTCTGAGCCCCACTCCTCCCTCCTTCCTGGGACGACAGAGCTGGTTCCAGGAGATCGCATGCATACCTCCCCTCCAAATGAAATCGGTACATAGTCGCTCCACTCGCCGAATAATGGCCACAGGAAGGAGGATGGACTGCAGCCAAAAATGGGCTACAACCGAGATCACCGATCTGACCAACTCAATGCGACCGCCAAATGACAGACCTGCTGCTTGCCAACCTTCTACTCTCCTCTGGATATACTCCACCAGACTATGGCAATCCTGATCCCGCGCATAATTGACTGTGAGAGGCACTCCTAAGTATCGCACCGGAAGATCACTCCTCGCAATACCCAGCACATCAGCCCGCTCCTTCTTCCGGGGGCACAAGGAGCTGAAGTGGACCCTACTCTTATCTCTGTTCATCTGGAGACCCGAAAAGGACTTCAAATCTTCCATAATAGCCGCAAGCGTCTACAACCCCTCCGTCGAAGGCTGGATGAAGACTAGCAGATCATCAGCATAAATAAGGTGGATAACTGGGGGGACCATCCTCCGAAACAGAGGTACCAGCCGTCCACGGTGCACTGCCAGATCCATCAAACAAGTAAAGTACTCCATAACCAGCGTGAACAGGTAAGGGGACAATGGGTCACCTTGCCTAAGTCCACGGTTGCTCTGGAAGTACCCATAAGGAATGTCCTGGATGAGAACAGAGAAAGTAGGGGACGTAATGCACTCTCGGATCAACTCAACCCAGTGTTCCGCGAAACCCATGGCGGTCATCAGATGGCAGAGGAAGTCTCGATTGACCTTGTCATACGCCTTCCTCAGGTCCAATTTTACACAAGCTTTCTCCCCTCTGGGTCTGCTAAATTCCCTCACCATCTCGTGTGCCAGGAGGCTATGTTCTGCAATTGACCTCCCCTTGATGAACGCAGCCTAATTCGGAGATACCAAGTCCTGCATGATCCCCTCCATCCGTCGGCACATAAGGTGCGTAATTATCTTATAAAGATAATTACAACACGCAATAGGTCTGAAATCCGCCAATGCTGTCGCTCCCTCCTTCTTCGGTACCAAGGTCAGGAAAGTGTGATTCAGTTCTTTCAGAAGCTTTCCTTTGGTGAAGAATTCCTGAACCACCTCCACGACCTGATGCTTCAGAATGTCCCAATGGCGTTTGAAGAAACCACTGCTGAAGCCATCCGGACCAGGAGCCTTGTTGGGATCTGCCACCTTGACAATGGATTCCACCTCCTCCAATGTAATAGTGTTTGCCATTAAAATTGTTTGATTGCAAATCTTAATACAAACAGAACAGTGTTACAATATAGGACTTAGATGTAGTCCTAGGAGTACACTTTTGTTTAATCTGGGTCCTTAGTGCCAATGGAGCGAGTGGTAATGCGTTGACTCCGTTGACGGGCTGACGACGGTTATCGGTTCTCTGAAGGTGTAGATTGCTCTGGGTGCTGGAGCTTGCTGAGAGGAGGAAGACGTTGAATGTCTGTATCTGCCTCTCTGATGGTGTGTTCGTTCCTCTCTGTCTGTCTGTGGAAGAAGGAAATAATTCCTCTATTTATAGCTGGGCAGGTTGGCTGCTCATGCGCGCATATGTAGGATGCGCCGGTACGTGGGGACGCCACGTGGAGATTGCTGATAGAGGCGCATGGATGATGCGCCCTACTCGAGGGGTTGAATTCTTCATACTGCTGTTGTGAGCCGGCACGTAGCAGAGGAGAAGATCTTTCCGTTGCTGAAATCTTGGACGAGTTGAGTCAAAGGACACGTGTCGTCGACTCATGGCTCGGAGATCTCGGATCTGATTGGGGGATGATTTGGTGGGATGCGCCTTGGATTGGGCGCATGATGAGATTTTGGCTCGTGACCTTTAGGAGTCACGAACCATTCTGGGCGCATGGCTTTTGAGGCGCATGCAGGCGACTTTTCTTCTGTCTTTCGGGATCAGAGATCAGTCTGGGGCGCATGGCTTTTGAGGCGCATGCAAAGCTTCAACTGGAGACTCTTCTTCTGTCTTTAGGGATCAGTGAAGGGTCTGAGGCGCATGGCTTTTGAGGCGCATGCGGATGGTTGGGTGGCTACGTGGCAGTAGCCGTCGGGGTAAAGTCATGATGATGCTGACGTTGTGGACGCTTCGTTTTCTGCAAAAGCTGTCAACCGTTCAGACTTGGGGAGGCGTGCTGCCAACTCTGTCAGTTCAGCATTTAATGTTGGTGACATTCGATGGACAGCTGAGTGGGCGCGTTGGTTGACGTTCCACTAGGCGTATGGGGACGTATGGGGGCGCATCCTCTGTGATGCGCTCGGTACAGGGCGCATCTGTGGGAGGCGCTTGGTGTTTGAAGGGGTGTGATGCGCTGTCCAGCCGGCGCATCCGACACGTCTTTAATGATGCGGCTGTTTCGCTTCTCGAGTGCCTTTAAATAGCCGTTTGGCTGAAGTCGAGGCGTCTGGTTCATCCATTTAATGTGAGTTCATTGCACGGAATTCGGAGAGCCATCCACTTGGCGCGTGGGTTTGATCTGCCCGACCTATAAATAGTGGCATGGAGAGAAGGTTTGCTTCTCATTCCCTCACGTACCTCCAACATGAACTTGGGTATTCGGGTGCATTCTGTTGACGAAGTGTTCCCGAGGGTGAAGATGAGACGCCTTGTCGTCGTTGATGCACTTGAAGGTGACTGTTACATCCAAAAGACGGAGTCGAGGACTTCTGAGGCAGGCGGAAGGTGCCTGTTGCATCCAAAGATGGGGATGCTCGGGCCTCGTCTCCGTTGTTCCGGAAGAGCCGTAGATCGGAATGGCGGTGCCCTGACCGTCTTCCTTTTAGCTTTGGAGGCTCTTTCTCTGGATGGGGTGTTAATTGCCATTCTCATCCTGCTCGGCCAGGTGAGCCTGGTTGGAAGAGCAGCACATAACTGGGCTGCTGAAGGGATGCACATAACTGAGCTGGATGCACATAACTGAGCTGCTGAAGAGATGGTGGGATGCGCCTGGTTGGAGGCGCATGGCATCTGCTGCGTCTGATTGGCGGCGCATGGTGACTGCTGCGCCTATCTGGAGGCGCATGGTAGCCGCTGGCTGTAGACTTAGGATCTTTCCTTTGTAGAAATTCTCCTTTGTACAACCTTTTCTAAATATGTAATAGACTTTTGTATATAAATAAAAAGTCCTTCGAATGTCTATAGTTATTGACTTTGCTGTTAAGTGTTTTGTCCGAGTTCTGGCGCATGTAGTGTCTGGCGCATGGGCTTTCCGGTTGCGAAATTCCATGCTTCTACAAGACCCCCTTCAAAGTTTTCAAAACTTTTGAATAAGTTTTAGAATACTTTGAATAAGAAGCATGGCGATCAGGGCGCACGACCGTTGGGGCGCATGCCTGTTCGGGCGCATGCTCTTCTCAGTTAATGCATATGATAATGCCTCGGTAACCGAAAAGATTAAACGGTTATCTTTTGGTTTTATCTGCTGTTATCTTCACAGGACCCGAGGCGACGGCTGAGATCACTCGTCATCGGTTCACGCGTGCGACCACGGCCTATAAATAGGTGAGAGATGGAGAGAGAGAGAGTTCTTCTGCTCTGTGCTTTTGCCTCCTTTAGAGTTCTTCTTCAAAACCCTAACTTCTTCTTCTTTGAGAGAATGGCTCCCAAGACTCCTCGCGGCGGTGCTAAGGGAAAGGAGCCGGCAGAGTTTGCTGACGAGGATGCTCCCGCCACCATTGCGACTCCGGCCGACGTTCGCCCCGGGGTGACGGGTGGGTGTCGACTTTTGCTATCTAATGTGCTCTAACTTTCTGCTGCCGATGCGTATGGGCTTCTGTCCTTGATACGCTGAGGTTTTATCCTGCCGACGTGCATAGGCTCAGGCCTTTATCATGCACCGAGGTTTAGTTTGCTGACGCGCATGGGTTTTATACCCTGATGATGCGCCGAAGCCTTCACTGACGCGCATGGGCTCACGCCTTGATGATGTGCCGAAGCTCCAATGCTGACGCGCATGGGTGATGCGCTGAAGCTGACGCGCATGGGTTTATACCCTGACGATGCGTCAATGTATTCGACACCTTTTGTCTTTTTGCCTGACTTCCACTTTTGTTGTGCCAGTGTCGATGACGATCCCTTTGTTGAATGAGGTCCTCCTGGATGCTTCTCTTTGCCAAATGGGAGTTGATTTTGATGAAGCGGTGATCAACCCTGCAAAGGAAGCTATCTTACAGAACCAACCCCGGGAGAGAATGCTGCAAATCCAGAACCAGTTGCCACTTTTCCTCCAGAGTATGATGGAGAGTGGTAAACTGAAGTATGCTGAATCTGAAGATGTGACTTTCTTAAAACCTGTCTTTCTGTTTGGCGACCGACTAGTCTCTTCTGAAGCGAAGATACTGAAGATCAAAGAAGACTGGTTCTTTTCTGCCAAAGGCATGGTTCTATACATGAGGCAGGTTGACCGCCAGTTGCCGCTGACGGCCTTTTATCGTTTAGCTTCGAAGAGAAGGATGAGTTGGGAACTTACTCCTTCTCAAGGAGGGGCCTTAGGAGGTACCCTTTCGATCGATGCCACCTCGAACCAGCGAGATACTTTGGCTGCTTCACGAGCCGGTTCCTCGTTTAGTTACCGAGCCTTGCGTCCCGGGAGCCTCTACAGTGAGGTCCCGAATGACACGTTTCCTTTCAGTGTCCCGACCTTTGCAAATCGCTGACAGCGAAGGTCATGTACCCGACAGGTGGCTTTAGAGTCGAAGGTTGGTGTCACTACATTCCGAGGTGGGACGAGTTGACCACCTGGGTGCTTTCAAGGTTCAAAGTTGAGCTTAAGGAGATCGGGCTGACAGCCGCTATTCGGGCTACGCAGGCAGGCGTGGATCTCAATAAGCCTATGTTCCTTGCGCTTTTGGAATTATTCAATGCCCATACTGGTAGCTTTTTCACTCCGGTGGGAGAGTTGGGGTTGGCTCTCCAGGAGATGTACGAAGTGTCTAAGCTTCCTTGGGGCTCGGAGCCGTACGAGGAATATTTCCCATCAAATGAGGAGATCCAGGTTCTGGAAGATAAGAACCCGGAGATGATGGCTGTATTCAAAGAGGTGACGAGCCACCATTATCTGATGCACCGGAGGGATAAGGGCAAGACCCAGCCTCATGTAACTGCTTGGAGGGACTATGTCTTTAAGCAGGATTTGACGGATCCTTCGAGGATCCGGTTTGCGACTCCGCAGGGACTGAAGCCCGCGGAAGTGACTTCTGAAATAAGTCGGCTGGACGAGAGGACCCCACGTTCGGATGAGAGCGGCAAGGATGCATATAGCTGCTTCTGGCACTGTGGGCACCGGATGTCATCTAAGGCAGTGTTGACAGCCTACTTGATGATATGGCTTCGGGATTGCGTGTTTGCAGGTGTATCTGGTGCCGTAGAGAGGGTACATCGGAATCTCATTTTGCCTGCCGTGAAGTTGGCTTTTGGGCGACCCTTAGCTCTCCTCCCCGCAATGGTGTGCAACTTGTTCCGCGGTTTGAGGTCTTTTGCTGATGATGTGATCCACGAGAAAGGTAACAATGACAACTTTCCCCGTGCCGAGCTGCCCTTTCATTATCTTATGGGATGGCTGATTTTGCATCATCCGAACGTGATGGGTCCCGGTCCGGAGGAGGATCATGTTGAAGGGGATGCCTTCATCCGCCGCTTCTATAAGAGGAAGTGGTCATACACTGGCGTCCCCGTTTGCAGGAGAGTCTTGTCCTACCTTCAGGGGTGGGAGATTGTCAAGGTTGGCCTGATCTTCAAAGATTTCGAGGCCGACCAAGATTTAGTTAACTCTGGCGAAGATGCGGTCACTTTGCCGAAATGGAGTTTTCGTTGGTTGCAAAGTATCCGGCCTTCTCACCTGGTCTACCGCAACTAGAATAAGTGTTATCTGGAGCCATATCTGCCAAGTCGATTTGCTCGTCAATTTGGCTATACCCAGCTAATGTTGCGGAATCCCAGTAGCAGTCTGGGCTTCGTCGGGAGTTTGCTGGATGGAGCCCGGGGTTTGCAGTATTATAACGCTGGATGCACTGGCGTTAATTTTACTACGCCAGTCCGCAACCCTCGGCCGCAGATCCTGTATCCGGCCGCCAAGCTGTATTGCATTATGAATGCTGCGTCTCCTGGTTATGACAGGGAGACTAGTTTCATCATTGGAACTCAGCTGGAGGCCACGGCGAATATGTTGATGGTAGCCCGATCATATCGTCCACCAGAATTGGCGGGATATCGGGCTGCTGCTGCAGCCCCAGTGAGAGATCCGTCCGTTGGGAAGAGGCGGGCTGACACAGAAGCTGGTTCTTCTGTACCGAAGAGGTCGAGAAAGACGTTGACTGCAAAGGTTACGGAAGTACCACTCGTAACGCCAACGGGATCAGTTCCTGCTGAGGTAAGGAGTGCTTCGTAATTCTGATTCATTTTGTTATTGTGGTGACTTATGCTTTTCTTCTTGCAGGGATCGTCGAAGAAGAAGTCCCGTGTTCCAAAACCGGGTACTAGTAAACCGAAGGAGGTGGCAGGTTCTTCTGATGAGCGCATTCCACCGATGATAATGTCTCCCGTAGAGGAGGGTCCCGAAGACGTTACTGCGGAGGTTTTAGCATCTCCTGTTTTTGAGGTTGCAACAAATTTCGGGAAGGTACAGTCTGCCGTGGAGGCCTTGGACGTTGAGGGTCCTCCGGACTCGAGGCATCCTGATGATGAGGTGGATTGGAGTTCGTCGCCTTCGGATGACGTTGCTCCAGAGCTGCAAGAGTCTGTTGCGGGGGCAACAGATACAGTTGGGACAGAGGAGAGGGTTGATTCCCCTCCTTGCCATGATGAGGGGAGGTCGGCTGTATCATTGCCGGGTCCTACCCCAGCTTCAACCGTGGAAGTTGAGGTGGCTACCAATCAGGAGGTAGCGACAGATGCTGCCCCTGTGGAGGGACTTGGTGACGAGACCCGTCTGCCGATCACGACCGCTGAGGCGGGTCAAGAGACAAGTGATAATCTCCCTATTCTGTCAGGGGAGGTACCAGCTGTTGATAGGACGTTGGGGGTAGAAGAGGTGGCCGTTGATGTCGGTGGTTCCTCCGGGCTTGAGAAGGATAAGGGTGTGGAACCCTCTGTTGCCCCTCCTACTTGGGGTACTATCTCGACGCCTGTGCGGGCTTCCTTTGTTTCTTCGGCTCCTCGGGCTAGCAGTCCAGCCCCTGTTGATGAAGAGCCCATTGATGCCGAGGTTCAAGCCTCGCAGGTTGAGGTTGGCGGATCTTCTTCCGGTCCGCTAACTGTAGTAGCTCCTCCAACTCCTGCTATGACGCCGCAGGTCCTGGCGGACGCAGACGAATATGTGAAATTCCTCGTTGAGGGGGTGTACAAAATGCTGCAGAGGGGTGTATCCGCGGTGATGGATGCCAACGGGAGCTTTGAGACAGCAAGAGCTCTGGCAATGCCCTGTATCGAGCTGATCCGCATTCACCAAGGCCACGACCATATGGCCGAAATTCTGGAGGCTTCGGTGATCGAGCTGGACGAGCGGCTTGCGGAACTTCAACGCATCCAGCGAAATGACCTCTCCGTCCTGATAGATGCGGAGAAGGGGAAGTTGATTGTCGAGATCGAGTCTTCCTACCAGGCCACTGTGGACATTTGGGAGCGCGAGGTAGCTGAGACTGAGGCTGCGGTAGAGCAGTTGTCTCAGTCCATGAAGAAGACGATGGAAACGCGAGCTGCGTTGGATGCTAACATTGCAGAGATCAACACCCAGATGCGCCGCCTTGAGGACCAACGGGCCCGACTCCAGTTAGATGTCGAACGTGTTCAGGCTGAACACGTAGCATTCAAGCAGGAGGAAGCGACTTTTACTCAGCGGACTCTTGCCTTGGCTCAGCAGTGACAACAGCTTGATGAGAAGCATGAGAGCGAAACTTCCGCTGAGGCTGTTGAATTGATGCGTCAAGAAGCTGAGCGTCGAGTCCTGGCGACTGTGGAGACCCGTACAGCCGACTTAAGACATCGAGTTAGAGAGCTCTCAGCCTACCCTGGAGAGGTTCAGGGACTGTAGCTTCTCCCTTTTTTTATGTTCTTTTGCAACCCTTGCTATGGGCTAGTGTAGTTTTGTACTTTCTGTCTTTTTTTTTAGAAAATAAAGAAGTACGTAACTTTTTTGTGATGCGTTCATTTTTGTTATTATGAACTTGATGATTTGTGTGGACCTATTATCTTTTGCGCACCTTGGTTTCTAGGTACAGATAATAAGTTTGAAGGAACCAACATGTTTGCTCAGAGGTGATGTGGACATGGCAATCATTGGGTTCAAAATGATAGAATCTTCCTACTCAGAGGTATTATGGACGTGGTAAGAATGATCCTGGGGGATACGCTGAACAACTCAGAGGTGATGTGGACGTGGAAGTTCTGCGATCAATGTACGACAATACAGGGGTTGTTTGTACGAGATGTTTACTCAGAGGTAATGTGGACGTGGTAAACATGAAGGGTAGCGTCGGCTTACGTAGCGTAAGATTCCGCTTTGTAGGGTGTAGAGAAACAACTCAGAGGTGATGTGGACGTGGTTGTCTTTCTACTGAAGGATGCCACGGAACAGCTGGGTTCCGGAAGCGTATGAGTTTTGTGGAAGAAGATTGTGTGCGAGCCCCGATGATTGGGCCCACAGATCCCCTTTGGGGAAGCACATGTCTGAAGGATGTCAAGAATAGTACTTCTTTAGGAACTTGCCGTTGATGGGCATCATGAACACCCATTGGGTTTGGCGAGGCGGTAAGCACCGTTTGAGTATACCGTCTCAATGATGAAAGGTCCTTCCCACTTGGGCTCGAACTTTCCTGGTGTCTTGTGAGTTAACACCATCGGCCTTCTGACTGCTAAAACCAGGTCGCAAACTTGGAAAGTCCTCTGAAGAACCTTCTTGTTGAAAGCCTGTGATATACGGGCTTGGTAGAGTTCGATGCGTTGTTGAGCCAGGAGACGCTTCTCATCGAGTGCCTCCAGTTCCCGCAGACGACGACGTTGATTGTCTTCTTCTGTGAGTTTGTTTGTTATTGCTACGCGGAGTGAGGGTATTTGGATCTCGAGAGGCAGTACCGCTTCGCTCTCGTAGACCAGGGAGAATGGTGTGTTGCCTGTTGGGGTCCGTACCGTTGTGCGGTAGGCCCAAAGGCATTCGTCAAGCTTTTCGTCCCAGTCGCGTTTGTTGGATGACACGACTTTTTTGAGCAGCCTAACGATAGTCTTGTTGAACGCCTCTGCTAACCCGTTTGCAGCCAGATTGTAGGCGGTGGATGCCACATTTTGAATGCGATTCTTTTCACAGAACTTGGTAAAAATGTTGCTGATAAACTGAGGACCATTGTCATGAATGATCCGCCGGGGTACTCCGAAACGGTAAATGACATGGTGTTTGATAAAGCTGACCACCCTGGAGCTCTTTACTTCCGCCAGTGGGACTGCTTCTGCCCATTTGGAGAAGTAATCGGTGATGGCCAGGATGAAGCGGTGTCCTCTTGATGAAGGAGGGGTGATTGGTCCCACAATATCCATGCCCCAGGCTTCAAAGGGCCAGGAGGCGACTGTAGGATGTAGTGGTTCAGACGGTGTATGTATGAAGTCTGCATGGAGTTGGCATGCGTGACACTTAGCATATTCAACAGCGTCGGCGGCCATGGTTGGCCAGTAGTAGCCCATACGTCGCAGTCGATCCTGCAACTTAGGACCGGGTTGATGAGCTCCGCAAGTTCCGTCATGAGCTTCTTGAAGAGCTTCGGCTGCTTCTTCGTTGGACAGGCATCGAAGGAGGAGCCCGTCGAAGGAGCGTCGGTACAGCATTTTGGTAGCTGTATCGTAGTAGAATTGAAGAGAGCGTCTTTTGACTGAGACGGCTTCCTTTGGGTCCTCTGGAAGGATTCCGTAGACAGCAAAGTCGATGAACGGGAACCTCCAGTCTCGGACATTAATACCAGTGTTCGTCGGCATGGTGTGAGCCACTCGCAAGCATAGGTTGTTTCTAGGACAAACCAAGTCTCGGCCAGTTACCGTGACATAGTGTTGAGTCCCAAAGGGCGCTGCCAATGAGGCCGCGAGGCCAGCCAGAGCGTCAGCCTCCAAGTTTTGTAGACGAGGTACGTGTTCGATGAAGAACCCGGTGAAGGTTGAAATGATGTTCAATGCAACTTCATGGTAAGGGATCAGATCTTCATGGCGAACCTCGTATTGCCCCCGAATCTGGTTCACGACAAGTTTTGAGTCACCGTAGGCTTCCAGATGGTCCACCCCCAGCTGTTGTGCGAGTTGGAGTCCCATGATGAGTGCGTTGTACTCGGCAACATTGTTGGAGCACGGCTTCGAAAGGGAGTAAGCACGCTGGATGACCAACTGATCGGGGGAGACTAAGACTACCCCCACTCCTGCGATGATTTGGCCTTTGGGGCCTGTTCTTGAAGCGCCATCGAAAAACATCCGCCAAACGGAGCTTCCTTCAGTGACGTTGGATTCTTGGACCTCATCCGGGATGTCTTCATAGAGTTTTGAGGATTCTGGGATGGGGTGTGCAGCTAAAAAGTCAGCCAGAGCTTGACCTTTAACAGCTTTTTGCGGGACAAACACCATATTATATGGTGTTAGCAAGATCGCCCATGTGGCTAGCCGGGAGTTCAATGATCCTGGCTTCGCCATGAGGACTCTGAGCGGATTGACTCGGGAAATGACATGAATTGTCTGGCCCGAGACATAATGACGAGTCTTCTGGATGGCAAACACCAAAGCCAAGCACTCCTTTTCAACGGGGTTGTACCGGTGTTCGGCCCCGATGAGCGTTCGACTGAGGTAGTAGATTGCTTGCTCATAGCCTGTATCGCTGTTTTGAGCCAGCAGAGCGCCAAGAGAATGATCCATGGCACGGACGTAGAGGAGAAATGGTTTACCGGCGACTGGTGCCACCAGGACTGGTGGGCTCGTCAAGTAGGCTTTGATGTCGTCGAAAGCCTTTTGGCACTCCTCTGTCCAGACATAAGAAACTCCCTTCTTCATGAGTTGAGTAAAGGGTTGACATTTACCGGAGAGGTTTGCTATGAACCTCCAGATGTATGCCAGACGTCCCTGTAAGCCCCGAAGTTCTCGAAGATTCTTCGGAGGGTCCATGTTGAGGATGGCTTTGGTCTTCTCGGGATCAACATGAATGCCTTTTGCCGTGATGACAAAGCCCAAGAATTTGCCGCTGGAAAACCCCAGGAAGGATTTAGCGGGGTTCATTTTGAGTTGATGTGCCCGCATGAGATCGAAGACTGTCTTCAGATCCTGTAGGTGATCTCCTTTGAGGCGGCTCTTGACTGCGATGTCGTCAACATAGCATTCGACTGTCTTGCGAAGATGTTGACGGAAGATGGTGCTCATAGCTCGTTGGTATGTTGCACCGGCGTTTTTCAAGCCGAAAGGCATCACTGTGTAGCAGAAGACACCCTTCGGAGTCCTGAATGACGTGTGTTTTGCATCATCGGGGAACATCTTGATTTGATTGTAGCCTGAATACCCGTCCATGAAGGACATGCGTTCAAAGCCACATGTGTTGTCGATCATCACATCGGTGATTGGAAGTGGGAATTCGTCCTTCGGGCAAGCAGAGTTGAGGTCCCTGAAATCGATACAGACTCGTATCTTCCCATTCTTCTTGGTGACAGGTACGACGTTGGCTCCCCAATCTGGGTGCTGTTCCTCGCGGATGAAGCCGCTGGTCAAGAGTTTGTCCACCTCCTGATCGATGGCATTCATGATGTCCGGACGGAAACGTTGCTATTGTTATTTGATAGGTTTGGCATCGGGTAAGATGTTCAACCTATGTATTGCGATCTGTGGATCGAGTCCCGGCATATCTTCGTAGCTCCAGGCAAAGACATCGATATACTCTTTAGCCAGCTGGACCAGAGACTCTCGGTCTTCTCCTTCTAAGCTTTTGCTGATGAAGATGGGTTTGGAAGAAGATCCGTCCCCAAGGTCGATCTGCTCGACTTCGTCTTCGGTGGGAGGTTCACTAACTCAAAACGAGACTCCCATTGTTCTCCTAGGCGTTGAGCCCAGGGTTCTTCTTCGAAGGGTTCCGGCGCTTGGTCTTCGCCTTTACCTTTTTGAGGTTGTGCTGACGTCATGTTAGCTGACAGCACTTTCCTGAAGACTGATCCGATACTGATATCGGAATCCCAAGTCGACGCTTCGGACGAGTGGGAATGTTCTACGTCTTCTGCGTCTGAACTCTCTAGAGTTGATGGCGGCGTGACATAGCCTATCCCCCGTCGAGTTTTGTTGTAGTAGTCTTGCGGCTTTCCTTTGGGTATTGGAAGCCGGAGAGGGAGACGTCGACCTTTGCCGTAGTTTAGGCCTTTGTTGCTTATTAGGTCGTAGCCCATCTTTTGGATGATGTGCTTTGCCGTATCCGTGTACCGATAGACTTGTACTCTACCGGTATCAGGTTCTGGCTCGAGTGGCGGGAGGTCTTGATGACGCTCGACCTTGCCCAAAATGATGGATCCTTCGTCTCGGCTTCGTGGAGGGGCTATGAAACACTCCTTGAGACGGGACTACTCGATTTACATGATGGACGGTCGTTATTTGTGTTTGCAACGACCGTAGAGCGTTATCTAATGTATACATGGCATTCCAGTGCGGAAGACAAGAATAATTAAAAGACACTCTATTATTGATAAAATACGAGATCTTATCCCGTAGGATTACATTGTCTAAGGAGGGTGCATCTACATCAGCAGAGATGTATTCGCCAAGCTCCTCGTCTGTAAGTACTGGGGTCGGATCAGGAGAATCCACCACAGCTTTGACTTTGGGGTCTGAGAGGGTTATGTGAGCCCTCTCTGGCATCTTGGATGGCTGCGGGGGCTTGCCCTTAAGACGCACCTTCAGAGGTGCCTCAACTGCGCCTTCTGTGAGTGGTGCCTTCCCCTGTAATTTTGCCACCAGGGGAGCCAATGTTTGAGGCGGCTTTCCCTTGAGGCGTATCTTCAGGGGAGCCTCAGGAGTCGGTGCTTTCCCTGATAGTTTGATGCTCATTGGAGGCACCTTCTGGGGAGGTTTGCCCTTCAGTCGGATCTTCAGGGGAGCATCGGGAGTCGTCTCAGGCTCCGTGTCCGGCTCAGTTGCCGTCTCTGCCTCATCATCAGCATCGTTGGCTTCCTCCTCGTCAAGTGGCTTGTACAAGTCGGAATCGGTGAAGTAGGCTTCAATCCCTTTGAAAGGATCGATGTCTGCGAACTCCGTCCGGATGACGCCGTTGGTGGATACATATTTCATGCATTGGTGGAGCGTGGAAGGCACCACCATGTACTCATGTAGCCGTGGTCGACCGAGCAGGATGTTGTAGTTGACCTCGGCATCCACCACATAGCAAGTTACCTCAGTTTTGAGGTTGCCGATGTGACACTTCAGTCGTATCTTGCCCAGCGGCTCGCTTTTGCTAGCGTTGAAGCCACTGATAGTTGTGTTGGAGGGCGCCAGCCAGTACATTGGGATCCCCAGTTTTGATAGCAGCGTCTTCGGGATGATGCTGAGGGAAGACCCCGGATCGATCTGAATCCGGCTCACCTTGACCGAACCGATGTACCCTGTGTAATACAGCGGTCGGTTATGTCGGTGGTGCTTGAGCAGCATGTCTTGCTGGGTGAAAGTTATGTTTGGGATAACTTCATCCGCACAATGACAGTGCGCACAAGTAGTTGGGAGGTCTTCAGGCTGCTTGACCTGACTAAGAAAGGATTCAGCGTCCTTCAGAGCTTCGCAGAGAGCTTCTCGGGAGTCTTTGGAAAGACGCAGGAGCTCAAACAAAGACAGGCGTGCAGGAGTACTGGCCAGTTGTGCCAGTATGTCAAAGTTGTGGGGCTTGGCTAGCCCCGAAGCATTCTCCTTCCGTAGAGGTCTGTCGAAACGAGCCTCCACCTGCTTCTGTTTATTGGCTGCTGAGGGTTTAGACGGGCCTTCTTCAGGGATGGTGCCGGAAGGCACCACCTCGACGGCAGCTTCGCCGGGCTGAGCGTTCTGTTGTGCACGTGTCTGCACTGGAAGTGCCTCTTCCGTTGAAGAAGAGACCGTACGGCAAGACTTGATCTTCCTGCCTTTTGATTTGGAGGTAGAGCGTACCTCCGGTTGAGTCACCTCGGAGACGAGGTCGGGGTGACCCTCGAGGACCTCTCCTCGAGATGTGGTGAGTGGGATGAGTCCACTCGCATTGTCACGGGTAGGTGGCAAGTTCACCACCTCCATTGTCGCCTTAGGGATGGGGACGACGCCATCTTGTGTGGTGGTCGGTGGCAAAGTGCCGAACTGAAGCGACACCACATTGGCTGACACCGTCTTCTCTTCATAGTCGAAGGAGATTACATCGGCATTGATCATGCGCTGGATGTAATTCTTGAGGACGTAGCAGTCCTTGGTCGGGTGTCCGACAAACCGATGGTAGTGACAGTACCTCGGGTTGTCCACTTTTCCGACCTCATCGGGCCGCTTTGGGTCCGGGAGCTTGATCTTGTCACCCTGCTTTAGTATTTCAAAGAGTTGCAGGGTGTCTTCGTCATTGAATGAATACACCTCCTTCGGTCTCGGTGCCAGTGGAGGCTTCTGAGTAGGCGCAGATGCGCCCTTCGAGGCATTAACAGTCAATGCCTGTTTCCCCTTTGCTTCTCGTCCGGAATTGTTGGCTGCTGACCTTTTCCCCTTATCATCAAAGGCGGAGAAGCTGACACCCAGAAGACGTGCATTGGCCGCCTTCTTTTCTGCGGCTTCAGCTTCGATGATCAGGGAGCTCCAGTCGGGAGGAGTAGAGTTGAGCCAGAGCTTAACTGCGGGCAGCATGTTCATGCTGCAAGAGGAGAGGAGCGCATGTTCTGGCATGCCTGGAGGTAGCCTGAAGCAGGCCTGTCGGAAGCGTTCGATGAACACCCGAACCGTTTCTTTCTCCTTCTGGCGTATTTCTATAAGAGATGCCATCGTCATGTCCTTCCCGCCGTCGTAGAAGCGATCGAGGAAGAGGCGCGTCAAGTCGTCGAAGGACGATATAGAATTGTCGGGGAGGCTGCAATACCAGTCATACGCCACCCCTTTTAAGGCCCCAACAAAGATGCTGGTGAGGAGCGCGTCCTCCTTTGGAAGATGCCCCGTCTGTGACTGGAAATATGTCAGGTACCGACGCGGAGAGTCCTTCCCGTCGTACGGCATGAGTGTTTGTGGTTTATACTTTGGAGGATAAACCACCTTGTTCCACTCGAGGGGATAAGGCTGGGGAATGCCCATCTTCTGGCGCTCCTCCTGCCTGTTTTTGGACTCGAAGCGCTCCCGCAAGTCCTTGATCATTTCGACCACCTCCTCCGTGGAGCTAGGAGTCGGGGAAGGTGGTACTATCTGGAGTGGAGCGTTTGAGGGCTCCGACGTCCGGGGTGCTTCTGTGTCGGAGGGTGCCCGTTGAAGGGGTACACTCGACTCCCCATTGACTCCTGGGTCGGGACCGGTTGAAGGTGGTCTGGTCAAGGCCGACCGAATATCAAACACTGCTTGAGTCAGTGCTTGCATAGAGGCAGAGAGGGTTTTGAGTCCTCCCTCTAACGAGTCTATGCGCTGGACAATGTCTTGCGGCGGCGCATCAGACTCGGAATCACCCCCAGTCATGTATACTGTCATGACACGGCCAGGAGTGGATGGATTGGTTGAGGCTTCGCTCTCGGCCTCACTTTCATGTGGGGGAGTCACCTCTCCTGGTGTTTCACCTTGGCCACCCCCAGCCACATTCTGGAGGTCATTCTCGACGGGCGCATCTGCAAGGGCCTGATTGTCCTCAGCTCCGTCTTGAAGGGCCTCTTCGTCTCTACCCCCAGCCGTGTCCTGGGGGACATCCTCGTTTTGAGGGACTTCTGGGAGGCTGACTTCGCCTCGAGGATGAAGATCCGCCGCAGCTGTGCTTTGGACATCTTCGTCTTCGGAAGGAGGCTCAACAAGGGTTTGACTACCCCCAGCTTCCTCCAAGAACTTCTTCCTCGACCGAGTGCTTTCGAACACTCCAGAGGTCGAGACAGCTGCCTTGGTTTTCCTCGGCTGGCTTTTGGATGAAGACGAGGAATTGCCAGTCGTCTTCCGGAGTGATGAGGAGTTGGAGACCACGTTGCATGAAGCAACTCTTGGCTCCTCTTCTGTTGACACCTTCATCCCGAGACGATGTGGGAGGGGTGTCGATGATTGCAGCCGCTGGAAGACTGACTGCCTTGGTGGTACTGCTGCCTTGCAACAGCAGTTGATGGTGACCACCGCACAAGTATGCCCCGTGAGAGGCGCATCGTGCCTGTTGGTCGACTCTCATGACCGGCGCTTGTGAGTGATCACGTTACGCAGGTCGTTGGAGGAGAGTGCTACCTTCACACCCCCTTCAGGCGCATGGCTAGGCCAAACGCCGGGGTGGACAGGTGAGTGCTGCGCCCCCTGATCTAATACCAAGCAGGCATCATGATCAGTAGTGGGGGAACCACAACATTTGAAGTGACTTGAACGGACCTCAAACGCACAACCAGAGGAGGCGCGGGAGTTCAAGACCACTGAATTTGCCTCACTCGACTTGGTTGTGCACGCAGTGGATGCGCCCAAGTGAGATGAGGACTTTGAAGATCGGCTCGTTTTAGGTGCCGAAGCACCTGAGCCGACCTTGTACAGCTTGCCATCAGCAGCGCGCATGATTGTGAGCGCATGCTTTTGGCTTGTTGCTGGCATAGCACGTTTATGGCGCATGGCCCGTGCCGCCTTGGATTTCTTTGTACTAGCCCGCTGGGGTGCATAGTACTCAGCATCCAAATTCTCCTCTCGCCATTACAGCGAGTGAGTCTGTCGAAGACAGAGATTTTTTGTGGCGCATCAGAGGTGATGCGCGGGGCATTGGCCGCGCCCCTGCTCCGTCGACGCATCTTCCTCGCCTGAGAGGGAGATGGCTGGGGAACGTGGTCAGCCGCATGCTTCCCCGAGAGATGCGCTGCATCAGCGGGCGCACCTTGGTTGCTGAGAACGTCAGCAGGAAGGGAGGGCTGGATTGGTGCATTCCCTTCAGTGGTGGTGCCCGAGGCGTCGACCTTGCGCACCCAGACACGGCGGGTCTTCTTCGGCTTCGGCAGCCGCTTCGAAGGACTCGCACTTTCTTCAGAAATGAACTCTTCGTACGCCTGTTGATTGAGGCGCACGACCAGCATCTTGTGGGAGGAGCCCACCTTCACGTCGTCGGCCTGTGACACGACTTTCTCGGAAGAGGAGAAAGAGGTCCCCAGCAGAGTCGCCAGCTTGTTTGCCATCAAAATTGTTTGATTGCAAATCTTAATACAAACAGAACAGTGTTACAATATAGGACTTAGATGTAGTCCTAGGAGTACACTTTTGTTTAATCTGGGTCCTTAGTGCCAATGGAGCGAGTGGTAATGCGTTGACTCCGTTGACGGGCTGACGACGGTTATCAGTTCTCTGAAGGTGTAGATTGCTCTGGGTGCTGGAGCTTGCTGAGAGGAGGAAGACGTTGAATGTCTGTATCTGCCTCTCTGATGGTGTGTTCGTTCCTCTCTGTCTGTCTGTGGAAGAAGGAAATGATTCCTCTATTTATAGCTGGGCAGGTTGGCTGCTCATGCGCGCATATGTAGGATGCGCCGGTACGTGGGGACGCCATGTGGAGATTGCTGATGGAGGCGCATGGATGATGCGCCCTACTCGAGGGGTTGAATTCTTCATACTGCTGTTGTGAGCCGGCACGTAGCAGAGGAGAAGATCTTTCCGTTGCTGAAATCTTGGATGAGTTGAGTCAAAGGACATGTGTCGTCGACTCATGGCTCGGAGATCTCGGATCTGATGGGGGAATGATTTGGTGGGATGCGCCTTGGATTGGGCGCATGATGAGATTTTGGCTCGTGACCTTTAGGAGTCACGAACCATTCTGGACGCATGGCTTTTGAGGCACATGCAGGCGACTTTCCTTCTGTCTTTCGGGATCAGAGATCAGTCTGGGGCGCATGGCTTTTGAGGCGCATGCAAAGCTTCAACTGGAGACTCTTCTTCTGTCTTTAGGGATCAGTGAAGGGTCTGAGGCGCATGGCTTTTGAGGCGCATGCGGATGGTTGGGTGGCCACGTGGCAGTAGCCGTCGGGGTAAAGTCATGATGATGCTGACGTTGTGGACGCTTCGTTTTCTGCAAAAGCTGTCAACCGTTCAGACTTGGGGAGGCGTGCTGCCAACTCTGTCAGTTCAGCATTTAATGTTGGTGACATTCGATGGACAGCTGAGTGGGCGCGTTGGTTGACGTTCCACTAGGCGTATGGGGACGTATGGGGGCGCATCCTCTGTGATGCGCTCGGTACAGGGCGCATCTGTGGGAGGCGCTTGGTGTTTGAAGGGGTGTGATGCGCTGTCCAGCCGGCGCATCCGACACGTCTTTAATGATGCGGCTGTTTCGCTTCTCGAGTGCCTTTAAATAGCCGTTTGGCTGAAGTCGAGGCGTCTGGTTCATCCATTTAATGTTAGTTCATTGCACGGAATTCGGAGAGCCATCCACTTGGCGCGTGGGTTTGATCTGCCCGGCCTATAAATAGTGGCATGGAGAGAAGGTTTGCTTCTCATTCCCTCACGTACCTCCAACATGAACTTGGGTATTCGGGTGCATTCTGTTGACGAAGTGTTCCCGAGGGTGAAGATGAGACGCCTTGTCGTCGTTGATGCACTTGAAGGTGACTGTTACATCCAAAAGACGGAGTCGAGGGCTTCTGAGGCAGGCGGAAGGTGCCTGTTGCATCCAAAGATGGGGATGCTCGGGCCTCGTCTCCGTTGTTCCGGAAGAGACGTAGATCGGAATAGCGGTGCCCTGACCGTCTTCCTTTTGGCTTTGGAGGCTCTTTCTCTGGATGGGGTGTTAATTGCCACCCTCATCCTGCTCGGCCAGGTGAGCCTGGTTGGAAGAGCAGCACATAACTGGGCTGCTGAAGGGATGCACATAACTGAGCTGGATGCACATAACTGAGCTGCTGAAGAGATGGTGGGATGCGCCTGGTTGGAGGCGCATGGCATCTGCTGCGCCTAACTGGCGGCGCATGGTGACTGCTGCGCCTATCTGGAGGTGCATGGTAGCCGCTGGCTGTAGACTTTGGATCTTTCCTTTGTAGAAATTCTCCTTTGTACAACCTTTTCTAAACATGTAATAGACTTTTGTATATAAATAAAAAGTCCTTCTTCGAATGTCTATACTTATTGACTTTGCTGTGAAGTGTTTTGTCCGAGTTCTGGCGCATGTAGTGTCTGGCGCATGGGCTTTCCGGTTGCGAAATTCCATACTTCTACAAATAGGAGTAAGAAGAATGCTATTTCCATGTGGAGTCACCAATCTCTTCGTAACAATCTCTGGGAACACGGAAAGGTAGTCAGTCTGAAAATATAACTCAGAGTAGTACCTGACAGCCTCGCCCTGGATCTCAGCCGGTGTCCCCACCAGAGTGCCATCCGCATCAAGAAGCTGGGAGATGTGATTCCTATTCTGTCTTGTCCGGATAACATCATAGAAGAACTTGGAGCAACGGTCGCCATCCTTCAGCCAGGAACATTTGGCTCGCTGGGCCGAGCTAATCTCCTTCTGCAGCCTCAGGATGTTGACTTCTCCGATCAGCTTCTTCTCTCTAGCCGCCAGGTCCCCATTAAGCATGTCAGCTTGCATATCCTGTTGGAAGGTCCGCAACTCCACCTCCTTATCTTCTAAGGTGGACTTGGGCAACCCCTTCACCCAACTCCTAAGGGCTCTCTTTGTGGCCTTGAGACGACGAACCAAGCGGAATTGAGCCGTCCCCTCCTGACCGCTAGTAAGCCCCTCAGCGACGGCCTCCAGGTGGCCCTCCGAGAGATACCAACTGTTGTTATACCTGAACGGGCGGGACTTTCCAAGAGGCCGAGCAGTGAAGCCAACCCGGATTGGGGAATGATCGCTCGTCCCAGCTGCCAGACCCTCAGCCGAAGTGTTAGAAAAGTGACGGAACCACTCCCCATTGCCCAGAGCTCGATCAGCTGACAAGCAACCCTGTTATGAGTTGCTTTGTTGTGCCAAGTCCAGATGAAGCCTGAGCGTGTCAATCCCCTAAGCCCCGCAAGCAGGAGGCATCTCTGGAAGTCATAAAGGATAGAGTCTGGAACCGGACGACCACCCAGCTTCTCCCCTTGGTGCAGAAGGGCATTGAAGTCCCCGATCAAGAGAAGAGGAAGGCACGACGAGTCAGCAACAGATGAAACACGGGAGATGTCGCTCCATAAGGACTCCCGTCTCCTTCTGTCATTGTGACTGTAGACAGCCCCCAGCAAGAACCGGAAGCCCCCCTTGTTCACGAAGGAGATGGCAATCAACTGCTCCGTCATCAAGATCAAGTCACCATCCCAACTCTTCAAGTTCCAGCGAACCCAAATCCTGGCCATGTCACAAAGAGCCAGATTGTGCAATTGGGCCCAATGAGAAGGGGTCCGTCGAGTAAGTCTTCTCACCTTTGATCTTGGATTCTAATAGAACAGAAATGTCACATTTCTCTCTGTGGAGCACCCTACAAATCTCTCTCCACCTCCCTAGCGAATACGTCCCCTCACATTCCAGGCGATAATAGCCATTAATTAATGAGAGGTGGGGTCCCCTGTAAAACTTCCGGTTCGGCACCTGGGGAAGGAGCCGCATCCGTCGCTAAAGAATCCTCCTCCATCCCAATCGGAGCCGCCTATTGGGGAGCGACCTGAGATAGAACCAACGTCCAGGCAGGGTTGTCAACACACACCACCTCCTCTCTGTCTGTAGTATGTCCCGCCACCGTGGAGGGGCCATCTCTCAACAGGCCGACAGCACGTCTCTTCCTACAGTAGACCTGCCCTCCAGACGATCCGCCCTCCCCTCGTGCCTCAATCTCCGACGCCACCATACCTCTAGTAATTATACTACTCAGCCCCGGACAAGTGGACTTCGTCCCACCCGTGGAAGCAAGCTGAGTAGAGACAACGAGGCTCAAACTGCCATCACTCACAGGATGAGTATCCTCCCCCTCCAAGACCTCCTCTCCGCTATCATCTCTGAAATCCATATCGCAGGGGGTTTCTGGGGCCCTACTAGGAGGGATAATAGGCTCCACCGGAGGTCCAACCTCCGGACATGCACTGGCCAGATGTCCGAAGCAGGAACATCGTGAACAGGTAGGTGGAACCCATTCATACTCCACCTTCTGGGTAAGCACCTCCCCAGAAGGGATCTCATATTCCACCATCTTTGGGAGCTCCCCCCTGTCCGAATCTCCACAAAGATTCTAGCATACATCAACCGCGTCCGAAAAGCAGTAGCTTCATCTGCCTTGATCGGAGTGCCCACCAAGCTAGCCAGCCGCATCAACAAAGGTATGCTCCAAAATTGGACCGGGAACTCAGGGAATCGAATCTATACTGGGATGGCATTCAGAACTTCCCTCTCACATCGCAGCTCCGGAGTCCACTCCTTGAGAATGATCAGTCGGCCGTCGAACGTCCAGGGGCCGCCTTGGAAGATCCTAGCGACATCCTCCGCCAGGCCGAACTTCACATAATAGAAGCCGTTCTCGCGAGCGAAGAACTCCATACTACCCTTAGGCTGCCAGATACGCGCTGCATAGCCCCGGATCTGCCCATAGAAAGGCTTGTTGTCCAAGACATACAGGGCGAGGGTATTCTCCCAGTATGCTGTCACCTTCTGGATCTCCTCCGCAGGGAACGAGGTCCGAAAACCCCTCCCTGCGGACCCTGCCTTGATCGGCGGGACGTACTCCATCGTTGTAGGGGTTTTCGTCCCTACAGTTTTGCAGATCACAGCCCAGGACCGTCCAGCAGGCCGAGGGGTCGTCCCAAGAGGCCTCGGGGCAATCACCGGGCGAGGAGTCCCAGATCCCTGACCATCCAGATCCACCACCTTACTCTTTCCCTTGGCCGTCGCGGTCGCCTTAGGCCGCCAACCCACCGATTTTCCAGCAGACATCTCCTGACCCCGGCCAGATGGCCGAGACCCTGACCCGTTCTGATAGCTATCAGGATGGCGATCCCTAACCTGACCCTGTCCACCTCCCATCTTTCCCCCGGACTTCGCCACGCGACGGCGCGTAACTGTCGTCCATCCACCTCCCTCCGGTTGGCTCCCCAGCGATCCTGATCCGCTCCCGAATTTAAAGTTCAGATCAATGGGGCCACCCCGTAGCGAGTCCGACCCCCCCGTCACCGAGTGGAGGACGTCCGACCCCTCTCCCGTAGAGCCCCCCCCCCCCCCCCCCCCCCCCCGCTTGGGGGGGTCGTTGACGACCCAGGGGGGTCCACCCGACCCCCCCCCCCCCCCCCCCCCCCCTCCCACCGCCTGGCGGGAGCATGCCCGCGCGCCGGCGTCGGGGGGTCCGCCCAACCCCCCCGATCTTGCTCCCGCCCCCCCCCCCCCAACCGCCGGGGGGGGGGGGGGGGGGGGGCGGGGCGCCCTTCTTGGCCGAGGTCCGCACCCCGCCGGCCAGGGGATCCGGCGGCCGCGGGGGCGGCCCGCGCGGAAACCCTAGCGCCGCTCCCGAATCGCCAGGTCGAGGAAGAAACATCGCAACTTTCATATATATATATATATATATATATATATATATAAGGAAAATCCAAAATTCAGTGGGGGCTTGAGCCCCCATCAGCTGCTATGTGCATCTGCCCCTGCTCCCAACTACATCGTACATAAAAGATAGCTATAGTATGGATCTTAGCCAACTATAAAACAAAGGGAAACATTAGGACCTAGAGCTTTATGCCCACCTATCTTACACAGAATTTTACCTCTTCCACCGTAAATTTGGCAGTAAGACTCCAGTCTCCATCATCAAACTAAAAGTTCCTATTACAAGTCATATTGCTGTCAAATGAATTACCAAACATATTTTAATAGAAATTGTAAAAAGCATGAGTGATCTGGTACTAGTCCTGAACCAAAGACTAATCCACTTCAATCTGGCAAATGTTGTTAACTCATCGAGAAGTAGCAATCATGTGAAATAACATTATTTGCTTTGCTATTCCCTTCTTGTATATACATCTCTTTGTCGAGATCTTTGCCTTAACATTATTTGTTCTTTTTTCCAAATTATCCTCCACCTTGGTCTAACCCTCTGCAATTTTAATACCGTTTTGTTGAGTTCTCTTGCTTATCAAACTCATGGTCCGTGTCTCAGACAAGTATGATATGAGATACTTGTTTCCTGTCAGCTTATATTGTTTTATCTCTGAAAGGTTCATCATTTCATTTTGTTTAAAGTAAACAGTATTTTCTTTGCTTTTTCTGCAAATTGATTATCCTTAGAATTGTCAGCTTCACTCGGAAGGAGAGGCACTATGAAACTTTTTCTTTCAGTCCTCACAACCAAAACTAGATGTTGAGAGCACAGACCACAGATGTCTAATTTACTTGTTCCATGTTGAAACTGCTAAACTTTTGACAATACCAAAAGATACATTTTCTGTTGAGAACAAATTTTGTAGTATGATCTCTGGACTTTTACCTAAGGTGTTTGTCTGTTGATTATTCCTAGTGGTTTTGAATTTTAATAGAGATCTACGAGTTTGTGTTTTGTTTGCCCCAAGTTGTTAATCTAGTTTTTTCTTGTTACATTTGGATATGCTGTGGACATGGTTGTCGTCTTTCTTGTGTCATCTTGAAACAAAGATAACTTGGTCATTTATCTAGGAAATGTTTATAAATGTTGCTGGTTTTGATACGGATCTTCTTTACCCCAAAAGTTTCATCCTTTATTTTCTTCATGTTAAAATATTTCTCTTTGTTTTCCTGTTGACTTTGAACCTGATGTAGTAGTGATCTGTTTCTAACCTGATACTTGAAAGTCTGGAAGATCCTGAACTTCTTTTTTTTTTTTTGGCAGCTGCCATTTCAGGCTTCTTCATTACCGCGGATAAAACTATTCTGGGGCGTGCAAGGGGAAACACCATTGGGAAGCATGATAAATCGAGTTAGTGGAGTAGTATGAGACACTGGGCTATGAGCTAGAGATGGATCTTCTTTTTTGTACTATATTGACATTTTGCTTTTATTTTTCTCTATAAGAATGCTTTCGGCTTGTAAACATGCCAATTGCCTTTTTATTTAGTAAATAAACTATGGTGTCAGCATTTCTATTACTTCATTTGAGAAAGCAACAAGGTTGTACTCAATTTGCAGTGCTTTTATATTTTGTGCAAAGGTGAAATGAAGCAAAGTCTATTTTTAAAATATGTTTGTGTACGATAAATCGCAGATTGGTGCAATTGTGCAGACATATAGGATATACCTACTGCGTACTCAAGGCCGGACTTAATATGAGGCCTATGAGACACTTGCCTCGGGCCCAAAATTTTAGAGAGCACCAATTTTTTTTTATAGTGTATATAAGTCCAATTTTTTAGAGTGTACTTAATTTTTTTTTATAGTGTATGCAAGTCATCTATAATTTTGAGTTCTAAAAAAAAAAATCGGATCTTGATTTTGGACCAAAATCAAATTGGCGGATCGAATCTATAGATTAGAAGTCACGGAAAGACCAGAAGCTACGAAAAATATTAGAAACATAGAATATTTTTAGGTTTTATTTTGTTAAAAAAAGAGTCATGTGGTTGCCAACTCCCCCCCCCCCCCCCCCCCCCCCCCCCCCCCTTAAGCCACGGAAGAAACCATAGAAAGATTACTCCTGCGGTCGCCGAGTTATTAGAAAAAAAAAAAATTAGGTTCTTTTTTTTAGAAAGAGACTTGTGGCTATTAGAGTTTTTTTTTCTTTTTTTTCTAAAAGAACTAATGGTTACTCTCGTAATGTGAGACTTTGATATATATATATATATATATATATATATATATATATATATATATATATATATATATAAATTGTTGTTGATTGTCTTATTTGTGGTTAATTTATATTTTATTGAAAAATTATGTTCTTGCCTAATGCCTATGCTGAGTTGATTTAGTGGTCGGAGTCGACGACTACAAGTAAGTTTTGTTTCTAAAAGACCTATTGGAATTGGTCATTTTCTATTGGGTGAACTGATTTATTAATTTATTTTTTAAAATTATTATTGAAATATCCAGTAATAACTCAGAAAATAGTTTATTGAAATATCTAGTAATTGTTGTTGAAATATCTAGTAATTGTTGTATTATTGTTTCAATCCTATAATTATTGACTTATTTGTGGTTGACTTGTAATTTGTTAAAAATTATGTTCTTGTTAATGCCTATAGTTATTCATGCTGAGGCGGTCTAGTGGTTCGAGTCGAAGACAACGAGTAAGTTTTGAGGGCACCAATTCAAACTTTGAGGGTACTATATTTAGAGTTCGTCTCATGGCCTTAAAATCGAAAGTCCGGCACAGTGCGTACTGAATGTATATATCTTTATATTTTGTTGGCCATAAATCGAGTTTTGCTCATGTAAATGTGTTTGAGAATGGTATATTGATTGTAGTATAAGAATTGTGTAAGGAGATTCAGATGGAAATGCTCTTTATAGTTGCTTCGCGCCGAAACTGAAATATGTTGGAGTGTTATGTATGTGATGTGCAATTTCTGATACTTGAACAAGAAAAATGTTAAGGGAGTGGTAGACTGCTTCAAAATGTCCAGGGAAGGATGACCTGCTTGAAACAAAATTACAACTGTTAAAAAGTTCCGCATGCCTTCGGTAAATGGAAAAAATTCGGGCCGGCAAAAGTACAAGTATAAATTGACACAATATAAGTAAAATATGTTAGAAGTCAAATATTCGTCAAACAAAAATATTGTGATTAGAAACTTTACATACTTAAACAGGTGGTCAAATTTGGTTGATTAAATAGGTTGTGAGCACGTTTTTTGTGTCAAATTATCATTAATTCGTACAGAACACGTTTAAAATTTTACACGCTTAAAATTTGTATATTAATCCAAAATTTTCAAAAGTACGTAACTATTATACGTTTATGAAAGATACGAAAACATTTTTATATAATACGAGTTTTATTCGGGTGATTGCTAACCAAGGGTCAGTGGTAGACTAGTTGGTAACGCTTCAAATTTTTAGCTAATAATTTCACTTCTAGTTGGTAACCCTTAGCGCAGCACTGATAAGAAAGGAGTGGGTGTGGGTTGGAATTCTAATCCGAATAAAATTTAGGCTAAACTACGACTTCATACCCTCAACTTTTCAAAATGTTCAACTTGATACCCTCAACTTTGATAGGTACTAACTTAATATCCTCTCTCAACTAATATTTTCAACTTGGAACCATCCGTTGCTCAATAGTTAATTCTTATGTTTTTTTTTTCTTCCTAAACTAACCCCCACTCGCCCCTCCTCCCCCCTCCCCAACAGCACCGCACCCACCCCCTTCCCCAGTCGGACCACCCCCTCCGTGCACTCGCCGCCCCCACCCCACGACCTCGCCCCCTGCCCTAGTCATGTGCTCCCCGTCGTGGCTGCCGCTGCTCACTGCCGTTGTGCGCCTCCCGCCTCCGTCGCGAGTCGCGCGCCCCTCGCCCACGCTGCGCGCTCCCCGTCACGACAGCCGTTGTTGCTGTGCGCCTCTGCCCTTCCTCTAGTGTCAGAGAAAATGGGGGGAGGGGGCTGCCGGAGAAAATGGAGGGAGGGGGCTGCCGGAGAGAGAGAGAGAGAGAGAGAGAGAGAGAGAGAGAGAGAGAGGGGATAATTTGGTCATTTTCTATTTCGTTTAACATGGTTAGGATATAAGGTATTACGTTTGTGCCTATCAAAGTTGAGAATATTAAGTTGAACAATTCGAACAGTTGAGAATATCTAGTTGTAATTTTGTCTAAAATTTAATTAAAGAAAAGAGACCATGCCTAGGGCTAAGATCAAGTTTTGAAGAAGCACACTAAGCTAGAGAAAGCCACAGAAAGCCCAGTTTGGGGAGAAATTATTGGATGGTCTGGCCTCACCACGTGGCAATGGTGAATAGTGAGCATGACCACTAATTTCTTGACACTTGGCATAATCCATTATATCACTACATTTCTCCTATTTTCTAGGCCATTTTTTAAATGTTTTTGAAAGAAAAAAAAATCTATTTTCTCTAATTATATGCCAAGTGAATTTCTATATATTAAATTAATTTTTTTACGTTTTAAAATTTTTTTTGCCAAATATTATGCCAAGTGTTAAGAAATTAGTGATGGGACTCACCATTCACCATCTCCACATGGTGATCCCAGAGCACACAATAATTTCATCAGTTTGGGACCATCCTACACAGCCCAACATAGATAACTGTACTCCCAGACATTCACAAGAATGCAGCACTAAAGTTAAAATCATGACACAAACAAAATTTCCAGAAGGGAAGGGACGTCGGAAAGGACAATGCTCAAGCAAGGTGCGATTAGGGGTGAGCATTCGGTTAATTCGGTTCCAACCGAATCGAATAACCGAAAATCGAATTCGACCGAAGATCGAATAAATAAAACTGAAATCGAACAGAATTTGTCCATAACCGAATTAAACCGAACCGATTAAATCAGTTCGGTTTCGATTTATTCGGTTTATTTGATTTTTTTTGATTTATTTGCACTTTTTTTTGTTAATATATATAGTAACTAAATATACCTAGATATACTTAGTATATACCTATATATATTTAGTATACACCACGCACACACACACACACACACACACACACACACACACACACATATATATATATATATATATATATATATATATATATATATATATATATATATATATATATATATATATATAATATGTTTCGTTTGGCCAGCTGCTGCTCCTTCCTGGGAGCCCCTAGGGACTCATCAGTTCGTCCTCTCCGGCCACCTCTCCTTGCCGGTGTAAGATGGCTACGCCCTGGCCAGCCAATTGCCTGACTTTGGTAGGCCACCCCCTTCCTCTCCCCCGTCCCCCCGGCCCCTCCCCCTCCCCCTCCTCCGTCTTCCCCCCTTTCTCCCCCCACCCACCCCCTTCTGGTAGGTCCACTTCCCCGTCAGCTCCTCCCGGAAGTGTCACGACCCGCACCCAGTGAAAGGGCACGAGAAGTGAAGTACGTCCAGCCTACGTTGCAGTGTCAGCGGTAGAATGCTGTCCTGAGTCACAATATCTAATACAGTCTAGAATATGCTCCGAACGGAGAATAAATAATAAGTAACTCAATCACAACACTAAGATGGAATAGAAGAATAAATCTCAAGAGAGTCACAGATATAAATAAAAGTCTAGGTGTAAACCACCGGAACAAATCTCAAATACAACTCATAATGTCTCAAATAAAGACAATAAAATACTAAATCTCAGCTAGACTATGGGCAAATCCTCAGTGACTGCTGGATCCTCATAAGGGTCTACGTCACCAGTGTCATCTAAGCCAATGCCATAATAAGTAGGACAGAACTTTTCATCATCACCTGTAAAATTTTCAACATGCCCAATCAGGACGGAACGAGCACATATCTCTCACAACAGTTCATATCAGGATTGGACATATAAAACAAGCTATAGAAAACTATACATGAAACGCTGTAAAGAAAATCAACAAGAGCGAGACTATCAAGATGAGATAGAAATATGATAAATAGAGAAATGTAACTGTCTACGTGATTTAGAGCATAAATTGGTTATGTAAACAGGTTGGGTTGCACATGGATAAACTATGGAGTTGTATATGGATACCTACTGGGGATAATGATCACATAACCAACTACACTCTCCCTGCCCCCAATCAATACACAAGGATCAAGACATGATATGTTATTGCACATGGATAACAACTACTTTATACATGGAGCTCATATGGTCATGAGTGTACATGAAATAACATATGAGTGTACATGGATAAATATGAATACATGGAGTACATGATGAACACGATAAAGTACATGAACATGATATACTCGATGTATCCGAGGGGATAACATCGCATGAAAAGATCCATAGGGTACTAATCCGTGTGAACATCGTGTCAGCATCAAGTTACTAGTCTATAACAAGAGAACATATCCAAAGAAGTATGAAAAGATCAGAGAATGTACTCGCCTGGCAAACTGAACTGCTGATGATGAAGCGTAGCTAAACCGGGGCAATTTAAACCTATTTAAAGTATACACATGTTACAACCAAGTCTACAATATCAAAAAAAATAGCTACAATGCAAGACTACATGCTTCTAGGTCCCTTTTGGTCAAAGTCAACCCTTGGTCAACTCGGTCAACCTGGTCAACATTGGTCAAACCTGGTCAAACATTGGTCAACTAGTCCGTCTACTAATTTTTAGGTCACTCACAAAATTCTAGGTCATTCGGAGTTCGTTTGAGTTAAATTGGATCAAGTTTGACCCAAAGTTGACTTCCCTGGCCACTCTCATCCCGTTCCCCTCCACCACCCGCCCCCTTGTCCTTCGAGCAGTTACCCTCCCTTGCTCCGTCCCCAGCGGGCCTATCTTGCTGTCCCGGGCGGTATCCAGGCCGCCCTCCTTTGGGTCGGTAGCTCACCGGAGTTTAGCCCTCAGTTGCCGCCTTCTCACACACTTCAAATTTCAAACAGGTCTTCGGTCCCCTCGGGTTGGGAGCCCCCCTGCGGTGCAGGCCTCAGGTTCCACAATGCCTGGCCCCTCATGTATGCTGCCAGCAGCTCTCCATACGAAGGGGTCCCACCCATTCATCCCCATCAAGCGCGTACAGCATCCTATCCCTCTGCAGTTTTTGGTGGAACCCACCTTATCCCTTACGCGGAGAGCTTCGGTGGAGATTTCCCTGGATTTTATGCAGATCGTGTTGGCCCAATGATTGTATCATGTTTTTGAATATGGTTAATCTATTAAGTTTAGCATTTCATTATCACTAATCTTTATACTATCGCTATAGCATTTCTACTTATACTTATACCTTTGGTGATATGTGCCTATTGGTTTACATATTAGTGATATGAGCTTTCTATCTTAAATTTAATCGGGTTGCCAATCAAAATTATGTTTTTGATTGTGGTTATTCAATTAAGTTTAATCATTATGATATCACTAACTTTTATGCTATCACCTTAGCACTTATACTTAAACTCAGCATTGTCCTAATGTGCATTAAACTTATCACACTTGCTACTATGTATATTGCTTTGTTCGTCTAACATGTACATGCAGAAAAGTAATAAGCAAGATCAATGTGGACGTATGCAATGAAGAAATCATGGTGGACCAAAGACGACGGATCCCACAAGATTTCTCTGAACCACCCGACGACATCTCCGGAGCCACGCACTCGGGGGTTCCTGTAACGCCCCAGTCCCAAAATACGTAGGACCAAGTACATCTACATGCCAGCTGTATACATACGAAGTATACTCCAATATATGAAAACCTCGTATGAATGCATAAGCTGTAAAATGCAGTAAACCAAGAGTAATCTAATCTCATCCAAAAATGAAGAATAAAGATATCATATAATCAACTGTAATAAGTGTTTGAACAATACGTTGGGCGGAGACAAAGTCCACTACCAACTAAATAAAAGGTACAAGAAGGAATAGATGAAATAACAAGACTAGCCAAGTGCAGTCATCTTCGAAAGGATGGAGAAGATCACGGCCTCGACTAGAATACCTGCAACATCACAGAAGCACACACACCTGGAGAGATAACCAGGTCCTCAGAGGGACGTAACAAGATACATGAAGAACATGCCATATGAACTGAATATAAATGCACCATAAAATGAAGATAAAGTAAAAAAAGTGTCCAAACCATAACACGGCTCAATATCCCATCATCGAAACAGTAGGCTACCCCTACAACCAAACAAGGACAAGGGGTAACTTACTATTCCGCGATGTGACATTTTTCCATGCCATGATTGGAACATGAAATTTGCTAAGGTCCCCTAACCTTTCTAGTAGGCAATTTAGAAGACATATCGATGTATGGGCAGGTGAAGGCTGACTCCCCCAGGAGCAGGTAACAACTCACAACACGCACACGTCAATACCAATACTATCAGCCGGTATAACTCGAGGCTAGCGGCCCACGTGACCCATCAGTCCACATAGCTCGAGGCTAGTGACCCTCGCGACTCGACTACCGTAGTACACAGTTACTACAGCTTTTGGATTTGGGGTAGCTCATACATTTAACTGTCTTCTCCCTCCCAAGGACACTAACAAAAGGTAGTTCGCTAAGACTAGGTCCATATGCATACAAAAGACAAGAAGGAGAAATAACTGAAGCAAAAATAAAATGAACTAAAATAGCAAGTAATGGATCCAACTGAAAATAGATAATAAATATGTAGTAAATAATTAAATAAAGATGCATCTAATTATAAACAATAAATATGGCAAGGTATCTTGCCTGCGGGTGGTGCGAGAAGCAGCAAAATCCAACAATCAGAATCGTCAACACGAAAGTCAAAATCCACAAGAAGCTCCGGATGCTGAAACAAATATCACGAACGAGTTTGGAATAAGAGATATGCCTAGAAAACGCCTGTCCAAAAGTCAAATTCTGGAACAAGGGCAATTTCGTAATTTCGGGTCAAAACAATGTCCGCCGTTGGACCCGTTTTGCACCGAAATGCGTGCCAGAACCTACGGTCTCTAAAGTCGTCAAGCTACATGTCTACAGATTTTTTTTGATGAGACGAACCCAACGGTATGTCCAATTTTGGATTCCGGTGGGCTGTGCACAAAATCGTCCGTTGAGTGGGATTGTGGGCCCGCCAAAATAGCGTCCCGATCAACGGTCTCAGAATCGGACCAAACTTGGCTCACAGGACCAGAAAAATATTTTGAGTCCAGTGGCGCAAGTTTCATCGCGATATGATGAGTGTGCACGAAGTTATGGGCAAGTTTGCAAAACGTCGATACGGGGGTATCTCGACGGATACACGTTGATTTCGTCGCACACACGCGACGAAAGTGAGTTCCGTCAGTTCCCACACATCCGCAACGTCCATACGCGCCTTTTGATGCGTATAACGCACGACCACGTCGCCCGATTTGTCGGGGCACGTGCCGTATCGGGATAAATTCAGAAATTTTATACAAATAATCACAGATTTTTCTCCAACTTCAACATCAGTTTATTTCTTACACGTTAATTGAAACGACGATCCAGAAGATGCGTTACGATCTCGGTTAGGTTGTTTTTTATTGTTTTCAATTAGTTCCTATATTACTTTACGGTACAGCACGAAAATTGGCCGACAAGTTGTCGTTTTAAAATAGTTTTATAGTAGTACAGAAAATAGATTTTTCTTCAACTTCGTCTCGATTTTTCGAGCAAGTTGATGGGTTGTTTCAAAATCCATCTGGAGGATCTTGAAGAGGGTCAAGTTTACTTTCCATAAAATTTTACGGATCGAAAATCGGTGCTACGAGTAAAAAGTTACGTCATCAGGAAGTAGGGTACCTTAAGTGAAAAACTGCTCTGTGGGTGATGCGGGGCTGACTTCCGATGCTCCGTTCGTCGCGCACACAACTCCGTCGCTGGTGAAACGAACTCCTAGGCGAAGAGGGTATGTTCTGCTAAAATTTTCGTTTTGGGAGTTTAGGGTTTTGAGGTCTGTGGACGAAGTTATATTTATAGCAAGTTGGGGGCAAAACCTAGTATTACTAGGATTCATAATACACCAACACATGAACCCACGGGTTGGGTTCAATTTACTCCGCTGCTTCAGCAACATTGAGCGTGGGGGGGGGGGGGGGGGGGGGGGGCACCTAAGTGGGGGCGTTGACTTCTTTTTTTTTTCTTTTTTTTTCTTTTTCTTTTCTTTTTCTTTTCTAACTCTTTTTCTTATCTTTTTTTTATATATAATTATTTATATCTATATATGTATATATCTAGAAATAAACCAAAAATCTATTTAAAATCCAATAACAATTTAAATATTACCTAACCAAATATTGAATATAAATTTAAACATATCTACATAAATTCAATTCTCAATAAATCCACTCAAAGTAATAATAATATTTAAATATGAAAGCATATTTATTAAACCTCCACAAAATAATTTTAATAATAATAAATTAATAAAATTGCTCCAATGGGTGAACTTTACCGTTCCCCCATGTATGGGTCCAAAACATTTGTACCTTCTTGTAAAATATTATTTTATTAATAAAACATAAATTTTGTACCAAAAGTCAATAAATATTCAATAAGTCTCAAAATTATTTAAAAATATTTGTACATACACAAAATATTCCTATATGGCCACCTTAGTCACCCCGCATGCTCATATGGGCTTAAATTCGGTTCGGGCCCAATTCGGACTGAACGGGACAAACCGGGCCATCTAAAAATTAATATATAAAATAATATTTAATTAAAATACTTTAAATAAGTAAATTCACAATTTGGTCTGGTTTTCCTAGTTTAGACATCACCATAGCTAGGCTTCCCCCGGCATGACTGGTACACCAGTCAAGGCACACTGCTACATCTTCCGTGCCAAAATTCATGGTAGTCTCGTGTTCCAAAATTCAACAATGGCTAAGGTCATTGTAAAAAATAAATAAAACCATAAATTGTATAAATTCATATTTAAGTCTAATAAAATAATAAAAAGGAAGAAGCCAAGCCATGCCATCATCATTTCATGACTCTGAAGAAGCCTGCACCTGCTACAGTATATCTGGAGTCTGTAATGAGTCTTAGGAATAATTGTAAACACATGAAATGGATGGCAAAATCGAAAGCCAGGGTAGAAACTAGCCCAGGATCATTTTTAGCTGAAAATCGGCATACCGACGGTATACCGGTCTATACCGACGGTATACCGATTTTGTTCATAGAAAGTTTTTTGTCTACAAAATTGGCATACCGACGGTATACCGGTTCATACCGACGGTATACCGATTCAGTAACGTTGAAATTCCAACGGTCGGATTTCGAGCATTTAATGATCCCAACGGCTATATTTCTAGCCGTTGTAATTCCAGACCGACATACCGACGGTATACCGGTCCATACTGTAAGCCCCCTAATTTTCTACGACAATTTTTATATTTATTTAATTAGTTTATAGTTCGTATCTCCACGTCGCATACAAAATTCGCTTTGTTGTATTTACGTAGTGTGCGAAATTCGCGTTTCGTAATTTCTCGACGAGTGCGAATATGTGTCGAGGTACATATTTAAAAAAAACATTTTAGTATAAATTTTATTTTATATAGAAAAAGTATATATGTGATAAATATGTTTATTTTGGATAAAAGAGTTATTTTATTTGTCACTTAAAAATAAATATTGATTTGGAAAATTTTGGTTATATAAAATATATTCTAGATAATTGTGAAATTTGAAATTTGTATAGTAACATATATTGTTGTTTATAAAAAGCTATTTTATGATTTAATATTTAAGGAATTACCTTGATTTTTGAAATTAATTAATATTAAATTTTAATAATTATGAAAATGATATTTGAGATTTGTTAATTTTAATATTTGATTAAATATGGTAAATTAAATTGCAAAAGATTTTATTGGCTTTATTTAAAATATTTTAAATAAAGTATAGAATTTATTTAGATTGGATTTGAATTAAATTGAAGTATTTTTAAATCGATTTAAATTAATAGGGGATTTATCTAATTGGGATTTAAATACTTCCAGTCCCTATCCAATTGGGAATTCCCACCTCCTATAAAAGGAGAGGTACTCCTCCAGAAATTTCCATCACAGGTGCATCGTGTCTGTGCCTCATCTTCTCCACTATATTTTTCCCCTTTACAAATACAATATTTTTCGTTCCGTATCCGACAATCCCGGATACCCCGTCCGTGTCTCGCAGGACACGACGGTTCTGCCATCACCATTCTCGTCTCTCCGAATCCCGCCGTCGTCGTCATCATCTCCACCACACCCCTTCACAGCTACCACCGCCACCTATAGCAAATCCCCGTCGACACCACCACAGTGGCCGACCCGACATCCACAGCACCCAACTTCGATCTACCACCCGACTCCGCTCTCCTCACCTGAACAACAGTACCACCGGACTTCCTCAGCCCCTCCGACCACCATCGTCACCATCGCGGCCACCCGGAGAAACGCTGCCACCACCAAACACCAGAAGCAAAGGAGAAAAAGGTGAGGGAAAACCTCACCTGGACCTGCGTGATCCCGCCAGGCAAGAAACGCCGCCACCCCGACGTCGCCACTAGCCCTCTCATCGTCGTGGCAGTCAAATAACCCGACCGTCACCGGCGAGCACCCCGCTTCGCCGCACCGTCGCCTTCACAGCCCCGAACTCCAAGATCCGTGCCGCCTCCTAATCTCGGCTCCGCTGAGCCTTCGCGGTGCCACCACCGCCGGTCCAGCCCCGCCGCCGCCGCGGATCCGCCCACGTGTGTGCACCCTTCCGCGGCGCTGGTAGCCGCTGTGCCCCGCCCAAGTTAGCCTCTGGCCACGCGACTCCTCCGTTCCTCTTCCCGACGCCGCGTCCCGCCGCGAAGACCGCCCCGCCACGAAACCCCGGTCGCCGCCCCGACATCCCGCCGTCCGTAGCAGACTACGTCGGCCGACCGCCCCCTTTTTTGCGCTTCGCCGTCGGCGACTACGTCGGCCGATCGCCCCGAGGTGAGAACCCTCCCAAATCCCTCTTCCTCTCACTGTTCTCTCTCTCTCTCCCTCTCGCTGAACATTTGGGGGGGGGAAGGGATTTGATGAGTTTTTAGATTATTTATTAAATATATTTAACACTGCTACTGTACAGATATTTTATGTACTAATTTCATCATCATTATTATTATTATTATTACTTATTATTATTATTATTATTATTGTAAATTATTAGAATTACTATGATTATTATTATTCTTATTCTTCTTCTTATTATTATTAGTATTCATGTTTTATTTAATGTTATATGTAAATACTATTGGTAAAAAAAATAGGTTTGAGAAATGCATAAATTTCAAAGTTAGTTTTAACTTTAAAAATATTCTTCTAGCTTATGTGCGGTATCTAAAAATAATATATTTTTGACAAAGATATTGTTTTTGCCTAAATAATTTATTTATTTATCTACAAACATGTTTTAGTATTCTACCTAAAATCTTATTTTCCAATTTAGAGTATTTGCGTAAAAACAATTTTTGATTTTAGTATTTTTCTAAAAACATATTATGATTAATAAAAATCTAGTATATTACACTACCAACTCTCTTTCATTATCATCACAAATCCTGACTAAATCATGCCTTTCTACCTTCTTGTGAATTTCGGACCTTACGCATCCAACATGGCTACTGGACAGACATGACTTGTCGGATTATCTCCCCACACCAGACGACACACCAGGCAAGATACCTTGCCATTATTTACTGTTTATAGTGTGTCTGTATTTTATTTACATATCACTGTTCATTTATTTTCTGTTCTTACAGTTCTTGATTACTGCCTGCTCAGTGATATTAGATGTACTTTGTTATTTATCCTTTGATTGTATATGGACCTAGAGTTAAGGGACTACCGTTATAGTGTATTGCATATACCTTGACACAGTTGTACCACGAGGATGTGTGAGATGAGTATCATGTAGAGGTTCTTGCATGTGGGATGATCCCTCATGTGCTTGCATTAGGGCTAACTGCTAATAGAGGCGTGTTAGGAGATTTAGCAGTTAGTAGAGATACATGGTCGTAGATGCGACTTGACAGATACATTGGTGGGGAGAACATCTCCTTGTCGTATGGGCTTCGATTGCACTTCCCTTGTAACCCGGAAGCTCCGTTGGAGATACGGGTATGAGCCTCTCAGGTTGGCCACTGTCATTTTTGAACGTCATGCTCTCGGTCACTGGTGCCCAAGTGGGGACTATACCAGATCCTATTACAGCCAGGGCTCATGCGACGAAAGGTTTGTTCTCACTGCATGTTCACTTTAGTTTGGTTAGATTATCTTATAGTGTCTTGTCACTTTCTTTGATTGTGGCATATTTTATATTCAGTATTATATGGCATGTTGATGTATCTTGTTACGTCCCTCTGAGGACCTGGTTATCTCGCCAGGTGTGTGTTCTTGTGTTTCGCAGGTTTTCTAGCCGTGGCCATAATTGTCACTATTTTTTCGAGGATGATTGCACTTTGATCGTTTTCGCTTCGCCTACCAAACTCATTGTATTTTCCATGTATTTTTCCTTACTTGTTGGTAGTGGATTTGTCTCCGCCCAACGATTGTATTCATGACAAATCCAAAGTTGCTTTTTTTATTAATATTTACCTTTGTGGATGAGATTTAGTACCTTGGTTACTGCATATTACAGCTTATGTATATATACGAGAGTCCATATACTTCGTATGTATACAGCTGGCATGATTACGTTTTAGTCCTATATATTTTGGGACTAGGGCATTACATGTTTTTGTGGTGGCCCATGCAGGTCTAGTTTGTCGTTTCGGTTACATGATTGAACCAAACGGACCTGCAATATAGGATTAGAGTTTAGAATCTCATCCACCTACTTGACACCCTTTCTTGACTTCAAATTCCGAACTCTCGTTCGACCTCCTTCATTTGCATCTTGCTTGACTCCTTCTACCGTAAATTCTTAGTTCGTGTTTAGTAAAGATGACTACACTAGTATATGTCCATAGGTTAAACACATGGCTAGATAGATTATATTTGACAATTAATATGCATTGAGATTTTGTTTGAGTTATTTATTTTAAGGATTAGTTAATTTCAAGTTGGGTAGTAGCGTATTACCGCCTCCACAGGATAGTTGGAATTTTATTTTGCTATTACAAGGTGGTATACACAAGAGGACAGCTAGATCGCGAAAACAAATTTATGATTTATGATTTTTAGAAATTGTAAAATAGTTTATGATTTATTGGGATATGAAACCGATTTGAGAAACATCCTTAAATGGTGACACATGATTTACGGTTAAGTTCAAGTTTGGATTGTAAAAGTTTACCTCAAAATTTATTAAAGAGTTTTTATAAGTTGTGATTTTGTAAACAACTAGAGAATGTGGAGGGTTATGATTTATGGTTTATTAGAGAGCTTGAGGTTTTAAATTGATTCTGCGATTTACGAATTATAAGTATTTAATTTTGAGCTTGAAGAGATAATGGTAAAAAAAAATTTAAAATATTTTGGAAGATATGAAATCGACTTTGAAGGAAAGTTTAAATATTTAAAAATTTGCTCATATGATTTATGATTTATAAAGATATTTAGATTTCGAGTTTAAAACCTTGATTATGGATATTTAAAATTTTAGAAAAAGGGAGAATTACTTTTGAAGAGTAGTTGTGACTTATTGGAAGCTAGATAGACACATTTGAAGGATATAGAATTAAAATTGGGAGTTATTTAAACGATCCATTTTGTAGTATGAATTTCGACGGATAAACTTATTAAATGTTGAGTTTAAGATTTGGAAAAAAAGGTTATTATTCAAGTTTCGATATACAAGGGTTGTTTCGAGATTGACTAGAGATTTAAAATTTTGATTAAAGTTGGCAGTCTAAGATAATTGAAATTTTGGCGGAGTATCTTGAAAATTTTAATGAGAAATTTTTGAAGAACTTGAAATCTTAGATTAAATCATATATTGGTAGAGGACAAAGAAGCTAGTAAGATCACCCTAGTGAGATAGAAGTATTCCACATTAGATTGCCATGCCACCTATGATTATGATATTGCATATACACAAGTGTAATTAGTCATCGACCAAACCGATGAACATATCTTTGACTTACTCGACCTTCCCTTAAATCTAGATCATTATTCATGACCATCTAATTGTTTGAAACTAGAAATGATTAGAACCAACCCCTTGACCATACCCTTATCTATGAACTTTTTCTAGAAATTATCTCTCTAGCTTATTTAGCCTTGACCTACGAGATTTTCTAATTATCCTTATTTGTGCTTTAACCTTCATTTTGTGCCTTAATTAGTACGTTATGAAAACCCACCTTCTATTTTGATCCTTTGGCATTCCCTATCGTGACTTTGATATTTGAAGCACAACACTAGAATTTTCCTTCCAACCAATTACACATGCAAGACCTAGACGAGCTCACCTTCTTGTAGGTATATCATGTCCCACTAAAATACGTCCCTTTGTACTCTATTTTTATGGTATGACTTTCGGGTCCTAAGGACTAACTATAACCTATACCATGGTACCGATATACTTTTGGCTATATATTTGGACTCAATTTTGACTCAAATCTTCGGCCCGATTGCGGTCTACTAAACCCGTTAAATACTTAACCTTGTGTTTTTATCTTGACCGCTTAACCCTTGTCATTTTATTTTCATGTCTTATCTCGATTCACTTAGACACATAACATCTTTAGCTCTTCAATATTGCAAACCCTTACTCTTTTCCCTTCTCACTAAATTGCTTGTCATATTTCACCTTGATTCCTCTATGGTTTATGAAATTTTGCTCATGTTATGATTTCTTTGCTCGAAGAAAAATGTGATCATGACAATCTTGGGTTAGTAGAGGTTAGATTAGAGAGCCCCACAGCATGAATAAATAATGTAGTTGGTTAAAGATAATTACGAGATTATGTGGTATAGATGGGACATAAATGGGAATGTGCAATAAATCTGAATCAATGAAGTAAGGAATGATATATTATGTTTTGATGAAACACTCGAGGATAAATAGACTTCGCGACTTTCAAATTTGTTTTGAGGTAACTGCATATCGAGTGAATTTTTTTTCCTAAAGTGTTGATGGTTTAAGAACCAAAGTTATATATTAAATTTATGGATGCAATTTTTGATAAAGACAATGTTGGCGTTGCTTTCGATAACATATAGTGTTATGATAATACTAGTTTTCAAGGATAACTAATTGTTGAAGAAGGAAACCTTTATATTTCGATTAAGTTCTAAAATGATTATGAATAAGAAGTTGAGAGGAGTTCATTTCTACCATTAAGAAACTGAGATTGTTGAAGAAGAAATTTTGAGAGAGACTAATAAATATTTGAGGAAATTTTCAATTATGATGATAGAAGATTGAGTTATGAAGATATACCATTAGTTTTCGAGATTTATCGAACATTAAAGATGGACTTTTATTTTGGTACCTATGGATGCAGTATACATTGACCAATAAATACAAATTTGTAGAAACCAGACTTTAACTTTTACTTGGGCCAAATTGGTTGAAAGTTTTGGAATTTTAATTTTAGAGGAAATTATGGCTTGGAAAGATATGTATAAAGTGAGCTAGTATAATGGAGATTATGGAATTCAAATTTTGAGACTATTTAAAATTTTATGACGAGATAGAGGGAGTTCGAATACAATTATAATCATATTGTTTTGTTTAAGGGGACGTGGAACGGAAGAAATCTTTGGAAAGAACGATTTATGATAAGAGCGATCTCATGAACATTGACGATATCAAGGATTAAGGAGCTTATTACCTACTTATGAGGTTGTCTTTTTTGGCTAATGTTACGGTTGATTGAGCTTAGTCATTGATCGATTGTCATATACATGATCATAATCTAAATTGAAACCATCAAAATTTTGTTCTAGTCGATCGTATTACACATTGCCATTGAAATGTCACTCGCCTCCTCGGCGAATATTTCGTTTGCATTCTCGTGATCTCGTATATCTATTCGAATAAACTCTTTCCATCCCGTTCGTCTTACCTACCCTAATTTTTTCTAAATTTCGAGGACAAAATTCTTTTAAGTTGGGTAGGATGTAAGCCCCCTAATTTTCTACTACTATTTTTATATTTATTTAATTAGTTTATACTTCATATCTCCACGTCGCATACAAAATTCGCTTTGTTGTATTTACGTAGTGTGCGAAATTGACGTTTCATAATTTCTCGACGAGTGCGAATATGTGTCGAGGTACATATTTTAGAAAAATATTTTAGTATAAACTTTATTTTATATAGAAAAGTATATATGTGATAAATATGTTTATTTTGGATAAAAGAGTTATTTTATTTGTCACTTAAAAATAAATATTTATTTGGAAAATTTTGGTTATATAAAATATATTCTAGATAATTGTGAAATTTGAAATTTGTATAGTAACATATGTTGTTGTTTATAAAAAGCTATTTTATGATTTAATATTTAAGGAATTACCTTGATTTTTAAAATTAATTAATATTATATTTTAATAATTATGAAAATGATATTTGGGATTTGTTAATTTTAATATTTGATTAAATATGGTAAATTAAATTGTAAAAGATTTTATTGGCTTTATTTAAAATATTTTAAATAAAGTATAGAATTTATTTAGATTGGATTTGAATTAAATTGAATTATTTTTAAATTGATTTAAATTAATAGGAGATTTATCTAATTGGGATTTAAATACTTCCAGTCCCTATCCAACTGGGAATTCCCACCTCCTATAAAAGGAAAGGTACTCCTCCAAAAATTTTCATCACAGGTGCATCGTGTCTGTGCCTCATCTTCTCCACTATATTTTTTCCCTTTACAAATACAATATTTTTCGTTCCGTATCCGACAATCCCGGGTACCCCGTCCGTGTCTCGCAGGACACGACGGTTCTGCCATCACCATTCTCGTCTCCCCGAATCCCGCCGTCGTCGTCATCATCTCCACCACACCCCTTCACAGCCACCACCGCCACCTATACCAAATCTCCGTCGACACCACCACAGTGGCCGACCCGACATCCACAGCACCCAACTCCGATCTACCACCCGACTCTGCTCTCTTCACCTGAACAACAGTACCACCGGACTTCCTCAGCCCCTCCGACCACCATCGTCACCACCGCGGCCACCCGAAGAAATGCCGCCACCACCAAACACCAGAAGCAAAGGAGAAAAAGGTGAGGGAAAACCTCACCTGGACCCGCGTGACCCCGCCAGCCAAGAAACGCCGCCACCCCGACGTCGCCACTAACCCTCTCATCGTCGCGGCAGTCAAATAACCCGACCGTCACCGGCGAGCACCCCGCTTCGCCGCACCGCCGCCTTCACAGCCCCGAACTCCAAGATCCGTGCCGCCTCCTAATCTTGGCTCCGCCGAGCCTTCGCGGTGCCACCACCGTCGGTCCAGTCCCGTCGCCGTCGCGGATCCGCCAACGTGTGCGCACCCTTCCGCGGCGCTGGTAGTCGCTGTGCCCCGCCCAAGTTAGCCTCTGGCCACACGACTCCTCCGTTCCTCTTTCCGACGCCGCGTCCCGCCGCGAACGACCACCCTGCCATGAAACCCCGGTCGCCGCCCCCGACATCCCGCCGTCCGCAGCAGACTACGTCGGCCGACCGCCCCCTTTTTCGCGCTTCGCCGCCGACGACTACGTCGGCCGATCGCCCCGAGGTGAGAACCCTCCCAAATCCCTCTTCCTCTCACTGTTCTCTCTCTCTCTCCCTCTCGCTGAACATTTGGGGAGGGGGGGAAGGGATTTGATAAGTTTTTAGATTATTTATTAAATATATCTAACACTGCTACTATACAAATATTTTTTGTACTAATTTCATTATTATTATTATTATTATTATTACTTATGATTATTATTATTATTATTGTAAATTATTAGAATTACTATGATTATTATTATTCTTATTATTATTATTATTATTAGTATTCATGTTTTATTTAATGTTATATGTAAATACTATTGGTAAAAAAAAATAGGTTTGAGAAATGCATAAATTTCAAAGTTAGTTTTAACTTTAAAAATATTCTTCTAGCTTATGTGCGGTATCTAAAAATAATATATTTTTGACAAAGATATTGTTTTTGCCTAAATAATTTATTTATTTATCTAAAAACATGTTTTAGTATTCTACATAAAATCTTATTTTCCAATTTAGAGTATTTGCATAAAAACAATTTTTGATTTTAGTATTTTCCTAAAAATATATTATGATTAATAAAAATCTAGTATATTACACTACCAACTCTCTTTCATTATCATCACAAATCGTGACTAAATCATGCCTTTCTACCTTCTTGTGAATTTCGGACCTTACGCATCCAACATGGCTACTAGACAGACATGACTTGTCGGATTATCTCACCACACCAGACGACACACCAGGCAAGATACCTTGCCATTATTTACTGTTTATAGTGTGTCTGTATTTTATTTACATATTACTGTTCATTTCTTTCCTGTTCTTACAGTTCTTGATTACTGCCTGCTCAGTGATATTAGATGTACTTTGTTATTTATCCTTTGATTGCATATGGACCTAGAGTTAAGGGACTACCGTTGTAGTGTATTGCATATACCTTGACACAGTTGTACCACGAGGATGTGTGAGATGAGTATCATGTAGAGGTTCTTGCGTGTGGGTTGATCCACCATGTGCTTGCGTTAGGGCTAACTGCTAATAGAGGCGTGTTAGGAGACTTAGCAGTTAGTAGAGATACATGGTCGTGGATGCGACTTGACAGATACATTGGGTGGGGAGAACATCTCCTTGTCGTATGGGCTTCGATTGTACTTCCCTTGTAACCCGGAAGCTCCGCTGGAGATACGGGTATGAGCCTCTCAGGTTGGCCACTGTCGTTTTTAAACGTCATATTCTCGGTCACTGGTGCCCAAGTGGGGACTAAACCAGATCCCATTACAGCCAGGGCTCATGCGACGAAAGGTTTGTTCTCACTGCATGTTCACTTTAGTTTGGTTAGATTACCTTATAGTATCTTGTCACTTTCTTTGATTGTGGCATATTTTATATTCAGTATTATATGGCATGTTGATGTATCTTGTTACGTCCCTCTGAGGACCTAGTTATCTCGCCAGGTGTGTGTTCTTGTGTTTCGCAGGTGTTCTAGCCGTGGCCATGATTGTCATTATTTCTTCGAGGATGATTGCGCTTTGATCGTTTTTGCTTCGCCCGCCAAACTCATTGTATTTTCCATGTATTTTTCCTTACTTGTTGGTAGTGGATTTGTCTCCGCCCAACGATTGTATTCATGATAAATCCAAAGTTGCTTTTTTTATTAATATTTATCTTTGTGGATGAGATTTAGTACCTTGGTTACTGCATATTACAGCTTATATATATACGAGGGTGCATATACTTCGTATGTATACAGCTGGCATGATTACGTTTTAGTCCTACGTATTTTGGGACTGGGGCGTTACATATACCGACGGTATACCGGTCGCTCTCTGAAAAGTTGACTTTGAGCTCTTTTCAATGCTTTGGTTATAAATAGCCTTGAACCCCTTCATTCAAGGTTGATGCTTTGAGCCTAAAAATTTCTAAACCACCAAAGCCTATCCACAAACAACTCTACAAAGCTTTCATTTGCCATCCATAAATTGTGTTAGAGTTATTGAGTTGAAAAGTAAGATCTTCATCTTATTTTATAAGAAGATCAAAATCTATTGTGAAAGGTTAAAGTTGGAGAGTCTTCGTATCCAAACTCTCGGTTGAAGTTGGAGCGTCTTCGTATCCAAACTCTCGGTTGAAGTTGGAGAGTCTTCGTATCCAAACTCTCGGTTGAAGTCGGAAAGGCCTTCGGATTAAAGCTCTCGTGTAAGAAGTTGGCGAGTTCTTCGGATCCAAACTCGTGTGTTAACTATTTGCTCAAATAGTGGATTAAATCCGGAGAGAGTTCCGGGATTGGATTGCCTCTAGGGAGGATACCAGGATACATCGGGTGTCGGTATTGTGTTTGCTTCTTCTCTTGCACTTATATTTTTAAATTGCCAATTAGCTTGTACTAAGTGCTTGATTAGTTAGCTTGACCCTATTCACCCCCCCTCTAGGGTTCCTACAATTGGTATCAGAGCAAGGACTCTATTGTTAGGCTTAACATCCTTAGAGTAGATCCTTGTTATTTTTCTATGGCATCGTATTCCTCCTACTCCTCCTCCGATAAAGAGGGTTTTACTTCTAATAGCATAGACAATCATGTTTCTTCTAAATGCAAGAAATGCTCTAAGTGGAAAGCCATGGCTAAACAGTCCTTAGAGATTCTTGACAACATTTATTCTACAAATGAAGAACTTTCTGAAAAGGTTATTCATTTAGAAGAAGCAAATGAGTTTTTGAGAAATGAAAACAATGTTTTATTATCTAGACTTGATTCTCAAAACTCATCTTGTGTTTCTTTAAAGAGTTTGAATGAGGCTTTAATTTTGAAAATCAAATCTCTTTCCTCATCAATAGAAGATCTTAAGAGGCAAACTCATGAGCTAAATCATTTGCATGATTCTTCTATTGACTCTTTAAAGAAACAAAATGATGATTTTATTTCTAGAATTATTTTATTTGAAAAAGAGAATAATGCTTTAAATGTTAAATTTGATTCTCTTACTTGTATGCATGATGATTTGATATTAGAACATGATATTCTTAAGACCAAATCCATGCATGCTCACTCTAGAGACATTCATCATTCTAGTATGTCACATGTTCATAACCATGCTCATTCTGATATATGTGCACACACTAGCATTAGAGGCTTCTATTGCTCTCGTATTGGACACATGAGCTTTACATGTCCTATTCGTAGGACCTTCACTACCAATGCTAGAGTAAGTGGTATATGGGTCCCTAAAGCTAATAAATGTGGATCCAAGTTTATTTGGATACCAAAGTCTTCATCTAATATTGTAGGTGAAGCTTCTTGTATCGGAACATAGCACCGAGGAGTGTGTTGGTGGTTGCAAAGCTCAAAGGTCATCTTCTAAGCAATTGCACCAACACAAGTGTGGCCACTAGAGCCACTTTGGTAACATGCTAATCGTTTCTCTTTAAATTATTTATATTTGTAGAATCTAGCATGTTTCTCTTGATGTCTTGCTACTAGCTCACATTGATATCCTTCAGTTGCCTTCTATATAAATCAATGTGAGATACAATACTAGCATGCTTAGTTAATTTTCTTATTAATTCTTTTATCTAGCATGACTAGTTACTCGGCTTAAATGATTAGTTCACACTATGTAGTTTATCACTCATTTTCTATTAAGTGTGACACATTTGATTTATGCATGCTTGTTATTCTTAATCTCTATATTATGAAGCATGCATATCACTCTAGTCCATAGGAGCTTGATTTTGATTTGAGTTAATATGATTTTAACTCTCCATCTTTAAAGTTTTTGAAATAGTTACTTCTTACCGATTTCTCCTTAATATGTATTATTTACTTTAAATCGGTATTTGTGAATATATATGTTTAGCACAAGCTTCTTATTACTTGACAAGTATACACTTATACTTCCATTTTAACCTTGTGCTTACATAATATATCCATTATTGATTCTCATATTTTATTTTGATTAAAACTCTTATGAATCAATTATGTTTTTGCCTAATAAAGCTTATTTATATGTGCTTTGAATTTGTGATAGTATTTCAAACTTTCATTAAGGATACATGACTATATTCATTAAAATTTCCATTTACATGTAGATCATGTATTTCTTATGTTGATATTTTTTTTTGTATAAATATCTTTATTTGGGCATATAAGTTAAGCGAAAGTTTTATATTGACTTGAAGAGTATTTAAATATACTTGTTACCTTCAAACTTGTGCTTATCTCATACCTTAGCTATTGATTCCTTTGACCAAATTTGTTCTTCTTGAATCAATTAGCTTCTTCCTTAAAGTCTTCTTTTGATGATATCTTCTTAACTTTTTGGTTGGCATTATGGATACATGTTCTTAATTAATTTTTGATCTTTTCATGTATGCCTATTCGTGATATATATAGTTTCATATATATAAATGATCCCTAACTTTTGATATTTATTTGTTTTATACCTTAAGTTAGGATGTTGAGAGAAAATGTTTATTAATGTCTTGCTCATGACTAATTATGGAAGTTCTTTTAAGAATTACATGGTTTTGTGCTTTGTCTTGTTTTTTTATTTACCTCCATTTTTAGTGTACATTTTCAAATCTATATCTTCTATAAACTACTATGGTGCACTATAAAAGCTCTTTGAATAATGTACTTCTTGATATCTTTAGCACATTTATAGCTTTCTTGATCTTAATGATCTTTCCTTGCTCATTCCTTGGATTTATGCTTCTTTTGAATTATTGTTGCCCAATGATTTTTGTAGCACATGAGAATACATGTAATTGATACATCATATGTCTTATGTCCTTAGCTACTATGGTTTGAGCTTTTGGTTAGAGATCTCCCATTTCTAGAGAATACTCTTATTTTAAAATGGCTATAATATTTTGCATTCTCTAGATCGATCCATTATTTCATTATCTTGGGTTAATCTCTATACTTGGCAAAGAGATTTATTTTATTTATGTTTTCATGAATATCTCTTTTGGCCTATACTTGATAAGAGTCTAATTCTTTTTATTTTGTTATCTTATACTCTTATCCTTGCTTAATAAAGAGTCTACAAATTATTTTGATCATTCAAAATGTATTATACTTATTGAGAACTCTTTGCTTAAGCAAGTATTTTTCTAGTGTTAGTGACTTAAGATTTAATGAGCACATTTATTGTTAATGGCTTCCCTCATTAATCTTATTTGGATTATATAGTTTGCTTATTTGTGATATATTATTAAGCTATATAATTTTGGCTCACTTTCACACATCTAACTATATTCCTATACTTCAATCTATATATGATATGCTAGTTTACAAAAATAAGATTTGTGATATGCTTGATCTCTAAAACTAGTTTTACAAATTCTTTATTAGATCTTGTTTTCCCTTAGAGGTTTGTGATTTCTTGTTTAACCTTCTTCCATACTAGCCATTAGCAAGTCTCTCTTAAATTTCTCTCACTTTTTGAGTCATGATTTTATCGTATTATCATTACATCTCTTTAGATTGAATGTGTGATCATTTTGAGATTGACTCTTTTCCATATTTTTCATTGATCTGTAAGATTCTTTACAAATATGGATTTTGAATTTTCTCTTGATAAGATTTATCATTGGATCATGTTTATTTATTTGTTTACTTTATGAATGATCCTAATGATTAAGTAGTCTTAAATTATCTAGTTATGAGATTATCAAGTTAATTTATTACTCTACTTTGACTACTCATGGTTTATCACATGTGACCTTTGCTATTTGAACTTTATGGGTTATTAATTTACCATTAGCAAGGTTTGGATTTATCCGTTGTTGGATAAATATGTGGTACAACATACCTAGTCCATGCAAAGTAATAAATTTGTTGATTCTTTCTTGATTAGATAATCATGGACATGATATTTGAGGTTTATTTTATTTTTAGCAATATTTTGACTCTCATCATGATTGATTTAACTGTCCTTATTCTTTTTCATGATGACATCTTTTGATTACATGTGCTATATTGAAATATTCTTTTGAATTCTCATCTTTAGTAAGTTTTAATTGGATATCTCTTCTTGACTAAAGATGACATTATTCATTTTATGACGATTTTATAGCCTTATATGCATTGAGCAAGGGGGAGAAATCAATAGTTGATTTACCCCTAGATTTTGATGCTATAAGTGCTTTGAAACTAGTTACGCATATTTTGAGGGGGAGCAAATAAATTATTTTAATTCATCTATACCCTCTAATATGTCGTATACATAGTTTATCATGGACCCATATTTTCTTCATTTTCATATCATATTGATTGAGGTCATGATATTTTTATTTTGAAGGATTTATGAGAGTGTATGTGATTGTCCTTATTATCTTATCTCTCTCTTTCATATGGGTTAAATATGTCATCTTGCTAATATTAACTTTCAGATCTTATCTTGATGAATATTATGCTTTCGTTAATTTGGCTTTTCTTTCATGCTTAATTGATTTGGCTTTCCTTGTTGAGGACTTATCCAAAATTCATGATTTTTATCACCTTTGGTAGTACTTTGAGGGGGAGCATTCAAGTCGACTGAATTTCTTTTTCTCAAGTATTTTTCTCCTTTACCTTCATGTTTATCTAAAGGGTATTCATATAGCATGATAAGATAATTGAGTTCAAATGCATGAACTTGGATAAGCATATAGATTTTGCAAATAATGAGATTACTTTATATCAATTGCAATATTTTACATTGATCATTCTTTTATTTTGTTCCACTATTTATTTGTGGACAATTATGATTATTAATGGTTTCTTTGATCAATGTTTCAAGTTTACATCTTTTCAATTGGTATCAAGTTTATTTAATGTCATATCTCAATTGGTATCTATTAGTTGCAATTATCTATTCCTCGTGGCTTTTGTTTGAAATCCTTTATTTCATAGTTCTCTTCCAAAACTAGAACAATATTTCATATCCTATTGTGTTTTGGATTTATTCCTTGGATTTCAAGTTGGTAAACTACTTATTTCTTATTTTTCAAATTCTTTTAGTTTTACCAACTATATTGTGTTTTGACAAGCTATTCTCTATTTGGTACTATACATTTGACATGTAGTTTATATACTTGTCTTTATACCATTCTTCCATTGTTTTTCATTGGTATATATTGATCATGATTGTCTATAAGTTCCCCATGCTCTGATTTTTATGCTTGAGATTGAATTCTTTTTATCTCTTAGTACGGGGGAGCCTATTTTTGATCATGTCAAAGGGGGAGAAGTAAGTTTAAGTATGTATTTATAAGTAATCTAAGTAGTATGATTTCAGTGATATTGCTTATGTCTTATGTATATTAGTGATACATGCATCTATTATGTCTATACTAAACTTAACCGATTTGCCATAATCAAAAAGGGGAGATTGTTGGCCCAATGATTGTATCATGATTTTTAATATGGTTAATCTATTAAGTTTAGCATTTCATTATCACTAATCTTTATACTATCGCTATAGCATTTCTACTTATACATATACCTTTGGTGATATGTGCCTATTGGTTTACATATTAGTGATATGAGCTTTCTATCTTAAATTTAATCGGGTTGCCAATCAAAACTATATTTTTGATTGTGGTTATTCAATTAAGTTTAATCATTATGATATCACTAACTTTTATGCTATCACCTTAGCACTTATACTTAAACTCAACATTGTCCTAATGTGCATTAAACTTATCACACTTGCTACTATGTATATTGCTTTGTTCGTCTAACATGTACATGCAGAAAAGCAATAAGCAAGATCAATGTGGACATATGCAATGAAGAAATTATGGTGGGCCAAAGACGACGGATCCCACAAGATTTCTCTGAACCACCCGACGACATCTCCGGAGCCACGCACTCGGGGGTTCTGCTGCACGGTCAGCGGACGGGGGTCGAGGGGGCAGCGCCCCTCGTCGGGGGTTCGGGGGCGAAGCCCCCGAAAGGTATTCAGTTTTCGCTAACTGGATATCTTTGGACAGCTGCCGCCAAGGGAAAAAGCCAGCACCTATCAAAGGAAGAAGCCAAGCCATGCCATCATCATTTCATGACTCTGAAGAAGCTTGCACCTGCTACAGTATATCTGGAGTCTGTAATGAGTCTTAGGAATAATTGTAAACACATAAAATGGATGGCAAAATCGAAAGCTAGGGTAGAAACTAGCCCAGGATCATTTTCGGTTGAAAATCGGCATACCGACGGTATACCGGTCTATACCGACGGTATACCGATTGTCACGACCCGCACCCACTATGAGGGTACGAGCTCGTAACAACGCCCAGCCTACGTCGCAGTGTCGGCGGTAGAACGCTGTTCTAGGTTACTATCTAACCATCCAATCACGCAATTATATAATGTACTTGTCAAAATATCAACTCCGAACGGAGGACAAGTATAGATATAATGTAATCTCAATCACAGTCTAAGCACGATATGATATCACAGAAGATAAAACTAAGACTAAATACAACAATAAAACTAACTACTAAAATAACATAATCTCCAACAATCTCAAAACATCATATCTCTACTTATATACAACTCCAGTTCTAAAACATGAAAGCTAAAACAGACAAACTAGCTAAACTCCTGATCACTCCTGAGTGTCGGGGCCATAGGTAGCTAAGCCATCTCCTGGTCTGTAATATGTAGGGCATGTGTCCTCAGGGAAATTATCTGTAAAATTTACAACAGGTCCAGTCAGAATAGGAACGAGCACAATCTCATCTAGAAAATCCAAGTAAATGACAGAGAACTATAAAGCAGTTATAGACAGTTGTATTGATGAATATGGCAGTTTATGTTCAGGTGATGGTAAGAAAGACAGATAAAGTGCAAGGAAAGTAAATAACTAAACAAGAGAAGAATCATAGCAATGAAGACTGTAAAAATAGAACTAGCTGAACCAGGGTAATATGATATAAAGTCCAGACAGCAATGTAGACAAGTGTAACTCCAATGTAAGTCCAGTACAAGATGAATCTAATACAAGATGAATCCAGTAAGGGATGATTCCAGTTATAGTGATCAATGATTCCAGGGTGAGTCTAGCCTATACTCTAGCAGTGTGTTTTAAAATACCGAGGTCGACATATAAACGGCTATGGGTAATCCGGCACATCACACACCTGGCCGGGTGTGAGATGGCTATCATTCCAGTTTGATTCCAGCAAAGGGTGATTCCAGAAATGGGGTATGTCTATATGTCTTACTCTAGTATTTTTCTCCCAGCAAGTGAATCCAGAAATCCGACACAATGATTCAAGATGAGTCCAGCCAGATATAATGACACCAGTAAATGATTCCAGAATGATTCCAGTAAAAGAGGCCAGATAATAAATGTGTGTCGTATACATGAATCCAAAATATCCATACGTGTTGTAACAGAGAATCGCATACAACTATCTAGAACTGAAGTACAGTAATTGACAAGTAAATGAGAGAACTATCAGAGAATGAAATCGCCTGATACTCTGAAAAGAGTAGTGTAATGTCAGATGTCTGCACCGGAGTCACAATGTCCTAAATAGAGCAGTACAGGTTATAATGTGTTTAAAACAAGGTAAATGATGTTTATGATGCAATCTACATGATTTCTAGGCCAATCTAGGTCAAAGTCAAACTTGGTCAACTCTACAGTCAAACTAAGTCAAATCAAGTCATATTAGGTCACAAGAAGTTAAACTAAGTCATACAAGGTCAAACAAGGTTAAACAAGTCTAATCTAGGTTAAAGTCAACTCTTGGTCAAATATTCTAGCCAAACTAGTCAAGTTATCTAGGGTTTAGTCAATAATGATCAGACTAGTCAATATGGTCAAACTAGGTCAAAGTCTAGACTAACTAAGATTTTGGTTAATCATAGACTAGTCAATAAGGTAATTAGGTCAAGGGTCAACTCTATAATGCTAACTCAAACCAATCATAGGCTATCATGTCTTAGGATACCTAAGATTCTTTACCACAAAGCTAAGGCATAACCAATTTTCCATACAAGTATATCACACATAATATATATAAATACCAATCTTGAATCTATAGTTAAGCTAAGCCCATACTCTAACTCAAATCATGAAACAACTCCTAAGCATCCCACTTAACCCCATACATATCTTAATCTACTTAGGACTATCCACATAACCTATATGGTCAAACCTAAACCAATTAGTCAGTAGTCTATGGTTTAGTCAACTTACTCAAACTAGTCCCCTTTAAGTCCATCTAAGCCCCTTTCTAGGTCAACTAGGTCATGGTTGACCTATAGTTGACTTTGGTCAACCATGGTCAACATTCTAGTCAAACTAGGTCTACTAGACCTAATGGTCAATTCTAACTTGCTACTAACTATAGGCTAGTAATCCTAGGGCACTAAGACATATATTCAATATATATATATATACACATAGGCCATAGGCTAAGACATCAAGTCTATATCATATATATATACATATCTAATTTTTATATACCCAACTATATAACCCATTATATATAATACATATATATAATATATCCATATATATGTAACTAATATATAGCCAATATATATATACCAATATATAACCCAACTATGTATATAATACCTATATATATTCAACTTACATATATATATGATACACTATATATATATAATACTCTATATATATATATGTATACAACATATATTGAGTGAGAGTGAAATGAGAGGGTGAGAGTGATATATTGAGTGAGAGTGAAATGAGAGGGTGAGAGTGTGTGTGTGTGTACAAGAGTGAGTGAGAGTGTGAGGGTGTAAGGGTTAGGGTTAGGCAGTGGTGTGTGTGTGTGTGTATGTGTGTGTGTGAATAGTGTGTGTGTGCAGACAGCAGGGGGGTTAAACTCAGAAAAAACTGAGAAATTGGACCACACAACACACACACACACATATATGCATATATACATAAACCTATATACATCCATACATACAATATATATACCCACATACATACATACACACACATATACATATATACTTACATATACAGTATACATATACATAAATACGCATGTATATATACATAAAAATTAATTTGAAATTCATTTTAAATACTAAAAAAACCAGGAATTACTGTTCATTACTGAACACTGGGGGTAAACCCAAATCTGACACAAAACCTAGCTAAGATCCAAAACTAGTGGTTGGTAATCGTGCCCCCATATGTGTACGTGTTGTAGGTGTCCATAGGTGTCCACCACGACATGACACAACGTGTCCAAGTGTCAAAAATCAAAATCGGGTAAGTTTCAGATACTGTACAGTGACACAGCATCGTGTACGGGTTCACGTGTGTGTAGGACACGACACAAGTGTCTAAGAGTCTCGTGGACATGTGTCCAGGTTCGCCTAAGGTCAGGCTACACACCTAGGACCCTGACACGAGCCCACGTGTCGCCGTGTCTAAACGGAAAGCCCGTATCAGTCGAAAAAACTCGACTGATGCACACTGCTATGCGCAGCGTCGTGCAGTGGTTCACGTGTCTCGTGGACACGACCCAAGCCACGTGGGGCCTCATGGTCATGTCCATGTGTAGCCCACGTGTTGGGCTACACATGTGTCAACACGAGGTGTCTACAACGTGTCCAGAGTCGACACGACTCGTGTGTCAGTGAGGAAAAACGTGTTCGTGCAGTGTAGTGCATGACCCGTGCGAACGCGATTACTTCGTGCACAGTGAACGAAAGCTCGTGAAATTTTGTGTGGGTGATGGCAGACAATGCCCACACATGTCCACAAAAAATCAGCTCACGAGAGTCCGTGTCGTGTCCGCAATGGCACCCGAGCAGCAGGACAGCCGCACGAGGCCAGTGCGCAGTGTCGTACGGCGATGCGTGTCCGATTTGGACACGAAATTACCATAGAAACGTGCTCAGTGTTCAACACAAATAATCTACATATCAAGGGCTTTGAAAACATGTAATTAGTTTTGCAAAAATCGAAAGTAAAATCTTTAAAGGCATTTCGTCGAACACCTAACATACCCTATGACACGTGTCTGATACGGACACCAAACGGACACAAAATCTACCCAATTTCATGGTACAACTAGGGGACACCTAAACCTAGCCTAATATGCAAAGAAATTAAAATAATAATGCAATTTAAAGGATTTTACCTATAGGTGCAATTTGCAAGAAAAGACTTCAAATGGGGGGTGTTCTTCTTGATGGCCAAATGCTCCAAATTGATCCCAAACTGAAATAGCTCTCCACCAACAGTCCATAAACTTCAATTAGAACCCAATGCAAAAGACTAGGATGAAAAAGGAGATCAAATGAATAAAATGGGAATTTTTGGAAGGGGAAAAAATACATTTTCTTTCTCCAAGTGTTGGAATGAAATAAAAGAGGCAAGAACTCAAAGAGGAGATTATTTATAGGGAGGGGAGCCCTAGTGGCTGGTCACAAGTTGCAAAAATTAGGGTTAGGGTTTCCTAAATTGGCCCATGGGCTTAAGTTATGATTAATTAAGTCATGAAGTCATAAGCCATGACTTAAATTCACTAAACCAAATTCCCTCATTCTAAAACTAATCTCTAATGACTAAAATGGGTTAACTCAAGTTAGACTAGGGTTACCATGGCTAGGGTTAGGTTCTAGGCTAGTCCACTAGGTCTCAACAAGTCAAAGTCAAAATAGAATTCACCAATTCATAAATCATCAAATAATTCAAATAAGTTAAAATAACCAAATTATCCCTAGGCTAAAAATGATAATTAAATCATCCTAATGACATGGTTTGGCTCTAGGTCATGCAGTCTCTAGGATTTCACTAGCAGTACGTCAAAATCACAAGTCATGACTTAAAGCAGTTTTTAAATAGTTTAAAAATTATTAAAAATCACCAAAAATTATAATGTGAAATAAATATCAATAATTAATAATTATAATTATAAATTTTTAAAATTATCCTCATTCCAAAAACTGGGTGTTATACCGATTTTGTTCACAGAAAGTTTTCTGTCTACAAAATTGGCATACCGACGGTATACCGGTTCATACCGACGGTATACCGGTTCAGTAACGTTAAAATTCCAACGGTCGGATTTCGAGCATTTAATGATCCCAACAGCTATATTTCTAGCCGTTGTAATTTCAGACCGGCATACCGACGGTATACCGGTCCATACCGACGGTATACCGGTCGCTGTCTGAAAAGTTGCCTTTGAGCTCTTTTTAATGCTTTGGTTATAAATAGCCTTGAACCCCTTCATTCAAGGTTGATGCTTTGAGCCTAAAAATTTCTAAACCACCAAAGCCTATCCATAAACAACTCTACAAAGCTTTTATTTTCCATCCACAAATTGTGTTAGAGTTATTGAGTTGAAAAGTAAGATCTTCATCTTATTGTATAAGAAGATCAAAACCTATTGTGAAAGGTTAAAGTTGGAGAGTCTTCGTATCCAAACTCTCGGTTAAAGTTGGAGAGTCTCCGTATCCAAATTCTCGGTTGAAGTTGGAGAGTCTTCGTATCCAAACTCTCGGTTGAAGTCGGAGAGGCCTTCGGATTAAAGCTCTCGTGTAAGAAGTTGGCGAGTTCTTCGGATCCAAACTCGTGTGTTAACTATTTGCTCAAATAGTGGATTAAATCCGGAGAGAGTTCCGGGACTGGATTGCCTCTAGGGAGGATACCAGGATATATCGGGTGTCAGTATTATGATTGCTTCTTCTCTTGCACTTATATTTTTAAATTGCCAATTAGCTTGTGCTAAGTGCTTGATTAGTTAGCTTGACCCTATTCACCGCCCCTCTAGGGTTCCTACAGATCGGTCTCTTTCCTGGACCCACAAGGTCCAACGCACCCACGTGCCCCCTTCCGGACGATCTGCGTATTTATTTTGCCCTTTTTTTTGCGAACTCAGGCGGGTCCCTCCCTCCCCCTGTTCTCTACGCAGCTTCAGCTTCCGCTGCTACCCACGAGCTCTACGCAGCTCCACCCCCCTTCATCCCCCATCCTTCCACCCTGGCCCTCATCCCCCCTTTGCCTCTAGGCCCGTTCCCCAGGCCCTCATCCCCTCTGCTGCATCCCCCCTTGACCCCCTTGCCTCTGGCGCCCCCCTCGGTTCCCAGCTCGACCAACGTCTCTTCTGTTCAGACGCCCCCCGCCTCCTTAGCCTATGCGACCTGCCCTCCGAGCCCCCGAATGTAGTACCCCGTCCCTACATCGTGCCCCGTACTCAGTCCACGGGGTGCGCGAGAAAGGAACGCTGTCGCTATCGATTCGGTCGGGACCGATAGGTCGGGATCGACCGAGTCGATCGAACGGGAACGGTTGAATTAAGATCCATTCCTCGTTATGGAATGTCTTCTTCGAAACCAAGTCCCATATTTAGCGGGTTGTACCTCAAGGATTGACTCTACGGCTGAGTCGGGAGAGACCTCCCGTTGCTCTGCTTTTTACGCTGCTTGCGTTGGTTTTTGGCTTTGTTTTCTGAATGCGTTTTCGTGAATATTTTTGATGGTTTTCATGGCTTGCATTTCGAACTCGTATTTCCTATCGAACTTCTTGAATAATGCAGTGTTCTAATCGGTTGTTTGTGCGATTTCAGGTAATCGCGTAGGCGACGTCTAGCGCGACCAACAAAGTTCTCTCGTCGGAAGTAAACTCACAGTGAGTGGCTGACCCTTCTCTTCTAGACCCCCTTCTTAGATGAATCGATAGTGTTGATGCGGATGAAAGAATGAATGCAAGGGTACGAACACGATAAAAATAAACAAGTTTCAAAGAGAATGTAGGCTATATCTTCATAACTAAAAAGAATTGTCTTTGCACGGTCATTGGACAACTCGTGCACGAGGAACGGCTTCCTCGAGCGATACCCCGAGACACGGGATCGTTTCGGCCTAGGAGGAAGCAAAAGATAGCTGTGCTCGACGAAAGCAAAAATATGGTTAGTCGGGAGAACTTGCAGCGGGGCTCGCTACCCGTGCTGAAAGGGTCGCCGTCTAATCCAGTTATAGTCCAAAATGGCTTGTGGTGCCAGTGACCTTCACGAACATAAATTGCATACGAAATGATAATAACTAACAGGGAAGAACAGGGTAAGTCTCAAAGGCGTGACGCGGTCCGCCGGGGGTAAGTTCCGACGTAAATTATATTATGCTTGTCATTGCTCGCTTAAAATTCATTAGGATGGTTAGAAACATTCATGAACTAAGTCATATAAACTCTTCAACCAAATGAGAGCTTGGAACTTAAATTTGCCACGCACCAGTACAAAGTGTAATGTACTGATCCTCGCTCTCCACGCAGGTACCCCGAATCCCGAAGGGCGTGCCACTTAAAATCTCAAGACGACGTGGACACTTTTGAAGCCTCGTCCGTGTAAAGGCTTGTTTCTGAATTCCTTTTGAAGACTCCGCATTCAGTACAAAAGAAGATCAATGGCGGCTCGGCTTCCCTCGATCGCAGGTAGAAAGTGTAACTATTTTGATTATAAAAAAGGATGTAATGTATGGAACGACTATCTCATCGGCGTTCGTTTTGTAAGTCGAGTCATGTTGTAGCCCGCGCGGCAATGAATATAATGATGTCAATGTAAATGAAGTTTTATTATCAATGAAAAAGTCTACTTCTATTTCAAATGTGTCAATCAATTTCTCTGCGTACTCCAACTTGATGTTGTGTTTCGGATGACCTTATGACTATGCCTTGTACGATCGCAACTTAGGTTCGCACGACATCACGCACGGGGGACGACTATCGATTCTACGGAATCGGGGCGTGACACCGAAGACCCAGCTCGTCTCGGGCGACCCCGGGCATGGGGTCTCCTCCGCGGGGGTCCAGGCCATTCTGCCCCTCCCGGGTGCGGTTGGACTGCAGAAGGCATCGCCCCCTGTGATCGCTGCGGCATCCGCCCCGTCCCTCTCCGTTAGCGAGGCAGTTCCGTCCACCCTACCCCTCCAGGGAGGCTTCCCCTGGCCGCCTCCTTAGCCCTCTCACCCCCCTCCCGGGCAGAACCCATCCTCGACTGCTCCTTCGCCTTCATGTGGAGAGATCCAGGATCCTTCTTAGTCAGGAGCAGCTTAGCCATCCTACGCCGCCAAGCTTCGCCCGGATTTAAATTCAGCGAAGGGGCTCCTATTCCCAGACGTCAATCTCCCGGATATTGTATAATCCCAGGAGTCCCCAGTGCCCTCGCTTCCGTTCTCCTAAGCGGAATTATCCTCTCTATCAACCTCCTTCCACCACATATTTATCCTCAAATTTTCGACTGGCTGTCCCAAGCTATCCAGTGTACAAAAGACGATAGCCAGTTGGAGACTTTCAACGGATTACCGAGTAGCTCCTCTAGACCCCAGACATATTCTCCTCCATGTATCATCTAATTTTGACCACAGGACCGTATGGTCTAAAGGCACTTGCAGGATTGACTCCCACCAGATGAAGATCATCAAGTGGTCAGCAGGCTTTAGCACCAAAGAAGACTCAGCGAAGGTAGCCGCCTGGGTAATCCCGCCTAATCTACCCTCATTTGCTTTGTCCTAGCGGCTCTTAGGCGTATTGCCAACTCCTTCGGAACATACGTAGCCACAACCCCTGAGACCAGCAACCTCACCAAGGCTCACTATGCCAAAATCTGTGTGGAACTCGATCTCACATCCGAACTGCCTAATTTTATTACTATCGAGCAGGGCAACTAGACCCACACCCAACAAATCTTCTACGACAATCATATTATATTCTGTAACCACTGCCACCTAAGAGGCCACCTCCCAATACACTGCCACCGTCTTCACCCAGAACTAAAGAAAAAATCTCCAAGAAACGACAACGTACCAAAAGAGGGGAGGACACCCAAGTCACCCCTTCTACCACTGCCAAACTTGTACACACGATTCGGCTCCAACGATGGCAAGTCAGATAAGAGCGAGCCCCCAAGCAAAGCCTTGATCCCCTTCAACACCTAAGCCCTCACTCTCTCCAACCAATTCGACGCTCTTGATTCGGGGGACGCGAAATCCCCATCGGAGATAGAATCCCCCCAAGTCGACCGCGCTCTCACCGAGATTCCCCCCAACCCGGAGGACGTAGAGGCGACCACTGAAACCATCGACGCAGATCAACAACACATCAACGAAGACTCTGTTGAAGAAGCCCTAGCAATTCTAGGGCCAGACCAAGTTCGGAGAGGAATACAGGTCCAAGCCGCAGGTTATCCTCTCCAGCAAACTATTCTTCTGATTGGGAGTGCCAGTGATTCCGTCGTTATCCCCCCTGAGAATCCTATCCTGGATTCCGTCGGGGAATCGGTCGGCCTTCCTACGGACCCACACGAGCAACCAATTAGCGACCCTCCTACCTCGACAAAGGCAGGACCTTCAACCCCCGGGGCCAATGTCATTCAAGGACCCGTCGAAACCACAACAATCCAAACCAGATCCGCCGCCAAGCGGAACAAAAAACCCTCCTACAACGTCCTTAATGCTTAACATCCTATCATGGAATGTTCGCGGCCTGGCGAACAAATCTACATTAAGAAGAATAACCAGTCTTCAAAAAATCCATAAGATCGACATCCTCATTAATCTAGAACCCAAAATCCTCCCAAAAGATTAAAATCAATCCAGCTGCAGCTGGACCTCCCCACGGCCATAGCAGGCAGACACGATTTTTGGATCCTCTGTTCGAAGGACGTCAACATTGGAGTCATCCAGGACTCCAGGCAGGCCCTCTCCTGCTGGTTCGAACACCCCATGCTCCCAGAGCGCGCCATCCTCTCAGCGGTCCACGTCAGCTGCGATATTGCAGAGCGAAAACACCTCTGGAACGACCGCCTTGACATCCATCTCCACCACAGCAACTCACCGTGGCTCTGCATCGGAGACTTTAACGCGATTACCTGCAGAGAAGAGAAAACCGGTGGCCGCCCCCTTCCATGCCGGCCATGCAAGATTTCAACAACTTCATCTTCAATGCTCATTTAATCTTCCTCCAGTTCACCGACAATACTTTCACCTGGTGCAACATGCAGAAAGGCGACCGTCGTCAATATTTACGGCTGGACAGGGCCCTCACGAACGCCTTCTGGCACGGAATGGGGATCACAACCAACCTGTCCCATCTCAACTCCTCTAAATCAGACCACTCCCCTCTGCTGGTCGAAATTAATAACAATACTAATCCATTCAAAAAAAACTTCCAATTTCTCGATTTCTGGACTGAGCACCCACAATTTTTGGGTATCGTTATGGAAGCGTGGAATCGAGAGGACTCTCCCAATCCCCTCTCTCGGGTGAGCAACAAGCTCAAGGCAACGAGGAAAGCACTATCCAATTGGAGCAAACAAGCCTACGAGGACATTTTTCAAGCCGTTCGGGTGGCAGAGGACGACGTCACCCGTGTCGAAGCCAAGTTCGCCTCAGACCGCTCCTTAGCGGCCAGGAAATTCCTGAACCTCACCAAAGCTATGCTCAAATTCAGGCTCAAAGTGGAGACAGATTTCTGGAAGCAGAAAGCGAGGTTGAAATAGGACAACGAGGGGGATAAAAACTCCAAATACTTTCATGCCTGTATCAATGGCCGCAGACAGAAGCTATCGATTCACCATACAGCTAACGACAACGGGAACATTATTACAGACCAAAAGAGCATTCAAGCGGCTGCCAAAGATTTCTATTCCAAACTATTCTCCAAAGAGACGGTTCACAAAGATAGCTCCTTCCTAGATCAAATCCCCCTCCTCATCAATGAAACCGACAACATCCAGTTGGAACGCTCTCCTACTGTCCAGGAAGTAAAAGATGCTGTGTGGGCTCAGAACGAGCACAGTGCACCAGGCTCAGACAAATTTTTGGGGTATTCTTTCGTACATGTTGGGATATTATCAAACAGGACATCACCGAAGCGGCTATTGCTTTCTTCGAAGGTGCTATATACCCCAAGGCCATTTCTAGTGCCAAGTTGATCCTCATCCCGAAAAAAGACAACCCAGAGTCCTTTCGCGACTTTCGTCCCATCAGTCTTTGTACATTTACCATCAAGATCATCTCCAAGATCATCGTAACCAAAATAGCAGGAATCCTCCCCAAGATCATTTCAGAGGAGCAAAGCGGGTTTGTTCGCGAGAGAAACATCCATAACAATATTATGCTGGCCCAAGAGTTAATCACCTGCATAAAATTTCTAGTCAGAGGGGACAACATCGCCATCAAAATCGACATGAAGAAAGCTTATGACAGACTGGATTGGCAATTCATGATCTGGGTCTTCAAGGCATTCAGATTCTCGGAAACTTGGACCAACATCGTGTGGAGATCCATTAGCAACTTCTGGTTCTCTACGGTCATCAACGGTCAAGCCGAGGGGTTTTTCAAATCCAACCGCAGGGTTAGACAGGGAGACCCTCTATCATCTACTGTCTTCATCATTACAGCAGATGCCCTGAGTAGGAACCTTAACAACATGGTCACCACCCCGAACTTCCAGCACTATTACACATCCAGCTGATGCCCAATCATCACCCATCTGGCATTCATCGACGATTTACTCATCTTCTCCTCCGGGGATGAAAGAGCGGTGGAAGTGGTCCATAACACCCTGCAGAGGTACTCTAGATGCTCCGGCCAGAAGATCAATCCTTCCAAGAGCGTTATCTACGCCCACCACAACATCAAGAGAGAGCATGCAATCAACCTCACCAACTTAACATCCTTTTCTGTTGCTCATCCTCCGTTCAACTTCCTCGGTTGCCCTCTTGTGTATGAGAAATCCAACGTTGGCATCTTTGAGAACTTGATCACAAGAATCATGAAGAAACTTGAAGGGTGGCATAATGCCACTTTATCCTCTGGCGGCAAGATGACTGTAACACCCAGTTTTTCAGATGAGGGTAATTTTTGAAATTTTATAATTATAATTATTATTAAGGATATTTATTTCATATTATGATTTTTAGTGATTTTTAATTATTTTTAAACTATTTAAATTTATGACTTGTGATTTTTGGTGTTTTGCTAGTGAACAGTAGAGACTGCCTACCCTAGAGCCTAGCCATGTGATTAGGGTATTTTTGACATTTTTAGGATCATTTAAATTTATTAGAATTAATTTGATTTTATGGGAATTTTTAGGATTTATTTTAGAATTGTTTGGACTAGGTTGACTTTGACTAGTTTGACCCTTGTAGACCAACCTCGAAGCTAACCCTAGTTAGTATGGACTTGGTTAGGTTATATGACTCTAGTCTATCCTAAGCTAATCTTTGGTTTGGTCATTAGACTCTAGTTAGCATTAGGATTTAGAAAGTCATAAGTCATGGCTTATGATTTAGAGCCTTTGGTTAATCATTTAACTCAAAGCCTTGTAGTTTGGCCCAAAGCCCAAGACAAATTCCAAAACCCTAGCCCTAGACTAAGTGGCAGCCACCTAGGGCTATTTTCCCCTATAAATAATCTCTTCATTTAGGGTTCTTGCCTCTTTATTGAGTTTCAACACTTCAAAGAAAGGAAAGGTATAGGAATCTTCCTCAAGCCCTAGTTTCTTTGTTTTAATTCCTTTTTCCCTCTAGTCTTTTGCATTAGTTCCTAATCGACCTCTACTTGCTGTTCATGGAGAGAAATATCAGGTTTGGACCAATTTGGAGCACTTGGCCATCAAGGAGGAAACCCCCTTTTGAAGCTTTTTCATGCAAATCGCACATATAGGTAACTTCCTATTCCTTCCATAGATTTTCGTTTTATTTGCATGGATAGGAAGCCCTAGGTGTCCTCTCTCTGTAAGAATAGGTTTTGCTAGGTTTTGTGTCCTTTACGTGTCCGTATCGGACACGTATCATGACATGTGTACATGTGTTTGATGAAATATCACTTAGGAATTTATTTTTGATTTTTGAAATTGTAATTGCATGAATTGGTAGATCTAAGGATGTACATTATTTGTTGTAAAGGATGTTAGGTATTTTAGTGTCATTTTGTGTCACTTTTTGGTGTTGGACACGCGTGCACGACACGAGTGCACTGTCATGCTACTCGGGCACGATATCTCACTGTATAGGATATGTCGGGACACGAAATTTTGTGGGAATGTTGGGGCAATCACTGACACTATGCTCCCAAAATTTGGGAGCATATGGTTCACTACACGCGGAGAAATTGCACGCGCACGGATTTGACACTGTGTACACATGCGCGAAAATTGCGTCTGATACGCTCATATAACTCGGATACGACACGACTCTGACTCGATTCAGGCACCCTTAGACCTAGCCCTAGACCTACCCTAGCCACGTGTATGAGCATGAGATACCTCGTGCCACGTGTCGAGCTCTATCCTCCTCGACATGGCTGCACGAGGCCATGTTATGCACTGTGTGCACTGTTTCAGATTTTGGCAACTTGGGACACTTCGTGTCTAGTTTCTTGGACACGAATGGACCCACATGACACGTACTAATGTGGGTGACACGTATGTACACCTGTTTTGAACTTGATTTGGTTTTATGTGATTTTTGGGTTGAGAATTTGAAATTCCTGATACACACTGAGACTGATTGGGATTTTTTTTCCTGATTTCAAATTTGATTCTCTTGATTACATTGTAATATTCTCACTACAATGTAGGTTTGTTATGGAATTTGGTTTAAGATTTTATACATGAGGAGTTCATGAGATTTTATGTGTATCAGGATGGGATTTCGAATGTGAGTTTTGATGGAAACTAGGGATTCTAAATAGTTTCCTGAGGTTGACCTTATCCTCATAATTTTTCTATTAACAGTTTGGAGTTCAGTCCTTTCCTTGTTTTTTTTTGTTTGGTTTTCATTGGACTTGAGCATTGTTGTTGATATTCATAGGTAAAATTATATTTATAACATTGTTTCATGAATGAGTTAAGAGTTTAGGGGTTAACTGAGAATGGTTCACTGTCTAAATCCTGAGATGTATCCTAGGATTTGGTTGGGTTTAATTACCTTCCCATGTTGGTATCCAGGTTTAGTGTTTAATTGTTAGGTTCAGCTACTGTTGTGTGTTTCTGTTGTGGGTTTAGTTCAGATTATAGTTGTCAGTTCAATTCTATACATACACACATGTACAAGCCCTCACCTATTAATCCAGACACACACACACTGGTACACTCCACACACCCTGCTACACCCCTCGACACTATTGGACTGAATACTTGACACTGAGTTCAGAATACACAGGCCTTTTCCCTCATTTCCTGTCACACATTGCACTGTTATAAGTTCACTGCACATTGTGTGTTATATTGATTTGGTTTAGTTGAATGTAGACACATTATGCACTGTTTGGTACACTTTGAAATTCTGGGAATTTATACACTGTGTTCTCTGTTTTAAAACCGAGATTAACATACTGATATATGCCCCCATACACACATTGACACTCTTATTTATAACTCAATCATTACCCACCAATTGTTTGCTAAATAATTGTGTTTTTATTTTGAATTTGCAAATTCCCCCAATTCCTTGATACCATGTTTTCAAATGTAATTCCTGAGAATTCAAGATTGGTTTACTGATTTTGTGATGTTGATTTAACTGTCATGTGTTAACCTGCTAAACCTGAAAGTGTTGTTTCAAGCTGGGAATGGGTTTTCAATAAGGCTGAGATTTAGTTCTTTTGTTGATATGGAACTGTCATTTAGTTTTCTCTAAAACTGAAATGTATACCCATGTTTTATTCACTGTTGGATTATTATTAACTGACCTTTGTCCCCCATCACACTGTATTGATTCACCTATAGGCTGTCATTGATTTCCTTCCTTTGTAAAAACTGAATTGAATGTTGATTCCTTCCTAAAGCACTTATTCCTGTCACAGAGATTTGGTAATTAGCTAACTATTCTTGTTAACTGTCAATACATTATTTCCAGTCTTCCCTAAGCTTTCAACTGAGTTTAACTTCTATTAAAACTGTCCTGTGAACCATGTTTAGCCACTGTTTCCTTCATATTTCCCGGTTTTTTGACACTACACACATGTTATTGTCATTTCCCTATTTTACCAGGTTCATACCTTGTTAGCTGCTATTTCCTATGACACATTGTATACCCACACATTAGTCTACATCTTACCCTTCATTGTTTTCCTCTAGACACTCTCACTAACACTCACACATTGCCTAAAACTCATTCCATGATAACACACACACACACACACACATGCTCTCTTGTATTCTCACACACACAAGTTTATATCATGTGACACTCTCATGACTCTTACTCACACAATTGCATGCTCTCTCTCTATATATATATATGTATATATATTATATATGGCTAAATGTGTTAATGTGATAAATAGAGATTCCTATAGTTATATACATATATGTGTATATAGATATGTATATATGTGGGTACAAAGATATATAGCCTAGTGTTGAATTCTCTTTTCATGTACACCTCCATGTTCACACACACACATAGCTTTACATGCTAGCTTTCTTCCTCTTATGTGCAATGTGAATGTGATGGCTTGTGTTTGGCTTTTATAGCCTTGTGATTGGTGTGTGATTGCTAGACTAGGCTTGGTTAGGCCTAGTGAGACTTGTTAGACTTGTTTGGGCTAGAACTTGACCTAGTTGACCTAGTTTGACTAGTCTAGTTGACTGGAGTTGACCGAGTGTTGACTTTAGTCTAGTTTGACCTAGACAGCATGCAGATGCATAGTAGATTACATTTATCATCTCCTGTATACATCTTGACTTGTGTTGCTCTAACTAGGAGTCAGGTACCTCATCTCGGACAGTACATTTACTTCAGACATTCAGATACGAGGCGAGTACATTTTTTGACCGTTTCATACTTGCATGGATTTACATTCTTGCTCTAGATTACTGTACTTGATGCTGACACGATTGTTATCACGTATTGGTACTATTTGGATCTCCTTTTGGGATGTTATCCCCTTGTATTCACTAGATACATATTGTGATGTGCGTTTCACTTCCATATTGTATTTATTGAATACCTATATCCTTGTATACTCCTTGTGCATAATGTACTCTCAGTATCACATGAGTCCCAGGGATAGACCATTGTACACTATTGTATAACATTGTACAACTATTGTATAACATTGTACATCCATTGTATAATATTGTACATTCATTGTATAACATTGTACACTATTGTACAAGATAACGTAACTAGAGTGGATCCTTGTGTATTGTTTGGGGAGGGGGAGTAGAATTGGTTATGTGATCAAATCCTATTGTACAAGATTGTATAACTATTGTATATGTCTATTGTACACCCACGTATAATGGAGTTACCATTGTATTTTCTTAGACCGTTTACATAACCATATTGTACTCTAAATCACAGTAGGCTTAGAGTTCTTACTTATCATATTTAGATATTTTCTGTTATCAAATCTCTACTGTTTTTCATATACTTCTTTCTTTCAGCGTTTCATGTACCTTACTCTATTGTATGCTTTATATTTTCTAACTTGATATGAACTGCGTGAGATATTTTGTGCTCATTCCCGTCCTGACTGGACCTGTTAAAAATTTTACGGAGGATGATGAGGAACCCTGCACCCTTACTTGGAGTTTGCCTAGTTGACACTCGCGACCTGGACTCCTGGGGAGGTTCAAGCAGCTGCTCAGGATGATACCTTGTATAGTGTAGATAGCTTAGACTGTTCCTTCTTTTCATGCTTAGCTGTTGTCTTTATTTTTAGAGTTGTATATTTTAGAGATGATGAGACTTGTATTCCATTTTTGGTGTACCTCAGTTCAGGATTTCTTATCTATTTCCATCGTGCTACATTCTACCTTAGATTGTGATTGAGTTGTACCTTGGTATTGGCCTCCTTCTGGAGAGTATACTTCATGTTATGTAGTTATTGTTCATGACCTAGAACAGCGTTCTACCGCCGACACTGCGGCGTAGGCTGGGCGTTGTTACGTTCTCGTACCCTCACGGTGGGTGCGGGTCGTGACACATTTTTAGTGGTGGCCCATGCAGGTCGAGTTTATTTAGTGGTATTCGAACAAGAGTATCACTACAGCCTGCAGTAGGATTAGGATTATTTTTAGAGGTACTCAATCACATTAGGAAAAACTCTTAATCAGATTCCTTCTATCTAAATTGTTGCTTACTGACTTCCCTTGAATATAAATTGTCCTCCTTGAAATTTTTGCTTCATTCTCAGAAATTGCTTCCTGTTTTGATATGTCTTCATGATGGTTATGAAGACACGATCTCATCGCTTCGGTTCAGGGGATACTATCGAGAGGCTGGCCACCTCTCGTCCTGTTTATCAGGGCCTCGAGATCGCAGCTCTTGTTGTGCCAACTCAGGTTGGTATTTCTGCTACAATGGAGGTGCACCTCTATCTGTACAGAGATTTTCTCCCGTCATTTCTGATTTCTCTCAGCAGCGGTGATTCATGCAGCATCAACAGCAAACTAGGGGAAACTAGCAGGGCGAGCCATCGTCAGGACAGTCAAGGATGCGCAGACCATTGGAGATCTTGCTGCAAGTTCCGTTCTTCTCAATTCCATTTCCGAAATTGTCTTTTATAACTACCTTGAAATCCGGTTCCATCTGTTCTTTGTTGATTGATTAATTTTGTTATGATGCACTTTTGTTATGTTTGTTTTCTTTTTTTTCCTAAAAAAATCATATGGGCTAGGTTACCTCAGTTATAGAATCTAGAATCTTCGATGGTCGTGTTAGTTGGCATAGTGAGGACATGTAGTCAGATTATGGATGTATTTCTCGGGTATGAAAATTTAAGGTTTTTGCCGTCGCATGCGACAATGCAAAAATTTTAAATACCATGAACCTAGGGGTACGTACCCTAGTTGAGGACTCTGTGATTATCGTAGCCTTGCTCCCTAGCACGATGAAGATTCTGAGTATCAGGATTTTGGGCAGACGCATATGATTATCTTACGGTATGTTTGAGACTTTGATTGTGGGGTGTTTGACCTAGAAGGGCTACTACCATTTTAATTTTGAGGACGAAATTTTTATAAGGTGGGAAGGATTGTAACACCCAGTTTTCCAGATAAGGGTAATTTTGAAATTTTATAATTATAATAATTATTAAGGATATTTATTTCATATTATGATTTTTAGTGATTTTTAATTATATTTAAACTATTTAAATTTATGACTTATGATTTTTGGTGTTTTGCTAGTGAATAGTAGAGACTGCCTACCCTAGAGCCTAGCCATGTGATTAGGGTATTTTTGACATTTTTAGGATCATTTAAATTTATTAGAATTTATTTGATTTTATGGGAATTTTTAGGATTTATTTTAGAATTATTTGGACTAGGTTGACTTTGACTAGTTTGACCCTTGTAGACCAACCTAGAAGCTAACCCTAGTTAGTATGGACTTGGTTAGGTTATATGACTCTAGTCTAACCTAAGCTAATCTTTGGTTTGGTCATTAGACTCTAGTTAGCATTAGGATTTAGAAAGTCATAAGTCATGGCTTATGATTTAGAGCCTTTGGTTAATCATTTAACTCAAAGTCTTGTAGTTTGGCCCAAAGACCAAGACAAATTCCAAAACCCTAGCCCTAGACTAAGTGGCAGCCACCTAGGGCTATTTTCCCTATAAATAATCTCTTCATTTAGGGTTCTTGCCTCTTTATTGAGTTCCAACACTTTGAAGAAAGGAAAGGTATAGGAATCTTCCTCAAGCCCTAGTTTCTTTGTTTTAATTCCTTTTTCCCTCTAGTCTTTTGCATTAGTTCCTAATCCACCTTTACTTGCTGTTCATGGAGAGGAATCTCAGGTTTGGACCAATTTGGAGCACTTGGCCATCAAGGAAAAAAACCCCCTTTTGAAGCTTTTTCATGCAAATCGCACATATAGGTAACTTCCTATTCCTTCCATAGATTTTCATTTTCTTTACATGGATAGGAAGCCCTAGGTGTCCTCTCTCTGTAGGAATAGGTTTTGCTAGGTTTCGTGTCCTTTACGTGTCCGTATCGGACACGTATCATGACACGTGTGCATGTGTTTGATAAAATGTCACTTAGGAATTTATTTTCGATTTTTGAAATTGTAATTACATGAATTGGTAGATCTAAGGATGTACATTATTTGTTGTGAAGGATGTTAGGTATTTTAGTGTCGTTTTGTGTCACTTTTTGGTGTTGGACACGCGTGCACGACACGAGTGCACTATCCTGCTACTCGGGCACGATATCTCACTGTATAGGACACGTCGGGACACGAAATTTTGTGGGAATGTTGGGGCAATCACTGACACTATGCTCCCAAAATTTGGGAGCATATGGTTCACTACACGCGGAGAAATCGCACGCGCACGGATTTGACACTGTGTGCACACGCGCAAAAATTGCGTCTGATACGCTCACATAACTCGGACACGACACGACTCTGACTCGATTCAGGCACCCTTAGACCTAGCCCTAGACCTACCCTAGCCACGTGCATGAGCACGAGACACCTCGTGCCACGTGTTGAGCTCTATCCTCCTCGACATGGCTGCACGAGGCCATGTTATGCACTGTGTGCACTGTTTCAGATTTTGGCAACTTGGGACACTTCGTGTCCAGTTTCCTGGACACGAATGGACCCACATGACACGTACTAATGTGGGGGACACGTATGTACACCTATTTTGAACTTGATTTGGTTTTATTTGATTTTTGGGTTGAGAATTTGAAATTCCTGATACACACTGAGACTGATTGGGATTTTTTTTCCTGATTTCAAATTTGATTCTCTTGATTACATTGTAATATTCTCACTGTGATGTAGGTTTGTTATGGAATTTGGTTTAAGATTTTATACATGAGGAGTTCATGAGATTTTGTGTGTATCAGGATGGGATTTCGAATGTGAGTTTTGATGGAAACTAGGGATTCTAAATAGTTTCAGAGGTTGACCTTATCCTCATAATTTTTCTATTAACAGTTTGGAGTTCAGGCCTTTCCTTGTTTTTTTTGTTTGGTTTTCATTGGACTTGAACATTGTTGTTGATATTCATAGGTAAAATTATATTTATAACATTGTTTCATGAATGAGTTAAGAGTTTAGGGGTTAACTGAGAATGGTTCACCGTCTAAATCCTGAGATGTATCCCAGGATTTGGTTGGGTTTAATTACCTTCCCATGTTGGTATCCAGGTTCAGTGTTTAATTGCTAGGTTCAGCTACTGTTGTGTGTTTCTGTTGTGGGTTTAGTTCAGATTATAGTTGTCAGTTCAATTCTATACACACACACATGTACAAGCCTTCACCTATTAATCCCGACACACACACACTGGTACACTCCACACACCCTGCTACACCACTCGACACTATTGGACTGAATACTTGACACTGAGTTCAGAATACACAGGCCTTTCTCCTCATTTCCTGTCACACATTGTACTGTTATAAGTTCACTGCACATTGTGTGTTACACTGATTTGGTTTAGTTCAATGTAGACACATTATGCACTGTTTGGTACACTTTGAAATTCTGGGAATTTATACACTGTGTTCTCTGTTTTAAAACCGAGATTGACACACTGATATATGCCCCCACACACACATTGACACTCTTACTTATAACTCAATCATTACCCACCAATTGTTTGCTAAATAGTTGTGTTTTTATTTTGAATTTGCAAATTCCCCCAATTCCTTGATACCATGTTTTCAAATGTAATTCCTGAGAATTCAAGCTTGGTTTACTGATTTTGTGATGTTGATTTAACTGTCATGTGTTAACCTGCTAAACCTGAGAGTGTTGTTTTAAGCTGGGAATGGGTTTTCAATAAGGCTGAGATTTAGTTCTTTTGTTAATATGGAACTGTCATTTAGTTTTCTCTAAAACTGAAATGTATACCCATGTTTCATTCACTGTTGGATTATTATTAACTGACCTTTGTCCCCCATCACACTGTTTTGATTCACCTATAGGCTGTCATTGATTTCCTTCCTTTGTAAAAACTGAATTGAATGTTGATTCCTTCCTAATGCACTTATTCCTGTCACAGAGATTTGGTAATTAGCTAACTATTCTTATTAACTGTCAATACATTATTTCCAATCTTCCCTAAGCTTTCAACTGAGTTTAACTTCTATTAAAACTGTCCTGTGAACCATGTTTAGCCACTGTTTCCTTAATATTTCCCTGTTTCTTGACACTGCACACATGTTTTTGTCATTTCCCTGTTTTACTAGGTTTATACCTTGTTAGTTGCTATTTCCTATGACACATTACACACCCACACATTAGTCTACATCTTACCCTTCATTGTTTTCCTCTAGACACTCTCACTAACACTCACACATTGCCTAACACTCATTCCATGATAACACACACACACACACACATGCTCTCTTGTATTCTCACACACACAAGTTTATATCATGTGACACTCTCATGACTCTTACTCACACAATTACATGCTCTCTCTCTATATATATATATATATATATATATATGTATATATGTTATATATGGCTAAATGTGTTAATGTGATAAATAGAGATTCCTATAGTTATATACATATATGTGTATATAGATATGTATATATGTGGGTACAAAGATATATAGCCTAGTGTTGAATTCTCTTTTCATGTACACCTCCATGTTCACACACACACACATAGCTTTACATGCTAGCTTTCTTCCTCTTATGTGCAATGTGAATGTGATGGCTTGTGTTTGGCTTGTATAGCCTTGTGATTGGTGTGTGATTGCTAGACTAGGCTTGGTTAGGCCTAGTGAGACTTGTTAGACTTGTTTGGGCTAGAACTTGACCTAGTTGACCTAGTTTGACTAGTCTAGTTGACTGGAGTTGACCAAGTGTTGACTTTAGTCTAGTTTGACCTAGACATCATGCAGATGCATAGTAGATTACATTTATCATCTCCTGTATACATCTTGACTTGTGTTGCTCTAACTAGGAGTCAGGTACCTCATCTCGGACAGTATATTTACTTCAGACATTCAGATACGAGGCGAGTACATTCTCTGACCGTTTCATACTTGTATGGATTTACATTCTTGCTCTAGATTACTGTACTTGATGCTGACACGATTGTTATCACGGATTGGTACTATTTGGATCTCCTTTTGGGATGTTATCCCCTTGTATTCACTAGATACATATTGTGATGTGCGTTTCACTTCCATATTGTATTTATTGAATACCTATATCCTTGTATACTCCTTGTGCATATTGTACTCTCAGTATCACATGAGTCCCAGGGATAGACCATTGTACACTATTGTATAACATTGTACAACTATTGTATAACATTGTACATCCATTGTATAATATTGTACATCCATTGTATAATATTGTACACTATTGCGCATGATAACGTAACTAGAGTGGATCCTTGTGTATTGATTGGGGAGGGGGAGTAGAATTGGTTATGTAATCAAATCCTATTGTATAAGATTGTATAACTATTGTATATGTCTATTGTACACCCACGTACAATGGAGTTACCATTGCATTTTCCTAGACCGTTTACATAACCATATTGTACTCTAAATCACAGTAGGCTTACAGTTCTTACTTATCATATTTAGATATTTCCTGTTATCAAATCTCTACTATTTTTTATATACTTTTTTCTTTCAGCGTTTCATGTACCTTACTCTATTGCATGCTTTATATTTCCTAACTTGATATGAACTGCGTGAGATGTTTTGTGCTCGCTTCCGTACTGACTGGACCTGTTGAAAATTTTACAGAGTATGATGAGGAACCCTGCACTCTTACTTGGAGTTTGCCTAGTTGACACTCGCGACCTGGACCCCTGGGGAGGTTCAGGCAGCTGCTCAGGATGATACCTTGTATAGTGTAGATAGCTTAGACTGTTCCTTCTTTTCATGCTTAGCTGTTGTCTTTATTTTCAGAGTTGTATATTTTAGAGATGATGAGACTTGTATTCCATTTTTGCTGTACCTCAGTTGAGGATTTCTTATCTATTTCCATCGTGCTACATTCTACCTTATATTGTGATTGAGTTGTACCTCGGTGTTGGCCTCCTTCTAGAGAGTATACTTCATGTTATGTAGTTATTGTTCATGACCTAGAACAACGTTCTACCGCCGACACTGCGGCATAGGCTGGGCGTTGTTACGTTCTCGTACCCTCACGGTGGGTGCAGGTCGTGACAATGACCCTCATCAATCACGTGCTCACTTCCATCCCCATCCATACTTTGGCCGCATGCTCTCCACCCAAGAAGGTTCTTTCTTCGATCGAACAGATCTTTTGTAACTTCTTTTGGGGGCATTGCAACGGCCAAGACAAGCATCACTGGGCTAGCTGGGAATCCATGGCCAATCCTACTGAGGAAGGGGGACTGGGATTTATCAAACTCACTCACATCGTTAAAACTTTCTCGATGAAATTGTGGTGGAAACTCCGTACGAGCAACAACTTATGGACCCGATTTTTAAAGGCCAGGTACTTCAAGCACATCCACCCTTCTATGGCCATATCCAACAGCAGATCCTCAGCGGCTTGGCGTCGTATCCTTATCGGGCGGGACCTTGTCGAGCCTGCAATGAGACTCCAATTGGGTGCAGGCGATTCGGATCCATTCCTGGAGAGATGGGTTGGGGATAGCATGATCCCGAGTCTCACGGAAACCTCGAGAGACAGTAGGATAAGAGACCTATGGAACTCCATTACTGACGACTGGAACTGGGATAAAATTCGGGAATGGTCCGGTAACGAAATGGCGGATAGCATCCGAGTGCGCGGATTAAGTATCGACCGCGAGGCCGATGCGCTGAAATGGTCGCTCAAGGCTTCGGGGGTATTTTCGGTGAGGTCGACGAGAATCGCTGTACAGGGAACCGGGCAGCTGCACCATTCCATTGCGCACTATTGACAAACCTGTATCCCTAAGAAGTAGTCTTTCCTAATATGGATAGTCATTAGAAAGAAATTGCAAACATATGATATCCTCAACACCATTGGAATCAGCTTAGCATCAGCCTGCACTTGTTGTTCTGAGCGGCAGATGGAGACAATCGACCACATCTTCTGTCAGGGGAGCCTACCTGGCAGTATCTGGAGGACCCTTAACCAGCACTACAGTATTGAGCCGGGAGGTGGACGCTTCCACAATCTAGCGGTCTCCTGGGGTTCAGCCTCCCATGGCCACCAAATCGTCGTAGCGGCTGCCACGTGGGCAATTTGGAAGAATCGCAACAAGGCGAGATACGAAGGTCACAAATACTCAGCCGACCAGCTCATTCGGCAAGTCTTCCGCCAATGCCGTAAACGGAGCACCGGGTGCTCCCACAGTCCGAGAGCATTTTGGTCCTCGCTCCACCCCTAACTCTGGGTTGTAGTGCCGTCTCTCCCCCTCTTCTTTCCTTTTGATGGTATACTTGTATAGGCTTTGACCTTTTGTGCCTTGTATACGTGTTCAGGCTTCAGAATTTTGAGCCTTCATTAATAAAACGTGGGGTGTTTCTATAATATATATATATATATATATATATATATATATATATATATATATATATATATATATATATATATAATTCGGTTTTCGGTTTTGGTCCGAAACCGAAAGCGAACCGAATTTTTTTAAACCGAACCGAATCTCTTATTCGGTTCGGTTTGGTTTTCGGTCCAAAACCGAATAATGCTCACCCCTAGTATGGGTGCCCCCACCGTGCCATTGCTCTCTTGATCCAGCAAGTAAAGTTCTTTCATCTTTTTTTTATAATTTTACTCCTATCACAAAATTTTAAAAATAATTATCATTTTTTGATACCTAAATTATTCTTAAAAAATATTAGGACCTATCACTTTTATCAATTTTCTAGAACTGCCACCGATTACTAAAACTTCCAAATCCTAAAAATACTGTTCAAAACTACTTAGATCCCATTTGGTTCATTACAACGTAATCGTAATTGCAATGTAATCGAATGAAAAAAATATATAAATTTTTTTCTATTTGATTACATTGCGATTACGATTACATTACAATATACCAAACGAGGCCTTAGTGTTCGAAAGAAATAAATCTCGAAAATATATTAATTGAAGGGCTTTGCTGTGCCTACAACCCCCTTACAACTAAGGTGGGATTTGGTATACGTGATACTACATAGCTGAGAATCCTATATTCCCTAAAATCAAATTCCAAGTAATTAATAAATTCCCTAAAAAATTACCTTCCCATGTTTGGTGACTATATAAATATTCCCCCAAAAAAAAAACCCAAAAACTAAATAACATTAAAAAAGAAAAGAAAAAGTAAAAACAACAAAAAATAATCAAAATAAAAAAGGACAAATACAAAAAATAAATAAAATAAAAAAAATAAAACGACCAAAAAAAACCAAAAAGGCATAAAGAACGACAAAAAAGACCACAACAACCAAAAAGTGACAAAAAACAAAAAAAATTGACAAAACACAACAAAAAAAAAGATAAAAAAGACAAAAAGGACACACTAAAAAATGACCAAAAATGACAAAAAAAAACCAAAATCAACAAAACGACAAAAAACTACTAAAACGACAAAACGACAAAAATGACAAAAACCGACAAAAAAATTAAAAGATAATAAATTATCAAAAAGCGACAAAAAACAACGAAAAGAACAAAAAAATATGACCAAAAAACTACTAAAAATAACGAAAATGACAAAAAATAAAAAAAAGATAAAAACGACAAAAAAGACCACAAAGCAGGAAAAAAAATGACAAAAGACGGTAAAAGGTCCAAAAATAACAAAAAAAAACTACTACAAAAAGGACGAAAACGACAAAAAAGAGACAAAAACGATAAAAAATGACAAAAAACGACCACAAAGCGGCAAAAAGGATAAAAATGACAAAAGACAACAAAAAAAGTCCAAAAAGTTCAAAAAATGTCAAAAAACTATTAAAAAGGACAAAAACGACAAGAAAGAATAAAAAAATGACAAAAAAAATGAGCGAGAAACGATAAAAAAAATGATAGAACGACAAACAAGATAAAAACAGAAAAAAAATGATAAATACGAAAATAACTTTAAAAAGTGATAAAAAAAGATAAAAATTTAAGCAAAATTTTTTTGCCCCGGAAAAAAAATAATATAAATCCATCTATTTTTAAGGGATTGAATTTACATGTTTATGAGTAAACTACCCGGGTATTTCTAATTTTCGGAAATACATTTTTTATAGTACAAACAAACATGGTAATAGATTTCCACCCTAAAATTTTCAGGAATAAAAAAAATGCCGCATACCAAATGCCCCCTAAGGGAGTTACTGCCACGTGGCTGGCCGCCATTGGAGGAGGGATAGAGGAGAGGTGGGACCGGATGAGACTGTTAGTGCCGAGGCACAATTTTCGATGGAAAATTCTGAAACTGAAACAATTGTACACACAACGTTTCAAATGCAGCACCTTAAAGAAGATGTGCAACAGAGATCCTGGAGGATTCTGAATTACGAGGATCTAAAAAGATTCTACGTAATACACAAAAAATCTAAAGAGACTTTGTGTAAGCAACTATCGACAGTAGACTTCTAAAAAGAAGTTACTATAAAAGACAACAGCAGCGATGACAGGCGAGAATGAGATGCTGGGGTGAATGAACCACCGTTGCTCAAAGCTTTATTCACCCCACACGAGCACGAACAGCTTCCAGGAACCAGCAAGTTCACGAAGAACTTCTGGAACGCTCGTAAGTCAATATTTGAGACATGAACGGGCTTTCTGGACTTAACAGACTCCCTCAACTCTCTTCTTGGTGCATCTTTCAAAGGAGGCCAAGGGGCTCTATTTATAGAGTGGAGTTGAGACTTCACCTCTTCTCCTATCCGATGTGGGACTAAAATACCAATACTCAAAAATAGAGGATAATATTTTAGATCATCCCACAATCAGCATAGAAGTGTGCCAGTCCACGCCTACCTCCCCGAACACTCCCGTGCATGCATGAGACATCCTGGAGTCCGTGTCCGAGTCCGAGTCCGCACAACAAAAATTAACTTGCATCCTTGTTGGATTTAATCCTTTTTCCTTCTAGGAAAATACTTCCACATGGCACAAACTTGTGCCCCACTACACCTCATGTGCACACCTCAACACAAGCAATGCATTATATTGAGATACTCACTATTTGGTGTACCCGATGTGGGACTATCTTTTCTAGTCCAAAGGCAAAAACACCAACAATCCCCCACATATCTCAATATATGGGTTGAGCGTTCCCCACAGTTACTGCCCATCATGCATTAGGAGAGATGTCGCTACGACTTGAATCTTCCCGCATAGGTTAAATAACAGCATGATACAAGAATGGACTAAGCCTTGAATTCTGCACCATAACTGCAATTCTTCCTACTCACATAATGACATCAACTGTGCTTCTGGCTGTACATTGAAGGCCTTGTGCCAGCCTGGTTTCAGTGTATAATTTTTGGGCGTCTACAAGTTTACCCTCAAGAGACGGCCTGATATCTCTGTCCATACACTATAGGTGAGTTCTTTATAAAGAGTCATGGCATGAAGTATTGCGCTTCTTTGTGATGCTACGCCACTATGACATGGCTTAAAGCCGAGGCTTTACCCCACCTGGGTACCTCATCGTAGTGTCATACTACTGTAGCATGAGGTCACAGGCCTCTTTGTAGTGCCAAACTACCCAGCATGAAGCCTTGCGCTTCCGTGCGATGTTACGCCGCTATGACATGGCCCACAAAGCCGAGGCTTTACCCTACCTGGTACCTCTTCGTGGTGTCATGCCACTGTAACATGAGGACATCGTCCTCTTTGTAGTGCTGTCTACTTCTCTTTATTACGATTATCATACAGTATTAGGCTACCTGCCTATTTGCAGTGCTACTCCCACTACCAAAATAAGTCATATCAGCGACGTATTTAGCGACTCCAAAGAAAAACGTCGCTATTTTTTGGGGTTTTAGCGACGTTTATACAAGACGTCGCTGTTTGTCGCTGACAGCGACTAATAGCGACGTCTAGCGGCTGTAATTTGTTAAATGAGAATAGGCGTCGCAAGTTCGTCGGTGCACGTCGCTGATGTAGCGACGTGTAGCGACACAATTTAAGTAGCGTCGCCATTTCATAAATATCAGCGATGTTTAGCGACGTTCTAGAAGAACGTCGCTAATAGTTTCATATAGCAAGGGTTTCGCTTTTCGATCTTTCACAAAATTTCCTTCCAAATATTTCGTGCCCTCCTCCTCCGCGACGCCCCTCCGGCGATTTCCCTCCTCCGGCCTCCTCCTCCGCGGTGCTCCTCCGGCGATCTCCCTCCTCCTTTTTTTCCTTCTCCTCCTCCTTCCTCAGGTAGCTCCTCCTCAGGTAACTCTTCCTCCCCCGCTTTCCAGTTTCTCCTCGTCTTCTAGCTCTCTCTCTCGCTTCTAGTTCGTGTCCACGAGAGCGTGGACTCGCTGCCGGGGACACGAGACTCACAGTGGACTCGCTTCTAGTTCGTGTGACACCTATTTTCTTAGTTTGGATACGTCGTGTCCTACTGTGTGGACACGAGACTCACAGTGGACTCGCTTCTAGTTCGTGTGACACCTATTTTTTTGGTTTGGACACGTCGTGTCCCACTGTGTGGACACGAGACTCACAGTGGACTCGCTTCTAGTTCGTGTGACACCTATTTTGTTGGTTTGGACACGTCGTGTCCTACTGTGTGGATACGAGACTCACAGTGGACTCGCTTTTAGTTCGTGTGACACCTATTTTGTTGGTTTGGACACGTCGTGTCCCACTGTATGGACACGAGACTCACAATGGACTCGCTTCTAGTTCGTGTGACACCTATTTTGTTGGTTTGGACACGTCGTGTCCCACTGTATGGACACGAGACTCACAGTGTGACACCTATATACTGATACTGGGAGTTTTTTGGGCATATCAACTGTCAATTTGATATTTTGCTTGGATTCGAATTCTAATTTAGGGTTCGAGCCCTATTTACTGATACTGGAAGTTTTTTTGGGCTTTTTCAGGGTTTTGAAATGATGAATAAATTGACTAATAATTATTATCGAGCTCTATAAAATTTTAGCTATGTCACGAAGGATGGATACTAATCCTGTGAATGAGTTTTCTCCTAAGTATTCTCGACAGTTGAGTATGATTTAGCTCACTGACATTACTGAAATATGGAATGATTAGTGTAGGATATGTTGGTCAGGTTTTGGCAGAGTCAGCTATGTCACGAATGATGGATACTAATCCTGAATACCATATTTTAAATCCTACAACGCTGCTTAGTTAAAAGTCTTATAATTAGACTTTCTGTTCAGTACCCTTTGACTGCTTAGTTGAAAGTCTTAATTAGTAGTAGATAATCTATGGTACGACATCATGATCAGGACATAGTCCCTGCAGCCATTCGACTGGCGAGGCATAAACTATGTAGCCGTAGATAAAGTTGACTGTCCTCCGACCCCCATCCCTCGGCAATGATGATACGACAACCTATCACTACATCTTTTAGTAGTAGATGTCTTAGTATTACATTATGTGGGTTCATCTTGATTCTGTTACATCCTTCACATACTAGATTCGATAAGGACATATACTACACAATATGTACAGAACATAGATGATTCAAACTAATGTATGCTATAATGCATTTTGGGTTGTATTCTGAGCCATTCGTCTCCACACTTGGCAATTATGCAGAACCGTTTGTGGATATACAATCGTCATCCTGATGAATTATTATCTGTGTCAATCTTTGCAGAATTATCTTAAAATGGATATAAATTACTATCTGCAGAACCGTTTGTGGATGTACAATCGTTATCCTGATGACATGTGCGGTGTGCGGGATGAATTTATACAGGGTGTGCAACAGTTCCTGCAGTTTGCCAAGGCGTTCCCTCAGTACATGACCGTACAAAAATTAAGTGTCCATGTATGAGATGTCATAACTTGAAATATCATTCGGAAGTGGATGTGACATATCATTTGTATTCGAGGGGTTTCATGCCAAATTATTATCAGTGGACCGCACACGGAGAACTTATGTCTTTAGCCTCCGAGCCGGAGCCTTATGTGGAGCCTTATGTAGATGTCCAGGAGCATGCTGATTACGACCAAGGGTGGACGAATATGGTTTTCGATGCTGCGGGGCCTAGTTTCGATCCGAACAATCAATATGCAGCTGAGGAGGCACCGAATGCCAATGCTGTAAAGTTCATAGAGTTGCTGGAGAATGCAAGGACTCCTTTATATCCTGGTTGTGATAACCATTCACCGTTGGAGGTGGTTACAAGATTGTTGAGCATAAAATCAGATTTTAACATGTCTCAAGAATGTTACAACCGAATCCTGGAGTTAATTATAGATATATTGCCGGAGGGTGGCAAGTTACCTAAAGACTTCTACCGATCCAAGAGAATGGTGAGATCGCTCTGGATGGGGTATGAAAAAATTGATGCATGTCGCAACGGATGCATGTTGTACTATAAGGACGACAAGGATGAAGACGCTTGCAGATTTTGTGGTGCCGATCGCTTCAAGGCAACTAGTACAACAAGGACTTCTGGTGCACGCAATCCAACAGATTTGATGCACTATTTGCCTTTGACGCCGCGGTTGCAGAGGTTGTTTATGGCAAAGGAGACAGCTGATAATATGAGTTGGCACAAGCGGGAACAAATTGATGGAGTACTGGATCATCCATCCGACGGGGAAGCATGGAAGCACTTTGATCGAGTGTATCCCGATTTTGCTTCGGAGCCGCATAATGTCAGATTGGGGCTTTCCTCCGATTGTTTTACCCCATTTGGACTTTCGGGCTCACAATATTCTTGTTGGCCAGTGATTGTTACTCCGTACAACTTGCCGCCTTGGATGTGTATGAAGACTCCTTACATGTTCCTAACTGTTATTATTCCAGGTCCGAAGAACCCGAAGAGGAACATCGATGTGTACTTACAGCCCTTGGTAGATGAGCTGAATCAGTTGTGGGAAGTAGGTGCAACCACATATGATGTTTTCAGAAAGCAGAACTTTCAGATGAGGGCTGCACTAATGTGGACCATCAATGATTTCTCGGTTTATGGAATGTTATCGGGTTTGAGCACCCATGGTCGTCTCGTATGTCCGTATTGCATGGATCACACTAAGGCTTTCCGTTTGAAACACGGAGGAAAACCGTGCTTCTTTGATTGTCATCGACAGTTCCTGCCAAAGGATCATCCGTACCGGAGGAACAGGAATGCTTTTCGTGCTGGCGTGGTAGAGAAGTCCAATCCACCGCCACGGTGGTCTGGGGACACGATATGGGAAGAAGTTAAAGAATTGTCAAGTGCTATTGAAGAGCCTACAGCGGGGTACAAGTGTGATGGATTTGGCCGCGCTCACAACTGGACGAAGAGGAGTATATTCTGGGACCTACCATATTGGAGTGACCATCTGCTCAGACATAACCTGGATGTCATGCATATCGAGAAGAATGTATTTGACAATATAATAAATACTGTGATGGACGTAAAGGGGAAGACGAAAGACAATCTCAAGGCCAGGTTGGACTTAGAAGAAATATGCAGACGTCCAGAGTTGCATTTGATAAAGGAAGGCAGTGGGAAGTATAAGCTGCCCAGGGCCATTTTCTCACTGGACAAGAAGGACAAAGGTAAACTTTGTAGGTGGATCCAGGGCCTAAAATTTCCAGATGGGTACGTATCGAATTTGAGAAGATGTGTTGACCCGAAGGAGAACAAACTACAGGGTATGAAGAGCCACGACTGTCACGTTTTTATGGAGAGGTTAATCCCGATTGCATTTCGGGAATTCTTACCTCATGTCGTTTGGGATCCACTGACAGAGCTTAGCATATTCTTCAGAGATCTTTGTTCTACTAAGTTGCTCGTCGATCGGCTTGAAAAGCAGGAGAAGGATATTACAGTAGCATTGTGTAAGCTTGAGAGGGTGTTCCCTCCTGGATTCTTCGACTCTATGGAGCATTTGCCAATTCATCTTTCATATGAGGCACGTGTTGGTGGGCCCGTCGGTTACAGGTGGATGTACCCGTTCGAGCGCCATCTAAACCACCTGAAGAGGAAGGTGAAAAATAAGGCACGGGTCGAGGGTTCTATTTGTGAAGCCTATGTCCTTGAGGAGATTACAAACTTCTGTTCAATGTATTTTAAGCCTCATATTGCTACAAATAGAACAAGAGCTCCGAGGAACGACGATGGAGATATAGAATATAATGATACATTATTGAAAGTCTTCAATGCTCTTGGAAAGCCTTCAGGAAAACTGAAAAAGAGATATTTGAATCATGAGGAACTAAAGGCGGCCCAATTATATATATTACTCAACTGCGAGGAGGATGAAGTGGAAAAGCTAGAGTGGTAAGTAAAAATCTTCAACATTCAAGTCATCTATTTGTTGATTCCGTTATTATAATTTAACGAGTATATCCCGATATTTATTAGTTTTCAGCAAATTTAATGATGAGGTGAGGTCAAGTAGACCATACATTGCAGATGAAGAAGTAGAAGAAGAAATGAGACTTCATTTCCCGTCTTGGTTGACTGCATATGTACGTAAGAAGCTAGTTAGAATCTTCCTCCATTCACAACTGCACAAGAAATAACTTAACATTAAACTTAATTTTGTATCTTTTCGTGTTTAGGTCGATCGTCCGGACGTCATTCTTGAGAATGAATCTATTAGAACTCTTGCCAAGGGACCAATTTATGCCTTCAAAGTATGGCCAAGTTATTGCGTGAATGGGTTTAAGTTCAAGTCAACAAATGCTGTCATCAGAGATAGCTTCCTGGATCTTGATTCCACAAAAAATAGTTGCTTATGTATCAAATCTACAAACTACAAAGATGTCACTCCAGGCAATGATTTCTATGGCGTCTTACGTAAGATCGTAGAATTGACGTACAACTATGGCATAGAGCCTGCCAAGATCGTGTTGTTCAAAGTTGATTGGTTCGATCCCATACAAGATCAAGGATGGAAAATTGACAAACATGGTCTTGTAGATATTAACTACCGTCGTTGATACCAAGGATACGAACCATTTATCCTAGCAAGTCAAGCTCAACTCGTATATTTTACAACATATCCTAGACGGGGAACAACGAGGTACGACTGGTGGGCAGTATGCAAGACTAAAGCCAGAAATACCTACGACGTCGACGAAGTGGCTTATCAGGAGGACGAGCTGCCTCTTGTACCTAATACAGTTGATGTCGACTCAGCTGAAGTTTCCCATTCAATATCTACTTGTGTAGAAGAGGTACAAGTATCCGAAGGGGAAGACGAAGGAGATGCTAGTGACGATGAGGAGGAAGAGGAAGAGGATGAGAAGGAGGAGGCAAACGAAGAAGATGAATTTTCAGAGGATGATTGAGAAACTGTGATTTTGATGTATTCATACTTCTGTAATCTTAAATTATGAACTATGATCACTTTTGAAAACTTAAATTATGAATTCCAATGTATGCAGATATTTCTAAACTGTCATTGTATTTATTTATATTTTCAATCATAAACTGTGATTTTGATGTATTCATATTTCTGTAGTCTTAAATTATGAACTCCAATGTTATTATCAGCATGACAGGACGACGCGGAGGCACCTCAGGACGACGCGGAGATAGGCCAGCACGATCCGTGTCTTTAGGTGGGCAGAGAGCTCCGTTACAGGAGGATGGCTCTGGACCATCCTCTGACCCGAGCACTCCATTATACCATACGGTCTCAGGTCCGGGTGGCAGTGCACCTGCGACGAGCAGTTCCAAGCTTGCTGAACATACTACTTCCCCTAGCCTTCCTAGTGCTGACAGCAGCATGGCGGGTGGGGAGCAGGTGGAGGAGGTAGTCCCTACTCCCGCCCGTCCCGCCCGGGCGGATCCATACCAGAGCGACCCTGCATGCGCACCTCAGGGCGAGACGAGGATGGAGATTTAGGCCGACGGTCCTACGAAGTAAGTTAAATCAATATTTTATGCATGTCTGTATATCTATATATATTCATTAATACGTCGGTTATCGTTGTATACAGATATCGTCCCTCGTCGGTACAGAGAGCGTTGGGCACCTTTCTAAGGTCCAACTATGGGGGTCCGTGGATCAACTACTCGGATGCTTCGAAAGAGAGGAAGGCATTCTGGTTTGCCCACTTCAAGGTAACTAAAGATAGTTAATTTAGTATAATTAATATAATTTTAAGTATTTTTTAGAACTAATTATTTTAATTTGTAATTCTTGTAGAGGACTTATTTTTATCCACCACACCGCGCCAAGCAGATTGAGAGGCAGTTTTCTGCCATCGCCGCCAAGTTGATCCGTGATGCTATTGACAATCAGAAAAAACGTCACCGCTCCGGAAAGCCGATTGCTGGTTGGATCACACCTGACCAGTGGACCACGATGAGGGCTCGATTTGAGGAGCCCGAGTACAAAGAGCGGTCTAAGAAGGCGAAGGCGGCTAGGACGATGGCCGAAAAGTGGTGTGGTGGATCGATTCCTATGACGGAGCATTTCCGTCGTCTGGTATGTAATTTATTGTCAAATATAAGAATTTATTGATAGTAGGAGTATATAATTTTCTATTTTACTAAAGAATAAAATATAACAAACACGCAGGTGAAGAGGGGTGAGGATGCAAACATGGTGACCGTCTTCCTGGCCACCCATCGGAAGGACGGGAAGCTCATCGACGACCGGGCTACTCAGAGCTATGTAAGTACTAATTTAGATTTCGTTAATTTTTAACACAACTTGAAGAATATATAGATAACCATATACTTAATAATAATTAAATATTTTAGACGTTTATTAGGCTAATTTAGGTAAGTACTGATGTATAGAGATGCACAATGATTTCTAGGAAGAGTATGTTAGGCTACGTGATGAGCGTGCGAGTGCTAGTGCACAGGCAGAGGGAGGGGTTGGTACATCGTAACCCTCTCCGCCTCAGTCGGAGGACGAGCTCTGGAAGACCGCTGTTGGTGGTCTTCAGAGGGGTACGTACTACGGTACGGGGTCCTACGGCACATTTGTTGCGACGCAGGCATCCAGGGCTCCCTCTTCCAGTGCGCATTCACAGCCATCACAGGCTGAGTCGTCCCGAGTCGAGGAGACCATTGTCCGCCAGATTGCTGAGCTGCGTGACAATATGCTGAGGAGGATTGCTGAGCAGCAAGGGCCTCAGGCGCAAGAGGACGCTGCGTCGGTCACCGTACGCTTTGACGAGCTCGAGCGCACCGTGCAGCAAGTACAGGGGACACATGAGTCCATTCACGACACCGTTACCAGGATAGCGACTTGCATGGAGCAATGCAGCACCAGACTCCGAGCCCTAGAGGAGACGTGGACGCACCCATCTCCAGCGGTTACACTGCCTCCTTCTCCAGCGGTTGTATTGCCTCCTCCTTCATCGTCGTCGGTGGTTCTTACACCGGAGCAGTATGCTTACCTTCTTTCCAGGAGCGGTGATAGGAGCGGTGATGCTCCTCCTGATCAGTCGTTGTCGGCATATACATTGTTGTGTGATGGCCCATTGTTGGGACTTTTATGTGGTTTTACATACTTTATTCTTATGTGGACACATTATGTTTGACATTGTTACAAATTTTCATAAATCTGTGTTGATTGTGGACACATTGTGTTTCAAACGTGTTCGTGATTGTGTGTATGTGTTGTTTGATACTGTGTTCGTGATACACATCCGTTGTTGTAACAAATGGTGCTGCAAATTCTGCAAATTCTGCAAATGCTGCAATTACTGTAATTTTTTTTTAATTTTTTTTTAATATTAGCGACGTTCAGCGACTGTCAGCGACGTCCAGCGACGATATAAACGTCGCTAAGTATGTCGCTAACATTAATGAGTACCGTCGCTAATCGTCACTAAACGTCCAAAAACCAATCCGCGGAATCGTTTGAATTTGGGTGGAAAAATTTTGTGGATGGAGTTAACCATTTCGATAATATATCAAAATCTAGTTCTCCTTGATCAAAATGAATTCCTATTAATCCAACGAATAAAGTAAACAGTACCAATACAAGCAGAGGAAATAGCATAGTATTGTCCGATTCATAAGGATAGGTATAAGTGTATTTATTTCTAAAGTAAGTACTAAAATCTCTACACGGACGTCGCTAAACGTCGCTATATGTCGGTAATATAGTGACGTTAAAAAGTCACAGAACGTCGCCATTTGGCTCTATAGCCAGGTCAGCATCGATGCATGTCAAGTCGCTCAACGTCGCTAGATTACGTCGGTAAATTATGACGTTTTATGTCGCTGGCAGTCGGTAAATTAGCGACGTGGGCACGTCGCTAAAGATCGTCGCAATAGCGATGTTTGGCGACGTTTTCTTGTTTAGCGACTAGGTTAATCGCGACTACTTGAAAACGTCGCTAAATACGTCGCTAATAGAAATTAGCGACGTATTTACCCTTTTTAGCGACGTCTTGACGCGTCGCTGAATTGACAGATTTTTGTAGTGTCCGCTGTGACTTGGCTTGCAAAGCCGAGGTATTACCCCTACCTGGGAACCTCATGGTGAAGTCACCCCACTGTAGCATGGAGTTACACTCCTTGTAGTGCTGCGCTACCGTGCTTCCTGTAAAGTACTCCAGGCATTCACTCTGCCTGAGAACCCATTAAGGCATTTAAGCCAACCTTCCCACAGAAACCGTTTTCCGCAGAAAACAATAGTAGACAACAGTGGTTATAGGTCCGTAACCTTTCCATGTCCAATAGAACATGTACCCACCGTTCCTGATATTCTTCCGATTAGTGGTCCTCCCTTGAACCAAAAGCTAGATGCCTAGTAGATAAATCTTTGAACTAATAGCATAAAACTTTATGATAGGAATACAATAATACAATATCAGAATGCCTTCAAGCCTATTTTACAAGTTGTGTCGTCGACCAGCTGGCGCTTGAGGCCCTTGGTGAACGGATCCGCCAGGTTCTCCTGACTCCGAACATTAATCACTGCAATAACACCTCTCTTGATAAGATCGTGTACTGCTCTGTGCTTCAACCGCACCGTTCTCTTCTTCCCGTTGAAGAGTTTATTTGATGCCACTGCTGCTGTCGCCTGGTTGTCACAGTATATCGGTATTGCCGGTATCTGAGCTCCAACCACCGGAAGATCATACATGAGCTCCCGAAGCCACTCTGCTTTATCTGCAGCAGCATCCAATGCAAAGAATTCAGATTCCATGGAGGAGCGAGATAACATAGTCTGCTTCTTCGACTTCCACGATATAGCAGCTCCGTCCATGGCGAATACGAATCTACCTGTGGAATACTCGCTCTCCATATCTGAACACCTGCTAGCATCACTGAAGCCTTCCACTACTGACGGATCTCCGCTGTAGAAAAGTGCATATGTCTGAGTTTTCTTGAGATATCTCATAACACGCTTCACAGCTTTCCAATGCTCAACGTCTGGATTGCTAGTGAACCGACTCAGCATTCCCACTGCAAAAGCTATGTCAGGTCTTGTGGCAGTAGTAGCGTACATCAAGCTTCCGATGACGCTAGCGTACTCCAACTGCCTGACGCTTTCCCTCGAATTTGGCTCCAGCTTCTGATCACTCCGGTACGGTGTATCAATAAAAGGAAGATCTTGATACCCGTAGCGAGTGAGCATCTTCTCAATATAATGAGATTGTGACAGCGCTATTCCAGTGCCTGTCCGGATGATCTTGAGCCCCAAGATTACGTCGGTATCCCCCAAGTCCTTCATACTGAACTTGGTCGAGAGGAATTTCTTTGTCTCTGTGACGCAGCTTAAATCCGTACCTAGGATTAGCATGTCGTCCACGTAAAGACATACGATTACTCCTCTTCCGTCAGCAAACTTTATATAGACACACTTATCTGTTTCACTGACCCTGTAGCCATTTGACCTTATCACCTTGTCAAACTTCTCATGCCACATTTTGGGAGCTTGTTTCAAACCATACAGAGACTTCATCAACTTGCAGACTTTGTCTTCCAGACCTCTGACGACAAAACCTTCTGGTTGTTACATGTAGATCTCTTCGGTCAGCTCGCCATTAAGGAATACCGTTTTCATATCCATCTGATGTATCACCAGCTTGTGTATTGCTGCTAGAGCAATTAACAATCTGATGGTTGTCATCCGAGCTACTGGAGCATAAGTGTCAAAGTAGTCGATCCCCTGCTTCTGAGCAAACCCCTTGGCCACTAGCCTGGCCTTGAACTTGTCAATGGTTCCATCTGCTTTCATCTTCTTCTTGAAGATCCATTTGCATCCGATGGGTCTTGCTCCTTCTGGCAGGTCAACCAATACCCATGTGTTGTTGGAGGTGATTGAGTCAATCTCGTTGTCTATCGCCTCCTTCCAGAATACAGCATCTCTGGTCTTCATCGCCTCATCATAGGTAAGCGGATCTGCTTCCACATGATAGATGACGAAGTCATCTCCGAAGTCTTTCGGCCTTCTCGTTCGCTTAGTTGACGGCTCAGCGAGTTCTGGTTCAGCTGGTGTCTCCTTGACGACAGCTTCATCTTGGACTACTGGTTCATTAAAGACTTCTGTCTGCTTTGTACCCTCATCATTCTTCGGAAGATCCGCGAGAACAATATTCTTGTGTTTTGCAAACTTGTCTTCAAAGTATTCAGCATCGCAAGATTCGATGATATGGTTTGACTCGATATCAAGGAATCTCCGAGCATCACTCTTCTCGGCATACCCCAAGAAGATCGCCTTCGTAGTCCTTGTCCCCAGCTTCTGAATCTTCAGATCCGGGAGCTTCACATAAGCCAGACACCCCCACACTCGAATGACATTCAAGTTAGGTCTGACTTTAAACCAGAGTTCATGAGGAGTTATGTCGGAAGTTGCATATGGCACTCTGTTCAGAATGAACGTTGCCGTTAGTGCAGCTTCTCCCCAGTAACACTTTGGAAGACCCGCAGTCAACAGCATAGAGTTCATCATCTCTGTCAACGTTCTGTTCTTCCTTTCTGCTACTCCGTTGGATTGAGGAGAGTACGGAGCCGTTGTCTCATTGATGATTCCATGTTCTCTGCAGAATGATAAGAATTCATGAGACCGATACTCCCCGCCTCGATCACTCCTTAACCTCTTGAGTTGTTGTCAAGTTTGCCATTCAGCCGTGGCCCTGAACTCCTTGAACTTCTCGAATGCTTCGTCTTTAGACTTGAGCAAGTAGACGAAAGCATACTTTGAGAAGTCATCGATGAAAATAATAAAATACTTCATCCCGGCCTTTGTAGAGAATTGTTTGAAGTCACAGATATCTGAGTGAACCAACTCCAGAAGATCTGTGCTTCGATGGACCCTGTGAAAGGGTTTCCTTGTGATCTTCGTCTGAGTACATACTTCGCATTTCTCTACCTTACCCCCACACTTGGAGATAAGTCTTAGACTAGACATTCTGTTAATCCTTTTACAATGAACATGTCCTAGCCTATTATGCCACAACTCAAGAGAATAATCAGAAAAAGTGATTGCATTTATATTATCATGCTGGGTTACAACAAGCTGAATCTTGTACATTCCTTCAGTTAATTGGAAAGCTTTTCCGAAGAATGTACCCTTATTGGACATCACCAACTGGCCAGCATTGATGTCCATCCTCAAGCCTGTGTTGCAGAGCAGACTTTCAGAGATCAGGTTCTTAGCAATTACTGGAGCATGCTTCACACCTTGAAGTGTCAGAGTGTTCCCCGATGTGAGTTTCAGCTCCACCATCCCGATCCCCAGTACTTTAGCTTGTGCCTGGTTTGCCATTATGACCTTCTCTGAAGTTGGCTCATAAGAGACGAACCAGTCTTTGTCTGAACAGACATGGCAGGTCGCACCAGTGTCTATCCACCAGTCCAAGTCAGCCCCCACAGTTGCAATCTGTGCTATCATGGCAACTAGATTAGTAATAATAGAAACCTTACTAGGCTCACCTTGTTCTTTGGGCTTGGACTTGCATTCGGATTTGTAGTGGCCCTTCTTGCCACAATTGAAGCAAGTCACATGGGACTTGGACTTCTGCTGCTTGAAAGCAGGACCCTTCACTTTCAGATTCGTGAAGTCCTTCTTTTTGCGATGAGAAGCAGCCTGCTTCCCCTGGTACTCTCTGGTTTGGACCAGATTTGCCTTCGTCAGTTGTTTCGACAGAGTATCCATCTTCTGTTGAGAGCGTATCTCGTCCTCAACATGGATCTCTTGCAAGAAATCTTCCAAGCTAATTTCCATCTTCTTTCGATGCATCCTTGTATAGAAGTTGCTCCATTCTGTAGGATATTTTGCGACGATCCCTCCAACGACAAACTTGTCGACGAGGGGCATGTTCTCGTCTTCTAGTTTCTGACGCAACTTCAGAAACTCCTTCACTTGGGGCAGCATCGCCTTCTCGTCTTCGAAGGTCCACTTGTGATTCTACCATGAAGATCTTGGACCGGTTCTCGTCATCTTCATAGAGCTTTCCCAAGGAGTCCCATATCTCTTTGGTAGATGTCTTCTTGGAGTAGGACTCTGCCAGAGAGTCTTCCATAGAATTGAGTATCAATAGTTTGCATATACTATTTTTTCTCTTCCACTTTGCTTGCTTGGTCGTAGCAGCGGCCACAGCCGCAGCAGATCCAGTGGTTGGAACGATCGGTTCTTCTTCTGACAGCACGTGATCAACATTCACGAGTTGAAGATTTAAAGTGACCTTTCGTCTCCATATTTGGAAGTGTTCGCCATCGAATTTCTTCAACTTGTTAAAGCCGGTATCGATGAGCGAAGCACGAGAATTATCCATCTTCTCAATAAAGCTTTGAGATTGTTAGTGCCGAGGCACAATTTTTGATGGAAAATTCTGAAACTGAAACAATTGTACACATAACGTTTCAAATGCAGCACCTTAAAAAAGATGTGCAACAGAGATCCTGGAGGATTCTGAATTACGAGGATCTAAAAAGATTCTACATAATACACAAAAAATCTAAAGAGACTTTGTGTAAGCAACTATCGGCAGTAGAGCTTCTAAAAAGAAGTTACTGTAAAAGGCAACAGCAGCGATGACAGGCGAGAATGAGATGCTGGGGTGAATGAACCACCGTTGCTCAAAGCTTTATTCGCCCCACATGAGCACGAACAGCTTCCAGGAACCAGCAAGTTCACGAAGAACTTCTAGAACGCTCGTAAGTCAATATTTGAGACATGAACGGGCTTCCTGGACTTAACAGACTCCCTCAACTCTCTTCTTGGTGCATCTTTCAAAGGAGGCCAAGGGGCTCTATTTATAGAGTGGAGTTGAGACTTCACCTCTTCTCCTATCCGATGTGGGACTAAAATACCAATACTCAAAAATAGAGGATGATATTTTAGATCATCCCACAATCAGCATAGAAGTGTGCCAGTCCACGCCTACCCCCCGAACACTCCCGTGCATGCACGAGACATCCTGGAGTCCGTGTCCGAGTCCGAGTCCGCACAACAAAAATTAACTTGCATCCTTGTTGGATTTAATCCTTTTTCCTTCTAGGAAAATACTTCCACATGGCACAAACTTGTGCCCCACTACACCTCATGTGCACACCTCAACACAAGCAATGCATTATATTGAGATACTCACCATTTGGTGTAGCCGATGTGGGACTATCTTTTCTAGTCCAAAGGCAAAGACACCAACAGAGACCATGTTAGCAGGAGAGTAGGTGTAAGGGGTTGGTTGTAAACTTAGCATTATTCTTTATTGAAATATAAATTTTTTAAAAATATTCTAAAAATTGTTGTGTTCAATTTTTTTTGAAATAGCCTAAAAAATACATTAAAATAAAAAGAGGAAGATTTACCTTATCATTTTTGATTAGGATTGCAAGAGGAAGAGGAAATGGAAAATAGTAATTTGGGTGTTTGAAATGATGATGCCTTCTAATACTTTTACAGCTAAAGAGTGATGTCTGATATCATGTGATAGTCCCGTGGTGCACTTAGTTATTTCTTTTATTTTCTGGATTTATGAATATAGAAGAAAGAGATATTATCGTTAACCGAACATGGGACAATGACAAATAACAATGCATGGTTTGTGCTAGCTTTGTACCGAGTATCTACTTGCAATCGGCTGGAAGGTTGGGTTGTCCTAACCACAAGTAATTTTGATTGTGTTTTCACCCTTATTTAAAAAATAATAACAATAATATCATATAGATTTTTTTTTATAAAGTTAAGATTACATTATACTTTTAACTTGAACTTTACCATAAATTTTTCTGGAAATTGCTGAAAAACCCAATTTCAGGGTTGGGTTGTATGAAAAATCCACCCGCAGGATGGGTTTTATGAAATGTTCAGAATTATATAATTCCACGTCAAATATTCAAAGATTCCCTTTAGATGCTATATATTTACAAAATTAATATCATAACTACCCCTCCGCACAAACTCAGATCTAGATTGCGATTCTCTTCTTCTTCACGAGAGATCTGAATTTCATTGCTCTCATTTTCAGCAGAGATCGCAAAGATCGTTCGTAGTTCACCATGTTTTTTTTTCAGTCGAACTCCGATCATCGCTCATCTTCTTCTTCTTCTTCTCCGACAATTAGATCAATTATGGAGAGAAGATTTTTTTCTTCTTTTCCATAAGAGTTAGCATCGTTTTGAAAGAAGAACGAAAACTCTTGAATCTTTGTTCATGTCAAATTTCTTTCCACAAAACAAAAAAACAAAAAAAATTAGGTTTCTGTCAACTGTTCTCCGTCGATATCACACGAAGAATAGTCATTCTCCTGCATTTTTAACAAGGAGAATGTCATTCTCCTTGTTGAATGGCATTCTTCGTGTTTCTAATACGGAGAATGACCATTCTTCGTATTTCTAACACGAAGAATGGCCATTCTCATGTGTTTTAACATTTGAATGACCATTCTCCATGTCATTTAACACGGAGAATGTCATTCTCCATGTTATTTAGCACGGAGAATGGCCATTCTCCGTGTAATTTAGAAACGGAGAATGCCATTCTCCGTACTAAATTACACGGAGAATGGTCATTCTCCTACGTTTTAACACTGGGAATAACCGTTCTCCGTGTAAATTAACACGGAGAATGTCATTCTCCATTTTAATTAAGACGGAGAATGCCATTCTCCATTTTATTTAACACGGAGAATGGCATTCTCCGTGTTAATTTACACGGATAATGACATTCTCCGTTTTTCTAACACGGAGAATGGCCATTCTTCTGCATTTTAACACTGTAATGACCATTCTCCGTGCTAAATTACACGGAGAATGGCCATTCTCTGTTTTATTTAACACGGAGAATGGCCTTCTCCGTTTTATTTAACACGGAGAATGACATTCTCCGTGTTTCTAATACGGAGAATGGCCATTCTCTTACGTTTTAACACTGTAATGACCATTCTCCGTACTAAATACACGGAGAATGACCATTCTCCGTGTAATTTAGCACGAAGAATGGCCATTCTCCGCGTAAATTAAGACGGAGAATGGCATTCTCCGTGTTACTAACACAGAGAATGACTATTCTCCGTGTAAATTAAGATGGAGAATGGCATTCTCCGTGTTACTAACACGGAGAATGGCCACCCTCATGCGAAATTAACATTTTTCGTGTTCTAACACGGAGAATGACCATTCTCCTGCATTTTATGGTCAGTTGAAACTTTGAGGGGCCATAACTTTTGACTGGGAGGTCGAAACGAGGCCCGGTTTGTCCCAAAACGAGCGTATCTTCGAGGAGGCTGAAAGTACCATTTTTTTCGTTAGACGGCCTTCCGAAATTTTAGAATTGCAATCAAATGATGTTTGGACCTCCGTTTTAGCACTTTTGCCGTTTGTTTCGGTCTTTCCGAAATTTTCCGACGAGTTTTTGAAGATTTTTGAAGAGAAAATCTAGATTCGAAAGTGTCTAGGTTAGAATATTATATGATTATTGTTTAGAAAATCTAGATTAGAATATTATATGATTATTGTTTAGAAAAAAAAAATAATGCTAGGTTTACAACCAAAAAAATTTATAAGTGTCTAGGTTACATTTGTAAATATAGTTGAAGTTGACGGAGATAATATAGTTTAAGTTGAGTTTGAACTAGACCTGTCATAAAGAAAATAAATGGCATGAGAGTTTGTCATAAGGAGGAGTGTTGCCCAAATCTAAAATCTTGCCGTACTTAACCAGGTCGGCCCTGAGTGCAATATATACATTTCTCAGTGTTGTGACTTCACTGACTTGTAATTGTAGTAGCCAAGGTTTCACAGTTGAAAAACTATAAACTTCAATTAATTGGTAAAAAATAGGGGGTAGAGTAATTTCTACAACAATATTTGCAGGAAAAAGACAAAACTATTATTCATAACTAGAGGTTTCTTAAAGCAATGAGTGTTTCCTACATTGAGTATAATTACAATCAACAATTAACATTAGTTTTGTAAGAACCGGACCGAACCAACGGTTGGACCAGGTCCAATCGATTTATGCAAAAAAATCGATCCGATCCGACTAATATTAGATCTTTTAAAGAGTCGACGGTTTTTTTTTTTTCAAAACGGGGATTCAACTATAAAATCGGCCAAACCGGTTCACAATTGAACCTGCCAATTTTGTTGTTTTTTTAAATTCAAAAAAATTATCATGTAAAATTTGGACTATTTGATTCTTAGTTTGGTTTTGACAGATCTTATATTTACAAAATTAAATTAAACCAACATACTAAGAACAAAATCAAACCAAACTAAAGAGTATATATGGATATCTTACCTATTTAAACCAAACAAAATCAAGTTCCGGTTGAACCCGGTTAAATCTCAGACCTAGCTATACCAAAAAATTTCAGTTTGATCATCGGCTTAGTTTCTAAAAAACATTGATTAACACCAACAGATTCTGCGGAAATCTCGGACTACTTGTAGCTGTTGCTGGAAATATCCTGGGAGACAAATAGAGATTGTTGGTGTGGCTTCTCAACTTTTTTTTTTTTTTTTGAAGCAAGGCTTCTCAATTAAGACTAGGTATATGCTTCTATTATAATTATAGAATTAACCTGTACGGCCTCGTTTGGTTCACGGAAAGGAAATAAATTTTCTTATATTTTACAGGAAAATGAGAAAGTAGAATTTCTGTCACATTTTTTTTTCGTTGTTTGGTAAAACAAAAAAACTGCCTAAGAAAGAAAAGCAAAATATAACAATGTTCCAATAATATCCTTACCTTTTAAAATAAAATTAATATTATAAAAACTAACATTAATGGTAAAATAAGCAATGACACATGGTTACTTTTGTCATAACTTTTTGTAATAAATGTTAGAAAAGGAGGAGGAAAAATTAATCCCATGGATCTTGAGTGGAATCATATTCCTACCAATTTTCTCCCTTGTCAGGAAATTGATTCTCAAGTTTGTGGCGACCAAACAAAGGAAGGAAACAACTTTCTTTTCTTGGTTCCTTAAATCCGTGAACCAAACGAGGCTTAAGGGTTCGTTTGAATCAAGTTTTTGTATTCCTAGAAATATGTTTTCAATTCCTTTTCCATGGGAAAGGAATTCAACATTTCCATTACCCATGTTTGGTTATGTTGGGAATATGTACTTCAAATTTTTTAAAAATTTTATCTCCATCTTTAGTTTACAAAGGGATAGAAATATTAATTTATTTAGTTTTCCTTTAATATCCTTTCATTAATTTCATGATGATTTACATGTTTGGGATATAAGTTGAAAATTTGAAAATAAAAAGAGGGTATAACCGTCCAAACAAAATAGCCAAACATTATTTCTAGAAAAGTAAATATATTCCTAAGGGGGACTTGGAAATAACTTTTCCAAGTCAATGGAAATAGTTTCTCTCCCTAAGCCTCTCCTATTCTCTTCTCATTCCCAATCTTAAATATACCAAACATAGATAAAGAATTCAAAATCTATTTCTAAGCCACAAAAACTTCAACCAAACATTCCCTAAGAGAGCTTTATTTCAATTTGAGGGCTTATCTTTAGAAACGCACTCTTTAAAAGCACTTCATCTTATAGAAAAGTCGGACTTTCTCAACCTTTAGCAGACATCATTTCAGATTGCAAAATCTTGATCAAACGATAATTTGATTTAGTTGTATTCGTTATTTCTTGTGGAGCCAAATTTCTAAGCAGAATATCTTGATAGTCTGCAACATAATCTAATTACTGGAGTGGCCAAATAGGAGTTGGGGCTGAACATAATTCGATTTTGAACCGAAAGGAGTCAAATAAAATATTCGGTTCGGTTTAAGAAAAATATATGATAGATTTTGGTTTTAAAAATACTAATTTTTTATTATATTTCAGTTCAAAATTGAAAATTAATTAAATTTATGCATGCAATTATATAATTATCTTAAATTTTATAATTAAAAATATCAATATTTTTGTGTATATTTTAAAAATATTTATGTATGTGTATTAAAGTCCGATTTTATTAATTTAATAATTAGTCCAACTTTGAAATACAACAAACGTAAATATAAAAATGTTATTCTCGGGACGTAATTTTTCGATAAAAAACTGAGAAATGAAACGATTGTAAAAACAACGTTTCGTAGCAACACTTCAAAGAATGTGCATGACAGAGATCCTTGGAGGATTCTGGAAAACGAATTCAAATGTAGTGCTTCTAAAAAAAAGGTACAAATGAATTGTTAGCAGCAACAACGATTGTCCACTAATAGTTTCTGATTAGATCAGAACTGTTCTCGTTTAGAACGAGTAAAAGTGGATAGAAGGAGAGGATGGCCTGCTGGGGTGAATGATCACCGGTGCTTAAAGCTTGATTCGTCCCACATGAACAGCTTCCAGGAACCAACAAGTTCGACGGAGAACTTCGGAACACTCCGCTCTTCTGACTCCTCGAATAGCGCGGACTTCTGTACTAAGTGGCGCTGATGCACTTCTCTTCTCTCTTGAACTCTCTAGAAATTCGTAAGTAATTGTGTTCTGAACCCTTGTATCTAGAGAGAGAGAGCAAAGAATCTTATATAGGCCGCACTGTAACTGTCCAGTTATCAAAACATTCGGAACGTGGAAAAAAATCCGCCCCGAACATTCTGGAACAGCTCAAATCGTGCACAGACATGATTTGAGTCAACTGGCGTATAGCGCGCGCCAATTGTGCTACCGCACCAATGGCGCCACTTGCTTCCGCGCGCACATGTGCAACATGTGCACTGCGCGCACCCTGCGATAACTGCTGCACCATCTGGCAGCACCAATTGGTGTGCCATCTGGCTGCACCAACAGGCGTGCCATCTGGTCGTGTGATCAGGCCGCGCCATCTGGTCGCACGATCGGACAGCGCGAACTGGCGCACAAACGGCTGCACAAGAGGCTCGCGCAACTTAAGCGCACTATGCGCCTAGCGACGATGCTGACGTGCTAAGTGCAAAGTACGCCAACAAAATGCCACATTACGCCTCATGAGCCCATGAGCCCGAGTCCGAGTCCGAGTCGAGTCGCTAAGCCCATACGGGGCTTAGCTCCTATGGAATAAATTACAAGAGCAAAAAGTATTAAGCTTTACCATGGAGTCTTATCCTTACCTCCTAGTAAAATCATCCACATGGTTCCCTCCTTAGGGTCACCACCATATGTGCACACCTCAACTACATACCAAGTATATATTGAGATACTACTCATGTTGCTTTTTCAATGTGGGACTAAAATTACTAGGCATGTTGAGAGCAAGCTCTCTACATGTTAAGGGAAAAGCTCCAACAATCCCCCACATATCTCAATATATGGGTTTGAGTGTTCTCCACAGTAACTGTCCATCATGCATTAGGAGAGATATCGCTGACAACTTGAATCTTCCCGCATGAGTCAAACAACATACTATAATACAAGAATAGACTAAACCTTGAATTTTGCATCATACCTGTAATTCTTTTCACTCACATAATGTAGTTACATGTGCTTCTGGCTGCACATTAAAGGTCCTGTGCCAGCCTGGTTTCAGTATATAATTTTGGGCGTCTACAAGTTTACCCTCAAGAAACGGCCTGATATATCTGTCCATACACTATAGGTGAGTTCTTTATTAAAGAGATATGGCATGAAGCCTTGCGCTTTCCTTGCGGTGCTACGTTGCTACGAAATGGCCTAAAGCCGAGGCATTACACCTTCCTGGGAACCTCATCGTAGTGTCATACGACTGTTGCATGAGGTCACAAGCCTCTTTGTAGTGCCAAACTATCCAACATGAAGTCTTAGGCTCCCTTGCGGTGTTACGCCGCAATGACATGGCTTGCAAGGCCGAGGCTTTATCCCTATCCAGGTACCTCATCGTGGTGACGTGCTACTGTAACATGGGGACATCCTCCCCTTTGTAGTGCTATCTACCCCTCTTTAATTTCAACATACAGCATTAGGCTACCTGCCTATTTGCGGTGCTACACCGCTGTGACTTGGCTCGCAAAGCCAAGGCATTACCCCTAACCGGGAACCTCATGGCGGAGTCACCCCACTGTAGCATGGAGTTACACTCCTTGTAGTGCTGCTCTACCGTGCTTCCTGTAAAGTACACCAGGCATTCACTCTGTCCGAGAACTCATTAAGACGTTTAAGCCACCCTCACGACAGGATCCGTTTTCCACAGAAAACATACAGTAGACAATAGTGGTTGTAGGTCCGTAACCTCTCCATGCCATAGAGGACATGTACCCATTGTTCCTGATATTTTCCCAGTTAATGGTCCTCTCTTGAACCAAAAGTTAGATGCCTAGTAGATTTATCATTGAACTAATAGCATAAAATTTATGGTAGGATTGCAATAACATAATATCAGAAATAATTGGTGGGTGATTCGGCCCCTTCTTTTCTACTCTGTCCCGCAAACGAAATTCCTTTGCCTCGAACTTATTCGAATCGACGATGCCAAGTTAAATGCATGCCAATCCACTAAGATCAAGAATTCGAGAAAAAAATATCGATTTAGAGTAATCTACTCTGAAAATATAAGTTTCGCACCAAAACGAGAAAGTTTAAGATTCTAGTAAAAAGATAGACTATTTCACGTGCTGCAAAATAATATGAAACGTCGATTGTGGCTTATGATGCCTCGGGCAATTTGGTACCTACGAGATGCTAAATCGGAAGTACGGCTTTGGAAAAAATGAATCGTTGCATGAGTTGGGAGAAATGATAATGTCGTTCAATACTGTCCGCGCTATACGAATTTGTTTGCATATATTAAACTGTTCACGCATTGGCATGGTCATGGACATCTTGTGCACAAGTTTGATTTTCTTCGAATCGGTATCCGGGACATCGGCATCGAATCGACCTAGGAGGAATGAATAATCATGCTTCGGCACTGATGCATTGCGGGACTGTCAGTCATGCTTACTACCTAGACTGAATGGGCTGAAATGCCGTTGAGATAGTCCCAAGTTGTGTGTAACACCAGTGACCGCACATATAAGATAGTAGCATGCTCACTTATTGTCTTATACAGCTAGTAAGTATTATTTCTGTTTTTATGCAGGGACGAGCACGGCCGTGGTAAGAACTGTGATAAATCGTTATGTTTCATTTTATGCTTTACTACTTCAAAGATGGCTATCGATATGAACTAAATTTATTTAGTTCTAAATAGAAAAAAACTCTAAAGCATGCCTACCTTAGGTCCTTAACAATCAGAGTCAGTTTAGACGAGTGGGTTCGTCTCATCCACTTAGTAAGTGTGTAACCCCCTCTCCAACTCTCCAGGTGCTGCGGGAGCTCTAAACTAAAGCTGAAGTGTGGAGGGCATTTTGAAGCTCTTCCTATTCTGAAGTATTTTGGAGCTAATTCATCAAAGGCTTATGTATAAAGGGGCGAATGTATGGAATGACAAGTATTAGTTCTGTAAACCCCCATAATTTACCTTGATTTTTTTTATAATTTATTTATATTTTTTATACAATTATATTATTTTATGAAATTTATTATTTCTAGTTTAGTAGTATAATTAATGAATGAGTATATATTATGTGTGTGCATGTTTGAAATTGCTATTAATTATAGTCTACTATAAAATCGATAAATTTTAGATATTTATTAATAAATTTCTTATATTTTTCTTACATAAAAGAATGGCTTAAAATGGATTAAGCAAACAGATGTGGATATATATATATATATATATATATATATATATATATATATATATATATATATATATATATATATATATATATATATATATATATAAAATATTTTTTATATATATTTTAGATATATATATATATATATATATATATATATATATATATAATATAAATATATATTTTATTTTTTTATTTATATATATATATATATATATATATATATATATATATATATATATATATATATATATATATATAAATCTCTATAGAAGTTAAAAAAAAACTTGGTCTACTGTAGCCCGTGGGCTACAGTACTAACCCCGAACCTGTAGTACGCAGGCCCCCTTCTTTCCGAAATGCAGCAACATCTGCTACTCGGTTAGCAAAAAAAATATTGTAGAGATTTGATCTACATGAAATCTCACCAGAAAAATTTCAAATAAATTCCTAGATAACCCCCACAAGATTCTCATCTAGATACACTCGGATTCAAAACCCCATCCAAATCGGAAGCCAAATCTTGGTTGGATTCAAATATAAAGATTTAATCAAAAATTCGATTCAAAATAGGAATTTAAACATCCTATATAGCTATTCGGAAATAGGGTTCTTGGGAGAAATCACCTGTCAAACTTCATCCCCAGCCCAAACATCGACTCCAGGACCTCCCCTACACCCCCGCGCTCACCGTCGACCACCTGCTCGCCATCGCCGACGACTGGATCGCCGGACAACCGCGCCAAGCCCAGAGGAAACATGGGACACTCTGTTTTTTCCAGAACCCAGGTACCATATTTCGAAATCAATATCTTTGCTTGTGTACGACAAAAATTCGATCTATCAAATGCTGTGCGTAGACGACATACCCATGTATAAACCCCAGTAATTAGAAAATTTTCTAATACATAGGAAATCCCAGAAAAGTTTCGAAAAAGTAGAGGAAAATTTCCTCGAAAACGAAACCGAGAAACACACCAACCCCTGACTTTGGAAGGGTGATTTTGACCCAAACCCATCTGGTAGATTCAATTTTTATTTATTGTACAGGAAGTTACGGATCGATGAACTTGTGAGAAAAACTGTTTTAAAAACATTAAAATTTTAGAATTTTGTCCTATACGGCGTGCGCTCCGACAAACCGGGCGACGTGGTCGTGCGCTATATGCATCGAAAGGCGCGTATGGACGTTGCCGACGTGTGGTAACTGACGGAACTCAGTTTCGTCATGTGTGCGCGACGAAATCAGTCCGTATCCGTCAAGATACCCCCGTATCACCAATTAGCAAACTTCACCCTAACTTCGTGTACAGTCGTCGATTCGAGACGAAACTTATGCCAACAGGTCCCAATCGAAATTCTGGTCCTGTGTGCCAAGTTTGGTTCGATTCTGAGAAGGTTGAATCGGAACTCCTTTTTGGCGTGCCCGCGATCCACTCAAATGGGCAATTTTGTACGCGGCTCATCGGAATCCAAAACTGGACATGCCATTGAGTTCCTCCCGTCAAACTAAATCCGTAGACATGTAGTTTGACGACTTTAGAGACCATAGACTTTGGCATGCGTTTCAGTGCAAAGCGGGTCCAACGGCGGACATCGTTTTGACCCAAAATTACGATTTTGTCCCTTTTCCAGAATTAGACTTTTGGACATGCGTTTCCTAGGTATATCTTTTACACCAAATATGTTTTTTATGTTTGTTTCAGCGTTCGGAGTTGTTTGGAGATTGTGACGTTTCTTGGCTGATATTGTGATATCTTGGACTTGCCATTTTGCACCATCAGGCAAGATACCTTACCACCTTACTCTGTGATTATTACATTCTTATTTTCAGTTGTTATTTTCAGCATTTCTTATTCTTGATATTTTAAAACTGCGCGTCCAAGTCACACTTGGGTGCAAGCGACTCTATCGGTCGTTTTTCTCGCTTTTATTTATTTTTCTTGCATTGACTTAGTCTAGTGACCTCCCATTGATGATGAGGTATTGGTATATCTCATACGGCCTTGACACTTGCTTTACCACGTGTTGTGAGTCACATGTAGGACACGTACCCGCGTAGTCGGCTGGCCACCGATACATATGGAGCGTGCGACGGATAGGAGTAACTGGCAATAAAATTGCATGTTAGAAGACTTGGCGGTTACTAGAGGTTCATATCAGTCATGGAGATGATGATACTAGGCATTGGGTTGGGAGAACAATACCTGACGTATGGGCTTCTTTGTACTTTCCTGATTACCTGTGCGCTCCTCCAGAGACGCAGGCCCCAAGTGCCCTCTGACGCTTTCCAGAGCGTTATGGACGTAGCCCCTTGCACATGATGCCCTCTAACGATCTTCGAACGTTATGGATGTAGGCCCCTGGTGCCCTTTATGGGGACTATACCGATCCTATTTACAGCCAAGGCTCATGCGTCGAAGGATTGTTTCTCAAAACTGCATATTCACAGTAGAATGGTCAGGAACCCTATTGCATGCATACCTTTCTTACTTATTATATTATTACAGTTATATGGCATGGTGTTTTCTTGTATCTTGTTACATCCCTATAAGGACCTGGTTATCTCTCCAGGGCTAGACGATTTTCTACAGGAGTACGGAGCGGCGTTGGAGCTATCCTACATCGATGACGAGGCAGTCCCTATTGATTTCTAGTCTATTCTTTATTTGAGACATGAGTGGACATTATTTTTACATCTCTTTTCTTTCTATTTTGTGGAGGTTGGACTCCGATCTTGTGAGACTATTTTTCATAGCTGTTTGGAGTGAGCATGTTCACCCGGCTATCTTTTGATACACTTATTTATTATTTGGACTCTATATTCTTCTGTATTGAGCTGTGATGAGGTTAGATTATATATTTCTGGCCTGTGATTATTTTATTTACAGCTTATACGCATATATAAGGATTCCATATATTGGAGTATTCTTTGTACATGTGCAGCTGGCATGTTCACGTGCTTAGTCCTATGTATTTTGGGACTGGAGCGTTACATGTTTTTGTGGTGGCCCATGCAGGTCTACGTTAATATTGTTGGGTTACATGACTGTATATAGGAATAGGAATATCTTATCCAAACTTCTTTTCTAAACTTCCTTGATTATTTGATTTACCTCATATCTAATCTTTCCTAATATCAACTTATCTTCCTCGTGCCAATAATATGTATTTAAGAAGCGGACGCACTTCTGCCTTGGCCCTCACATCTGGTGAAGAGGCTACTCCGGAGGGACAGAATCCTCCAATGACTCCAGCGACACCATACCAGCCAGGACAGTCACAGCCTACTACGACACCGACGATAGAGTACCCAGAGATCGCAGCACCCCCAGGCAGCCAGGCTGGAAAGATCACTACCATGCCATCGAAAGGGAATGTACCACTGCCTCCACCACCACCATTCCCTCAGCAGTTTTCACCACAGTCTGGACCTCAGATGTCTCCACCACCAACTGATGTGAGCCCTACTTCTCAATTCATGTACGCTATGATGCAGGATAAGTGGCAGCAGACTAAGCTGATGATGCAGACAATGATGGCAGCATTGACTAGACCTCCACCACCACCTCCAGTACCAGCACCAGCACCGGCCCTGCATCCTCATGAAGGCTCTATCAAAAATTTCATGGATATGAACCCCAAGACCTTTAGAGGAACGGAGAAGTCACTAGAGGTGTCACAGTGGCTTATTAGTACATAGAAGCTACTGAAGGCATCCTAGTTGCCATCTTAAGATTGGATGACAGTAGTGGACCTACTATTAGAAGATAATGCTCACCACTGGTGGAAGGCGGAAGAGAGACGACTAGGCACTGGGATCACCTGGAAACAGTTCTATGATGCGTTTTATGAGAGGTTCTTCCCTATTCATGTTCGAGATGGTCTCTACGACCAGTTCCTTCATCTGAAGCAAGGAAATATGACAGTTGATGAGTATGACTTAGAGTTCAATCGTCTGAGTAGATTTGTTGCGGGATTGATTCCGACAGAGTTAGAGAAGGCAAGGAGATTTCACCAGGGGCTTGCACCAGAGCTCAAGTCTTATACGACTACCCAGTCTCGAGTCTCCCATTCAGCTGTCCTGGAAGAAGCTCGTGCTCAGGAGATTCTTCGCAAGGAGCAGCAGCAGACATCGAGACGCCATACCCTAGCAGTTACACCAGCCCGAACTACTCAGAGTGGACCTATCAGGAGGGCTATATGACAGTTCCAGCAGAGGCCCTCACCTTATCAGAAGCCCATTTTCTATTACTGCGGAAAGCAATGATATCTCCAGAACGACTGCAGGACTTGCTTTGGATTGTGCTTGAGATGTGGATCCAATCAGCACATGCTCAAGGACTGTCCGGAGCAACAGGCGATAGTATATGCTGGGCAGAACCCGAGGCCTACAGTCCCAGCTCTGGCAGCACCACGGCCCATAGCAGGAGCACCTCGTCCACCATTGCCTCCCCAAGGCATACAGTACAACAAGGCCAGAGCTCGGGGTCCAAGACAAAATTATGGACAGGTATTCTTACTTGCTGTTGAGGATATAGAGTCAGAGGCAGAGGTTATAGCAGGTATGGTTTTATTTGCATCTTTTTCTGCTATTACATTATATGATACAGGAGCCACGCATTCATTTATAGCCACTAGTTTTGCCACTAGACACAACATTCCCATCATACCCTTAGCTAAGAATGTTAGAATTCTCACTGGAGAAGGAATTGTACCTGTTAGTGGTGTTTTTAGACTTTGTCCTGTAGTAATAAGTGGTAGAGAGATGAGGGCATGACTTCTTGTATTCCTTATGCCAATATTTGATGTGGTTCTTGGAATGGACTGGTTGAGTCAGCATTTCGCTCTCATAGACATCCATAGGGCAGTATTGTCTTTAGACCATCGAATACGGCAGAGTTTGAGTTCACCAAGGAAGACGGAGAGAGTTGTGATGCACCCGCATCGGGGACTCACATGATGATGCAGGACACCCCTCAGCATCCTATCATCACCGAGTTCGAGGATGTATTCCCCCAAGAATTGCCAGGACTGCCCCCCGACCGAGACATTGAGTTTTTTGTTGAGCTTATTCCCGGAGCCGAGCCTATTTTATCTCGAGTTTATCGACTAGCGCCCAAAGAGTTGGTAGAGATGAAGACGCAGATTGATGACTTATTAGAGAAGGGCTTTATTCGTGCTAGTGCGTCACCGTGGGGAGCACCCGTTCTTTTTTTTGCCTAAGAAAGACGGGACAGTGTGTATGTGCATCGACTACAGAGCATTGAATGCTGTGACGGTGAAGAATAAGTATCCCTTGCCGCATATAGACGATGTATTCGATCAACTGAGTAGAGCAAAAGTATTCTCCAAGATTGACTTACGATCAGGCTATCACCAATTGAAGGTCCGGAAGGAAGACATTGCAAAGACGGCTTTTCGATCAAGGTATGGACACTACAAGTTCTTGGTCATGCCTTTCGGTTTGACCAATTCTTCCGCAGTCTTCATAAATTTAATGAACAAGATCTTTCACCAATACTTGGACAAATTCATAGTAGTCTTTATAGATGACATCTTGATTTACTCCAAGAGTCAAGAGGAGCATGAGCAGCACCTACCGATAGTTTCGGGAACGTTGAGGAATGAGCGACTTTTTGCAAAACTTAGCAAGTATGATTTCTTTCTCAAGGAGGTATCATTTCTTGGTCATGTTGTTACGGGTGATGGTATATCAGTGGACCCAGAGAAGATCACATCAGTCAAATCATGGCCCGCTCCCACCTCAGCTTATGAGGTGAGAAGTTTTCTCGGACTTGCGGGTTACTACCAACGGTTTGTAGAAGATTTCTCTCGAATAGCGGGGCCTATGACTCGATTAACTTGCAAGGATCAGGAGTTTGTATGGACAGACGAGTGTCAAGCCACATTTGACGAGTTGAAGAAGCGATTGACCACAGCACCGATCTTGATACTACCATCGGACCCGGAAGGATTTGTGATCTACAGTGACGCATCCGGGAAAGGATTAGGACGTGTATTGATGTAGCACGGTCGTGTAGTAGCATATGCATCACGACAGTTGAGGGGGCACGAGAAGAATTATCCGACCCACGATCTAGAGCTCGCAGCGGTTATCTTTACTTTGAAGCTATGGAGACACTACTTGTACGGCGAGAAGGTTGATATCTATACTGATCATATGAGCCTCAAGTACGTATTCACACAAAAAGAGTTGAATATGCGACAGCGACGTTGGTTGGAGTTGATGAAGGATTACGAGATCGAGCTACATTATCATCCGGGCAAGGCTAATGTCGTGGCAGACGCATTAAGCCGTAAGCCCATGGCACACTTTTTGACTACGCAGAAGGAATTGATTAAAGACTTGGAGCAGCTTGGTATTAAGTTAGTATTGCCTGGAGCAGACGGCTTGTTAGCCAACCTCCAAGTGCAATCATCATTGGTAGAGCGCATCAAGGCAGCATTGCCTACTGATGCTAGATTTTGACGGCTCAGAGAAAGGACTGAAGCAGGAGAGCAGACGGAATTGAGGATCCATCCCGATGAGACATTGCGATGTGGTGATCGCATTTGTGTTCCCAATGGAGAGCTACGGCTCAAAGAGAGGACTGAAGCAGGAGAGCAGACGGAATTGAGGATCCATCCCGATGAGACTTTAGAAAATTTAAAATAAACCCTGAAATTCAGGGGGCCTACATCCTACCCACCTTACAAAAATTTCGTCCTCGAAATTAAAAATTATCCCATAGGTCAAACTATAACATGTAGCTGCTCTGGCTACGATACTCAATCTGCTACCCTTGTAATCATCTCTTCCGTTTCTCTTTACAATCTTTTTGGTTTAGGTTCAACTAAGTCCTTCTATCATAAACTACATCATGTATCCTTTAAAATCTTCCATACTAACATGGAACCTTTATGTATACCCTAAACTATAGGTCATTCTCTGGGTATGCGTACAAGCCTAAAATGCTTAATCATCAATCATATTTCCAAACTCAATTGTAATTACTTGATTTCCTTATCATATCCTAATTATCCTTATTCTATCAATCCACAGGCCCTTTGCATTATTTATCGTTAATCCTTTCCTACGGCTTCTCCTTGAAATCATACTTTCAATTCTTATCCTTGGCGTAGAGCCTTCTTCTTTTTTTACTCAACAAGTCCTCCGAATATAAATCCTCGATTTCAAAACTCCCGATTTATTAATTACCAATGTACATATGTCTTTGCCTCGTTCCTTGTCGTTTTAATTGATATCTTTCCGATCTCGTACGCAATATTATATCTCATTCTAACTTATTCTATATCATTCCACATATCGATATACCCTATAATCACATGTAATTAGCTATAGATAACCAATAATCACTTGGTCATCAAAGTCATTTAATGCTCAATCCTCAAATTCTAAGCACAAGATTTTAAATCCTCAATCCTTAGTCATAACAATATACTATCTCATTTCTCTATCTTAGACACCCTATCATCAAGTCATACTATCAATACAATCATTCTTAATGGTTTCCAAGTCTACTACAGTCAGTCACCCATACTTGCCCTATAAGCTTAATCTAACCAATCCCTAGGAAATGTATTTATCACAATCACACAATACATTTATAGTTATATTACAGAATCAGTTAACGAGGTTTGGCTATTTCGGTCGTCTATCAAGTAGAAGGTAACAAGGCCTAAGACTGGGTCAAGCAATCCATAACAGTGTCCAAACAAGTTAAAGGTCAAGCAAGGCAGAAAAGTTTGTTGGAATATCTCCAAGAATGGTACGAAAACAACGAGATGCATAACGAGAAGAATTACCCAAGAGGTTGACGAAGAAGAGTTTAGTCAAGTCATAGGAAAGATGGAACACAAAAATAATTATGTCCAAAAAGATAACATGAAAGCAATTCTGTTGGAGAGTCCTAGAGAACATGTAATCCTAGTTGTAGATGTAGATAGGACAGAGTTAATCAAGACGGGAAAGAATGATAATAAGAATTTATTCCTGCTCATTCGGTTATAATAAAGTAAACCAAGTTAAGATACGATCTGATAACCATACACGTCTTCCTGAAATCATGTTGCCAGAATTTTTGCCACACCAGTAAGCTTAGATGCAACAAACGATAGAGTCAAAACTAAGGTATACATCTTCTAATCAAGTTATCTAGAATCCTCGCCACGCCAACTGGTATGGCTGCGAGAAAATCTAAATTCTATGAATAGGATAGTATATCCAAAATCAGGTTCTATGTTTTTGTCATACCAGTTAATATGGCTGCGATAAATTCTAAACTCCATAACTAAAGCAGACGTTTACCTTATCAGGATATATCATAATTCAATCCACAAAATTTATCACGATGCAAGATCAAAGTCAATAACGAAAATCAGGAATTTAAATTCAACAACAAATTTAGAGGAGTGCAAATAAAACAGGTGGAAACAGATTTTGAGATAAGATTAGAGTAAGATCCTCAGGGGTAATCCCAAGGGGTACTATCCTGGTCAAAATTGACCCACTGAATTCAAGCAAGAGACTAAATACAGTTAACGATCCGATGATGTGACGAGTTCTCCTATGTTACAATCCTAGATATCCTCTAGGTGTTCTAAATGTTTATCCCTAGTGTTATCTAGTTATCTTAAGATCCTAGTTGCAGGCATGCTTGGTACAATAACGTAACCAAACAACTTAAGTCTGGACCTGCATGGGGGCACCACTAAAAACATGTCACGACCCGATACCCAAATTGTTGGGCCGGGCCGAGCCATGTCCAGCCTACGCTTGGTTAAAGCGCAGTAAGCTGTTCTAGAATAAACAATAAAGGATCTAAGCAACTAACAGTTCTAAAATCACATTTAAAGTTCATCACAACACAGCATCTATAAGCGAAGGTAACATAAGCACAGACTTAATAATACACTTCCAAGTATCTAACTGGAGACAAAGTCCAGTATCCAAATATAAGTACAAACAAAGTCTAAGTCTCAAAACACAAGAAAGATAACTAAGCAAGGTTCCCCGCTGGGGCCTCTTTTGGAGCTAAGGCCAGGTCCTCAAAATCAGTGCCATAATATGAATCACATAGCATTTCCTCCTCAGAAAGTAAACCTATAACGTTATCCTGTCAGGACGGGAGCAAGTACAACCTCTATAACTAAAATACTGAACATATAATGAAAGAGATGTACAACAAGAAACACGATATGATTAGTCTATAAAACAGGAAATACTTGGGAACATGGCCTCATGGTACAACTGGGATCACAGTATCATAGTAACATATGGAACATGGCATATCTAGAATCATGATGTGACTCATAATCTATCATGGCAAGGATACATATGTCATAGAGACAGATGTATATGTAATGTTTAAAACTGTAGCATGTACGTGATCGGTCAATAGATGTACAGTATACTGTGGTACATGTAAATAAAATGTACATACATACAAGTCAACAGGCATAGGTGTACATCCGTACAGAAATGCGGGATAATGGCCTACGGCAAGGTATGCATATAAAATGCGACCTCGCTCGCTACTATAGGAGGGTCATGATCACGTACTCTACCATCAGTTTCCCCATAACCCATATCCTAATCATGTGAGAGACACAAGAACGATATAAAACATGTGAGAGATACTGGAATCGGTATAAAACACGGTAGGTACTGATAGCAGTATAAAGCATAGTAAAACATGTACTGAGAACCAGTGAGAAGCATGTGAAGATATAAGAACTGTCCTAAGCATGGCAGGTACTGAAAGTAATCATGTGAAGATTTAACTTGCTACATCAAGGATCAGTATTTTAACAGGGTTAATACATGTTCTAGCATTAAAAGACAGTAAATGAGTTTGTAGATGTACTTGCCTGGGATCCTGCTGTCAATATGAATCAAGGCTCGGAGTGAAGCCATATTCCTAAAGATGAGATAATACATGTCACGCTCCAGTACCAAAATACCGGGACGGACTAGGCCAGCTACTCCGTATGAGGTATAAAACATCATACGGCGATCGTGGCTGTCAATCTTGCTAGGCATCCTAGCATGCAAGCAGTCTATGGCCTAAATCTGATCTCATATCCACAGGCAATAATCAATGAAACAACATCAAGAGAGATAATCATATGGAAAGCAGGAAATACTCATATGAAAATCCGAGAGTCTACAATAAGAAGTAATGTAGACATATTACCTTTCCACACAGTTCCCTCAGGATCAGGAACTGAAGCGCGTCCTCCAAGTCAAGTCTGGAAGATCCACAGGGTCGGTCACTGGAAATCTGGGAACAATCCAGGGTTGGTCAGGCCAACCGTAGTAAGTACCAGAAAGGAAGGCTCAAGGACGGGCGAAGAAAACCAGCAGGATATAATATGACAGGAATAGCATCTAAAAACAGTAAATAAGGTAAGGGATCGTGCGGTACCAACGCACGATTACAGAATATAAGGCAGCAATCCAACCACTAATACGTAAGTAACCAACAATCATCACAGTCATCCTAACATCCACTAATGCTTGCATTGCCAACTGGAACTCGTAGTCTGTCATCGGAACAGTAATCCATCCCTACATCAAACAAGAACAAGGGAATAAATTACTGCACCGGGACAGCGTTACGTGCCAGCCAGCTTAGCAAGCAACAAGCCAAACAATTATATAAATAAGCGGCCACTCAAATGCCTACGGCTGTCTATGTGGAGGTTGGGTTACCCCAACAATGCAATATAGGAATCCTCAGATTGTGCCATATCCCGCAAGGGCTAGCGAGGCCAAATAACGCATAGCAGGTAGGTATGCACGGTCCCTCGGAAGGCCACCGTGCTAAGCAGGATTACATATAGTAGTCGGATACTGCCATATCCGTGGCGGCCAACCCCGACGCGCCAGGACGAGCCTGTGGCGACCGGTAATGCACGATCTCGGGATTCCGTTCCCTCCCAATGCTTCTACCATTTTTAGTTGCCTAGATTAACCCTACATTTATCCAGAATCACATGCCGTGGTCACATGCTCATCCTCCTAGATGTCGTACCTCAGTACGAAAACGCTAAGTAAGAATCAGCCTCGGCACCTATAGTCCCAGTTGTGATCCATTCTTAGTGTTATGCAACAAGCAAGCAAGCAATCCTAACCACGCTAAAACGATAGGCCAACTACCAGATACCCGTGCAGGTAATCATATAACATAGCCAGAATATCAAGATGGCATCGCAATGCCATATAATCATGGAAGTAGCACCTCAAAGTGCCAATAGACAAAGGGCACCGCAGTACAATGTCAGGGCCAGCACCTCACAGGGTAAGCTGGACTTATAGCACGGATACAGGTAGTCAGGTCTGGGACAAGGACAACTCTGTCAGTCACAAGAAGTCATCTGCCCACATCGTGGCATGGATATCAGGTCAAGTACAAGACCAGAACCTCTACTATAATAACATCTCAAGCATATATGGGAGCCTACAGCTCCAATCATCAAGTCGGTCTACCCACCGGATCAATCTATCAATAGTCTACCAATCCTCGATGGGATAAATATCATATCAGGAAAATACGATCACTTGGTACTAGGCTAATCACTATAGACAATGCTAGGCCCTCTAGCTCATAAGAATCCTCCGAGTCAATGATCACAGGCTATCAGCAATTAAGTCTCCCAACTACCGGGATACAGCAAAGGTACTAGGTTTGGGCGTTTGGAAAGTCGAGTAAAAATCATATATTGATATCCTCGATATTCTATTCGTTCCGTGAGACACTCGCACCAATATCAAAATCCAAGAGTCCTCAAGACATATCTGATCAAATTAGAACATCACCAAGGAACTAGTAACACTATCTAAGAATCCACTTAGTCTACCATAACCACTATCTCAATATCATATCTCCTCATAGTCAATCCTCGAATAAGATCATAATCCCAATACATGGGTCAACACTAATCAACGCCGTCGGAAAATGGCAAGGATTGCGTGAACCACTCTGGATCAGATCCACAACCCTTAAACCAAACAAGGACCAGGGTTGCAGACCTTCATCCGAGTAGAACCGCTCTCCTTACACAATCCGACGGTCAGGACAGACAATGGGATAACAAACTAAACTAGAACACCATCTAAGAAGAAGAGTCACGAGTCAAGAGTCCAATGGGTGATACCGTCGAAAAGGCAAGGATTGCGTGAACCACTCTGGATCAGATCCACAACCCTTAAACCAAACAAGGACCAGGGTTGCAGACCTTTATCCGAGTAGAACCGCTCTCCTTACGCAATTCGGCGAACAAGACAGGTCAAGACGCTAGGCGACTAATCTAGTCGGGAGTCTACCTAGCAGGCAATAGGGTCAGGGATGCCATACCAAGAAGAACATGCATGAGTTCAGTCCCGCAAACCAAAGGAGTGGCACTGCCCAATCCTTCGAACCAAATTCCCAACAGGGAATTCTGAAAAAATCCGACAGAGTCTCCTTTGTAATCTAGATGGGAGCACCCTACGAACAGGAGCTAAAACCACTGGGCACAACCCGCCGCAGAATCGCAGAATCGCAGACTCGCGGGCTGAGAACACTAAGTCTCATCTACCAGTAGCACTACGATGCGTCCTGGGAACAAATCAATAGCCGAGAACACTAAGTCCCGGCCTCCAGCAGCGCTACAATGCGTACTGGAAACCAATCGAACCCGAGACCACTAAGTCCCGGCCTCCAGCAGCGCTACAATGCGTACTGGGCGCCAAACCAACACATGCAGCAAGAATCGCCATGCAGGGCGCACCAAGACCCACAGTCATATCCAAGCCACAAACAAAGTCATAGAAACAGTTAGCCAAAGCCGTTACCCGACCGCGAGTCGGACACGGGGCATATGGGGACAATCCATACATGTGAGTCGTGCTCGTGTCCTCGGAGGTGTGGATGACCCATCCGAGTTGTCCGATACGGTCTATCCCGGTATCGGACCAAGCTAATCTTGGTTTTCATGGCAGTTCTACTGCTAAGCTACACTACTCATGGTTATACATTTACAATAAATTAAATACAATAAAATCCAGAAGAGATGGCAAGAGCCGCCGATGAGCAAGGAATACTTGCCTAGAGGGCTCGGCTAGGTAAGCAAGTCTTCGGCGTCCTGGATCCAAGCTTGCACGTCAATCGAGGTCCTCGAAACACAAAATAAACAATCATTAGCATTAAACAATAAAATAATAGAAGAAATCACCGGGGATGGCAGGAGGCTATACCGTGTGGGTCCCACAAGCAGTGCAGGGATCTCGCACGGAAACCGAGGCACGCGGACCGATGCGGACACGCAAACCGAGACGTACACGTATATCGAGACGTGCACGAGAATTGAGGAAATTACGAATATCAAAATGAACGGGAAATACGTACACGTAAATCGAGACGTGCACGTAGATCGAGAAAATCACGAATATCAGAATGGCCTACGAATCACGCGACACGTAAATCGAGACGTGCACGCGAATCGAGACGACACAAAGACCAATACGGCACGAAATCGGAGCGAGCACGCAAATCGGTGCGTGCACGCAAATCGAGGCAACACAAGATTCAATATGACTCGCAAATCGATACGGCACGCAAATCGGTACATGTACGTTTCGAGGCGGCACGGGTCACGAGGTAGGCACAAAGGCCGAGACACGAGGATCGAGACAACACACAACCCGAGGTAGCACGGTGCCTGAGACAGCGCGGGGCTCAAGGCGTCCCGCTGCCCAAGGCAGCACGTAGACCAAGGTACACAAAATAGGACCGACACGTACACCGAGGTGCACATATCCCAAAAACACGAGGAACGAGGAAGCGCACCAACCGAGGGTGCGCTGCCCGAGGGGATACGCTGCACAAGGCAGCGCACTACTCGAGGTAGCACGCTGCCCGAGGCACGCCGATCGAGGGGCTCGCTCCCCGAGGAGCTTACAGCCCAAGGGAGGGGGAGAGAGGGTACGGAGGAGCTCGGCCATGGTCGGGTCAGACCACCGGCGGAGGGGGACAGAGGGATAGGGGAGAAAGAGCTCACCAAGGGGGTGCTCGGCCAGGTCGGATCGGCCCCGCGGTGGAGAAAGGACGGCGGCGGCAGCGGCTGCGCCAAGGGGCGGGGGAGATGGCGGCGCTGGCGTCGACGGAGGTGGTGCTGGGGGCCGGAGAAGACGAGAACAGCGGCAGGGGGCCGGAGGCCCTGACAGTGGTGGTGGTCGCGGCTGGAGGCGGGGCGACCACAGCGGAGGGAGGCGGCGCTCGTGGGTGAGGGCGGCAGAGGCGGCCGAACATGGAGGCGATGGTGGCGAGGGAGACGGCGACGACGATGGGGGGGGTGGTCGCTATGGCGGTGGTGGCTGAAGTGGTGGCGGCGACTGCAGCGGTGGGTGGCGGCCGCAGCCATAGGAGGAGGCCGAGAGGGAGGAGAGAGGGGCTGGGGGTGAGTATGGGGAGAGCAGAGAAAGATCAGAGTGAGGGAGGAGAGAGGGGCTGGTCCAGTGAGGGGAGAGAGGGATCGGAAGAGAGAGAGTGAAGAGAGAGAATTGGGGGGGAGGCGGCTGAGAGTGGAAGTGAGAGGGAGAGAGAGAGTTAGGGTTTGGGGAGGGGTAGATGTAGGTAAAAATAATAATAACAATAATAAAAATAAAAGAATAATAATGAGGATAAACTCACATCCAAGTAAACAATAATAAAATTTTAAGAATACCCGAAATTAAAATCCTCAAAATACACCAATACAGTCATATACCTATTTCCAAAATAGGGATTTGACATCCTACCCACCTTACAAAAATTTCGTCCTCGAAATTTCAAAATTATCAAAATAGGGTTTTCAAAACTAGTACATATATATCTGCCATGAAAACTCTACCCACCTTACAGAAATCAAGTAATACAATAAGAAATGAACAAAATCTCAATATGAAAACATCAAAGGGAACAAGGTCTAGCTAAATAAATCAACTCGCAAGGTAAATCCAAGACATCGAAAGAATCTCGAAAATCAAATTCTCGCACACACGAAATAACCCCATAAATCAAAACAAGTATAGAATGTCGAAAACAATGTCCAAAAAAAAACGTAAAATCCCAACTGCATAAAAATCCTCACAAATCATAAAATACAGGATATCTGTCTCGAACCGATGACCGTAGTTCCTAATATCCGAAAAATGTGTGTCATGATCATTCCTTGCCGCGCCATCCGGAATGGCTGCAAAAGATTCACCATGACACTATAATCGATCGGCTGCAACTTTCGTTACCACGCCGTCAAGGGATACGAGGGTCACCCGGTACTCTTGACAATTACCCAAAACGAATCAAATCCATAACCCAAACATCCGAATCACTAAAATCACAAAATCTCTAACAATATAACGAGTTCTAGAAAACCATCAAAATCTAAAATCCAGGTGAATCGTAACACACATCCAAAAATATCTTCAATAATAACCACAAGATAGCTTTTCTAGGAAAATACTCCATATCCGTAGGAAAATACTCCAAATCAAGAATCCATATCAAAACATGATGTATAGAAGGTATATCTATAATCAAAATAATATCTGGAATATATAATCATGAGTGCGGAACTGTCCGAAATCAAGGAAGCCGTATCGATACAAGAATATCCCTCGGATACTCAACAAATGTTAAAATATCCAATCTCAGAGTCCTGATGAAATCTTTATTCCGCAGCAATCCAGCCAACGCTCGAAGAGGGCGATAATGATACTAAGTCAACACGAAGTCAACGCACGAAAGGGATAACAAGAAATCAAACAAGGCGAAACACCGGTAGAGAGTACAGAACCCAAGATAAATAATCATGTAACCCAAATGATGGAGATAACATCTCATCAAATAAGGTGATCGACATGACCAACTATAGGATCATATCTATCAAACAATGATCAGAGGTAGATAACATGAATAAGACATGGCCAAGCAAGATAGGTCCAAGTAGAGATGAGGACCAGTTCACAGGTTCAAGGGAGCGAAGGACAAGTGTAGCAAGTTAGAATTCCAAGGAATAGTGGACTGAGATCAACAATCAGGTGATACCCAACAATATCTCAAAACGAGACCTGCATGGGCCACCAATAAAACCTTGTCACGCCCCAGTACCAAAATACTGGGACAGACTAGGCCAGCTACTCCGTATGAGGTATAAAACGTCATACGGCGATCGTGGCTGTCAATCTTGCTGGGTATCCTAGCATGCAAGCAGTCTATGGCCTAAATCCGATCTCATATCCACAGGCAATAATCAATGAAACAACATCAAGAGAGATAATCATATGGAAAGCAGGAAATACTCATATGAAAATCCGAGAGTCTACAATAAGAAGTAATGTAGACATATTACCTTTCCACATAGTTCCCTCAGGATCAGGAACTGAAGCGCGTCCTCCAAGTCAAGTCTGGAAGATCCACAGGGTCGGTCACTGGAAATCTGGGAACAATCCAGGGTTGGTCAGGCCAACCGTAGCAAGTACCAGAAAGGAAGGCTCAAGGACGGGCGAAGAAAACTAGCAGGATATAATATGACAGGAATAGCATCTAAAAATAGTAAATAAGGTAAGGGATCGTGCAGTACCAACGCACGATTACAGAATATAAGGTAGCAATCCAACCACTAATACGTAAGTAACCAACAATCATCACAGTCATCCTAACATCCACTAATGCTTGCATTGCCAACTGGAACTCGTAGTCTGTCATCGGAACAGTAACCCATCCCTACATCAAACAAGAACAAGGGAATGAATTACTGTACCGGGACAGCGTTACGTGCCAGCCAGCTTAGCAAGCAACAAGCCAAACAATTATATAAATAAGCGTCCACTCAAATGCCTACGGCTGTCTATGTGGAGGTTGGGTTACCCCAACAATGCAATATAGGAATCCTCAGATCATGCCATATCCCGCAAGGGCTAGCGAGGCCAAATAACGCATAGCAGGTAGGTATGCACGGTCCCTCCGAAGGCCACCGTGCTAAGCAGGAGTACATATAGTAGTCGGATACTGCCATATCCGTGGCGGCCAACCCCGACGCGCCAGGACGAGCCTGTGGTGGCCGGTAATGCACGATCTCGGGATTCCGTTCCCTCCCAATGCTTCTACCATTTTTAGTTGCCTAGATTAACCCTACATTTATCCGGAATCACATGTCGTGGTCACATGCTCATCCTCCTAGATGTCGTACCTCAGTACGAGAACGCTAAGTAAGAATCAGCCTCGGCACCTATAGTCCCAGTTGTGATCCATCCTTAGTGTTATGCAACAAGCAAGCAAGCAATCCTAACCCCGCTAAAATGATAGGCCAACTACCAGATACCCGTGCAGGTAATCATATAACATAGCCAGAATATCAAGATGGCATCGCAATGCCATATAATCATGGAAGTAGCACCTCAAAGTGCCAATAGATAAAGGGCACCGCAGAGCAATGTCAGGGCCAGCACCTCACAGGGTAAGCTGGACTTATAGTACGGATACAGGTAGTCAGGTCTGGGACAAGGACAACTCTGTCAGTCACAAGAAGTCATCTACCCACATCGTGGCATGGATATCAGGTCAAGTACAAGACCAGAACCTCTACTATAATAACATCTCAAGCATATATGGGAGCCTACAGCTCCAATCATCAAGTCGGTCTACCCACCGGATCAATCTATCAATAGTCTACCAATCCTCGATGTGATAAATATCATATCAGGAAAATACGATCACTTGGTACTAGGCTAATCACTATAGACAATGCTAGGCTCTCTAGCTCATAAGAATCCTCCGAGTCAATGATCACAGGCTATCAGCAACTAAGTCTCCCAACTACCGGGATACAGCAAAGGTACTAGGTTTGGGTGTTTGGGAAGTCGAGTAAAAATTATATATTGATATCCTCGATATTCTATTCGTTCCGTGAGACACTCGTACCAATATCAAAATTCAAGAGTCCTCAAGACATATCTGATCAAATTAGAACATCACCAAGGAACTAGTAACACTATCTAAAAATCCACTTAGTCTACCATAACCACTATCTCAATATCATATCTCCTCATAGTCAATCCTCGAATAAGATCATAATCCCAACACATGGGTCAACACTAATCAACACCGTCGGAAAATGGCAAGGATTGCGTGAACCACTCTGGATCAGATCCACAACCCTTAAACCAAACAAGGACGAGGGTTGCAGACCTTCACCCGAGTAGAACCGCTCTTCTTACGCAATCCGACGGTCAGGACAGACAATGGGATAACAAACTAAACTAGAACACCATCTAAGAAGAAGAGTCACGAGTTAAGAGTCCAATGGGTGATACCGTTGAAAAGGCAAGGATTGCGTGAACCACTCTGGATCAGATCCACAACCCTTAAACCAAACAAGGACCAGGGTTGCAGACCTTCACCCGAGTAGAACCGTTCTTCTTACGCAATCCGACGGACAAGACAGGTCAAGATGCTAGGCGACTAATCTAGTCGGGAGTCTACCTAGCAGGCAATAGGGTCAGGGATGCCATACCAAGAAGAACATGCATGAGTTCAGTCCCGCAAACCAAAGGAGTGGCACTGCCCAATCCTTCGAACCAAATTCCCAACCGGGAATTTTGGAAAAATCCGACAGAGTTTCCTTTGTAATCTGGATGGGAGCACCCTACGAATAGGAGCTAAAACCACTCGGCGCAACCCGCCGCAGAATCGCAGAATCGCGGACTCGCGGGCTGAGAACACTAAGTCTCAGCTACCAGTAGCACTACGATGCATACTGGGAACAAATCGATAGCCGAGAACACTAAGTCCCGGCCTCCAGCAGCGCTACAATGCATACTGGAAACCAATCGAACCCGAGACCACTAAGTCCCGGCCTCCAGCAGTGCTACAATGCATACTGGGCGCCAAACCAACACATGCAGCAAGAATCGCCACGCAGGGCGCACCAAGACCCACAGTCATATCCAAGCCACAAACAAAGTCATAGAAACAGTTAGCCAAAGCCGTTACCCGACCGCGAGTCGGACACGAGGCATATGGGGACAATCCATACATGTGAGTCGTGCTCGTGTCCTCGGAGGTGTGGATGACCCATCCGAGTTGTCCGATACGGTCTATCCCGGTATCGGACCAAGCTAATCTAGGTTTTCATGGCAGTTCTACTGCTAAGCTACACTATTCATGGTTATACATTTACAATAAATTAAATACAATAAAATTCGGGAGAGATGGCAAGAGCCGTCGATGAGCAAGGGATACTTGCCTAGAGGGCTCGGCTAGGTAAGCAAGTCTTCGGCGTCCTGGATCCAAGCTTGCACGTCAATCGAGGTCCTCGGAACACAAAATAAACAATTATTAGCATTAAACAATAAAATAATATGAGAAATCACCGAGGATGGCAGGAGGCTATACCGTGTGGGTCCCACAAGCAGTGCAGGGATCTCGCACGGAAATCGAGGCACACGGACCGACACGGACATGCAAACCGAGACGTGCACGTATATCGAGACGCGTACGAGAATCGAAGAAATCACGAATATCGAAATGAACGGGAAATACGTGCACGTAAATCGAGATGTACACGTAGATCGAGAAAATCACGAATATCAGAATGGCCTACGAATCACGCGACACGCAAATCGAGACGTAAACGCGAATCGAGACGACACAAAGACCAATACGGTACGCAAATCGGAGCGAGCACGCAAATCGGTACGTGCACGTAAACCGAGGCAACACAAGATACAATATGACTCGCAAATCGATACGGCACGCAAATCGGTACATGCACGTTTCGAGGCGGCATGGGTCACAAGGTAGACACAAAGGCCGAGACACGAGGATCGAGACAACACACAACCCGAGGTAGCACGGTGCCCAAGACAGCACGGGGCTCGAGGCGTCCCGCTGTCCAAGGCAGCACGTAGACCAAGGTGCACAAAATAGGACCGACACGTACACCGAGGTGCACGCATCCCAAAAACACGGGGAACGAGGAAGCGCACCAACCGAGGGTGCGCTGCCCGAGGGGACACGCTGCATAAGGCAGCGCACTACTCGAGGCAGCACGCTGCTCGAGGTGCGCCGATCGAGGGGCTCGCTCTCCGAGGAGCTCACAGCCCAAGGGAGGGGGAGAGAGGGTGCAGAGGAGCTCGGCCATGGTCGGGTCAGACCACCGGCGGAGGGGGACAGAAGGATAGGAAAGAAAGAGCTCACCAAGGGGATGCTCGGCCAGGTCGGGTCGGCCCCGCGGTAGAGAAAGGACGGCGGCGGCAGTGGCTGCGCCAAGGGGCGGGGGAGATGGCGGTGCTGGCGTCGACGGAGGTGGTGCTGGGGGCCGGAGAAGACGAGAACAGCGGCAGGGGGCCGGAGGCCCTGACAGTGGTGGTGGTCGCGGCTGGAGGCGGGGCGACCACAGCGGAGGGAGGCGGCGCTCGTGGGTGAGGGCGGCAGAGGCGGCCGAACATGGAGGCGATGGTGGCAAGGGAGGCGACGACGACGATGGGGGGGTGGTCGCTATGGCGGTGGTGGCTGAAGTGGTGGCGGCGACTGCAGCGGTGGGTGGCGGCCGCAGCCATGGGGAGGAGGCCGAGAGGGAGGAGAGAGGGGCTGGGGGTAAGTATGGGGAGAGCAGAGAGAGATCAGAGTGAGGAAGGAGAGAGGGGCTGGTCCAGTGAGGAAAGAGAGGGATCGGAAGAGAGAGAGTGAAGAGAGAGAATTGGGGGGGGAGGCGGCTGAGAGTGGAAGTGAGAGGGAGAGAGAGAGTTAGGGTTTGGGGAGGGGTAGATGTAGGTAAAAATAATAATAACAATAACAATAATAAAAATAAAAGAATAATAATGAGGATAAACTCACATCCAAGTAAACAATAATAAAATTTTAAGAATACCCGAAATTAAAATCCTCAAAATACACCAATACAGTCATATACCTATTTCCAAAATAGGGATCTGACAATACAATAGCTAATCAGGGTGAAAAGACATACTATAATGTCTAGGTCAACTAGGGCAAACTAAGACAAACTGGGTCAGAGGTTGACTTATAGTTGACTTTGGTCAACTGGTCAACTCCGGTCAATTTCAAGTCGAATGTGGGGTGACACTATATCCAAACTAACTTTCTAGGGTCTTTACACTAGTGTAGGGGGTGGTCCAATACTACAATAACTCAAAACAACACAAAACATTGCAAGTCGTAACTATTCAATAAATAAATCAAACTGTACATTGTGTTCCAACAATTTTTGAGATAGACAAAAAGCTCAATTTTACATAAAATAAAGTACCAAAATATTCCTTGTTAATTATAGAAATTTATACTAATTTTTCTGGAATTTATAAACCTTCATAAATAATTATTAAAAATCAGCAAACATAAATATACTGAAAATGAGTTCTGTTTTCCCATTTTTATAAAATACTAAAAGTACTTATTAAATACTAGAAAAATTATAATAAATTAGCTAAATTAACATAGTATTTAAATACAATTTTTCCAGAATTTTTACAGCACTTAAAATATATAAAAAAATTCAAAATAGCCTAACCGGATTATCCGGCGGATTACAGCGGATTTTCCGTTCCGTCACAGCAAGTTTTGTGGTGCAAGTTCGGATTTTTCGACGGATTTCCGCGAATTTCCGACGGATTTTCCGAACCGTCGCAGAAAGTTGATTTTTGAACTCAAAACTTGTTTTGGCCATAAAAACTTCGTTTTAAATCGAAATTCGGACTTTCAAAAGTTAAAATTGAATAGAATTGAATTTCTTACAACATGGAAGTATTAGTTTTCATAAATCAAAACATTTGATAGATCAAAACCTCAAAATACTCGAAAATTATATCTAGAAACTCAGATCTACGTAATACTGTCGATCAAAACCAAAAGTGCTATATACTAAACATGTTAACAATTTAAAGAAGCATATTATAGGCCAATAAAACTTTAGTTTCTATGGAAAACAAAAATAAAATATGGTCATGTCACTTTTGAGCAAGATGCACTTACCTAGGTTAAGCTCCAAGCCTAATCTTCTACTCCACCACCAAGAGGGGTACGAAACCACACTCTAGACCTCAAGGCCAAGCTCTTGGCAAGCTCCAAGGGAAGAGAAAGGAAGAAGAAATGAAGAGAGAGTGAAGAGAATGAAAAGAGAGAGGAGAGAGAAAGTGAAATAGTATATATAGAAGGGGGAATTAATCTTAACCGTCGGATCGTGATCCATGTGAAAGTCTAGGTCAATCATGGCCATTCAAACAAAACCAAATATCCATTGGGTAATAGGGTGCATCTACACTATTCACGAAAATATCTTAAACACTAAATATCTAAACACTATTCACGAAAATATCCGAAACACTATTCATAAAAATATCAGAAATCAAAAATATCTAAAGTGTAAAAAATCTGTCCGGGCGGTATGCCATCGGTATACTCTAGTATACTGGCGGTATGCCGGCCAAGGAGAAAATCTATAAGTTATAAAATTTTTTAAAGCATTCCGGAAACCAAGAGAATACGAAATACGCTGCAAAATACGTATTTGAATCAATATAAAATACTTATCGAAAATAATTCATTTAAAAAATTTAAAATAAACCCTAAAATTCAGGGGGCTTATACCCCTATATTTGGTGATAAGTCCTAGACTAGATATTTTGTTTATTCTTTTATAATGAATATGTCCTAGTCTATGTAGAAGCATAGAAAAGATGGAGTTCATACGGATCATCACTCCATACGGCCAAGCGAAACTAAGCCGCAGAAGTAGTGCTCCTGGAGACCCCATACGGCCAAGCGAAACTAAGCCGCAGAAGCAGTGCCCTTGGGGACCTCATACGGTTAAGACAACTCGAGCCACAGAAGCGAGGCTCTCGAAGGCCCCATGCGGCTAAGAGAATTCGAGCCACAGAGGAAAGGTTCTCATAGATCCCATGCGGCCAAGTAAAACCAAGACGCAGAAGCAAGACCCTCGAAGATCCCATGCGGCCAAGTGAAACCAAGCCGTAGAAGCAAGGTTCTCGAAGATCCCATGCGGCCAAACGGAGCCGAGCCACAGGGGAAAGCCTCTTAAGGCCAATATGCGGCCAAAACGATTCAGGCTCTACTTTGTAGGGGGACACATGGCAATTTGACCAGATCTCAACCACCCAGATTTGCTACAATAATAAAATCTCAACAACCCCCACCAGCTAGCAGCTCAAGATCGAGTCTTCGTGTTCTGTTACAGACACGCGGCCACGTGGCCCTCTATGCGACCCAAAATCTGTTTTATGCAGGAATCACTATAAATAGCAGGGCACTACACCCATGCAAAAAGCTTGGCAATCAAAGGCTGGCAAATTTCTTCAAGAGCAAAGACTGTGTCTGATAGTCCAAAGAGTAAGACAGAGTTGCTATACTTTCTCGAGCCTCCATCGTCACCCCCAGAATAAAAAACTAAACAATTGTACTTAGATTGTTTCCTAGGATTTCTTTCTAGGCTTTCTTTTGTACAAACGAGTTTGCAATCAAATTTAGTGTCTCTGTAATACTTGTCTTTGATATTTAATGGCAAACATGATGGCAAATCTGCTGGGGAGTTCCTTCTCCTCTGTTGAGAAGTCAATGACGTAATCCGACGCGTCCAAGCTCGGCTCTACGCAGCAAATGCTTGTGGTTCGTTTTGACCAACAAGCATTCAAAGAAATGCTCTCTGAAGGGAGCGCCAGCCCGTCACAGAAGCGAGCCAACCCGAAGAGAACCCGTATGACGTCGAAGCACAAAATTGTTGCCCCTCGCCAGGTTCTCGAAGAAGCTCCTTCTGCGGCCCAAGACGGTGATCAAAGCTCTCCTACGGCCTTGCTTCCGACCGCAGAGAACCCCAATGTCCCCAAATCTAGCAAAGAAAAATACTATGATGCTGAGCTTTTAGGGGCATAAAGGAAATCTATACGGACGAAAAAGAGGCCGTATAAGAGAAATGGGCAGTCTGCTGATGCGGCAGCCAACTCTGGTCGCAGACAGATGGCCCATGCGACAGCCAACTCTAGCCGCAGGCAGATGGCCCATACGACAGCCAATCCTGGCCGCAGATAGGCTACCTCATACGGCCCTATTCGAAGCTCTGTATTCGACCGTCTCTCATACGGGCCCGACCCCATGCGGCCCATTGAAAATATGGAAAATTCTAATATGGACTCTTCTTACTATGTACCTTCGGGTGCTAAGTCGAAGAAGTCTAGGGCAGTGCAAGCCCAACAAGCCAAGTCAACTGTCCAAGCTGCTGACCGTCAGCGGTCACCGTTAACTGTTATACGGGCTTCTGATAGAAAGTTGTACAGAACCACCCGCATCCATTCCTCCAAGGCTAACGGACAGGGTGGGTCTCAAAAGTCTCCCTCCAACAATCGAGAGCAAGTACTTTTACTAGCCTTGGATCATGGAGCAAACATGATACCTACGCACCTGTGTGCTCGGGATACCCGAGTCCACAAATTGGATACAAAGGTAGATCAGTTTGCTATCGACTTACGAGAGGTGATTACTCACAAACGCAAGAAGAGAGAAGCAACCTTGGAATGTGATGAGCCCTTTTTAGGATATCATTGCACCCAAGTTGTCATTAACTGCTGCTGCGATAAGTCGACAGCAACTGAAGATCGGCAGTCCATTTTCCAACGATTGTGCCAGTCAGCACCTGTCCGACGATAACTCGAAAAACATGTGCAAATTTCGGGAGACGAGGAATTGCCTTTCGTCTTCTGTAATTCAACTCATAAGATTCCTGTAGTGCCCCGCTCCTCGCGGTCCACTATGTAATACCTACGGCTTGTTGACTCAGTCTTAAACTGAGTATTTAGGGAAATCCTTGCCGGTATCGATTGATCACGGATGAAATGCAATGAACCTTTCCAATTGATGGATTGGCTTCTATTAAAATGAATCCAAGAGTTTTGCTGAATATTTTCTCTCGCTGCTTGGTTTTGATGAATGCGTTTTCGTGTTGGTTTTCGATGATTGATTTTCATTGTTCGCTTTTATCGCATTTCGCATTCATTTCGAATCTTGAGAGAAAGAGACAAAGTATGCTAATCAACTGTTGGTGCCAATGTAGGCCGCGTGAATTATTCGTGAACGGTGCGTGAAGTCCCTCCTTCTCTCAACTAAGATTCATCTCGGTGAGTTGGTTCAACCGAACAAACATTGATCTGTACGCCTAAGAAAAATGATCTCTAGTCCACTCTGTTGCCTTGTCCCAATGATCAACGATACCACATCCACAAAAGATAAGCGAAGATAATTGAATTGAATCAATTGTAAGAATATGTATTGCTACTCTATCTGCTCGATAAGAATATTCATCTGCTTGTCACTAGTATGCTTAAAAATGTAGACATATACAGACGAACTTGTACGTGTTGAGATGAATCTGAAGGCACGAAATAAATGTGTCGTATATCTATGCATAAGTCCAAGTGTGTCTCATCTGATAGAACGGCTAGAACATGCATTTGGTCTCGGACAACTTGTATACAAGGAAAATATTTGTCTCTCGGGTGGTATCTGGGGGCACCTGGAATCGCTCGGCCTAGGAGAGATTAGGGCCTCCATGTGAAAATGGGAGTCGATATCTGAGTCCTTAGCGACGAGCTGAACCCAAGAGAGTCACAGCGGCTAATCATGGGGATAACCCATGGACCAACATGTAGAATAGTCCACCTGTATGACCCAAATGACAACTTCAATATCTGCAAGAATGAACATGAATTACTCGTTATGCAAATTGTGCTAACATGTTTTGTACATGGATGACTGCCGGCGTTGGTTAGTTGCTTATGATATATTTCTACTATCACGTTCTTATGAATTGTTAAAAAGAACCTAGACAAATAGAAATATCACTAGTAAATGTTAGCTCAACATGTTGATTTAGTGCAGAGATTTGCGAGTTCGGCCAAAAGCCGCTCGCTAGTACATGATGTGTGCTGACCCACGTTGTGGGCATCTTTTTCAGAAAGCAAAAGGAGACAGGGGGATTTCAAGTGAGGCACCGAAGCTCGTCTATAGAGCTCGTGGATCGCCTTGAAGTTTTATTTTTATTCCAGTCAAGTTTCAAGTTTTCATTTCCTTTGAAGGTGTCTTTCAATTCCAGCATGTAATAAGGGATATGGTGTATGGATATTGTGACTATTTTCAAAGAGAGTTTCAAAGAGAATTATGTAGCCAATATAAGACAAAATCTGAGTTCCAAATCTTTGTACTTGTATTCCTATCAAGTTTATGAATAAAAGAAAGTATTTCTATTTCAAATCTTTGTGTCCAATATTTGGTTTTCTGTAATGAATGGGTGCGTGCGCATGTTTTGCTTAACTAGTGTGTGCGTGCGTGTGTTTTGCTTGACTAGTTGTTTTGTGCAGGTACATGGCCTTGTGCAAGCGCAACTTAGGCTTGCACGGCATCACGCCTTAGCGAGGACGATCGATCCCGCAGGGATCCAGGCAAGACAGACGACCCTAGCGGGATCGGGGCGTGACAAAGTGGTATGAGAGCACAGTTTTACGTCCTTGGCCTCTTGCAAATATCATTTTCGAAAAAGTATATAAACTATTTTGTTGGCTTTCAAAAGAGTCCCGATTTTGAGTTATGAAAACTAATGCCCCATACAATAAGTCCATAATATTTTATGAGACTGACAGAAGTTATACTCTTTTTGTAGAGAAATGGCCCCTCCTCGTCCATCTGCCTCGACAGATCCGATAGAACGGATCATGACATTGTTGGAACTGCAGAGACAGGACAGTGAGGAACGCAATCAAATACAACAGGCCCAAATAGAGTCCCAGAAGAAACAGTTGGAGTCCTTGACCCAACTTGTAACGACGCTTGCGGCAAATCGGGATACCACCGCAGCGACCAAACCAATGGAAACACCCGAGATTGAGCCCATAGAAGGTGATGAGCCCCAGCGAGCGCAAAGGCACACTTCCTTTAGGCCAAAGGACTTCTTAGACGCGAAACCTCTGGAATTTGAAGGCAGGACATCACCCGATAAGGTGATGGACTGGATTGATAAAATGGAGAGTCTGTTCACGTTCATAGGAGTTCCAAGTAGCAAGAAGGTAGTTTATGCCGTTCTGCTTCTACGGCTACGGGCGAAGGATTGGTGGAAGGCGAAGAAGCCGGCGTTGCTCGCAACGGCTAGAAATGGGAAGATCTCATGGGTCTCGTTCAAGAAGGCATTTCTGGATCAATATCTGCCTCCAGCCATGAGCAAGAAGATAGTGGATGACTTCATCACACTAAAACATGGAGATATGTCCGTGGAGGACTATGAGTCTGAATTTGCCAAGTTAGCAAATTTTGCTGCCGTTATGCTTTCCACCGAGCAAACTCGCATAAATCGATTCGTTGGAGGTCTGAATGATGATATTCAACTGAGTATGTTGAATCGAGAATGTGGGTCATATTCTCAGGCCTTTGAGGCGGTGCTACAGGTGGAACAGTTCTGCCTGAAGAAGGCGTCCAATAAAGTGCAGTACAGTCGAAATCAGCCCGCCAAGAGATATCATGACGGAGAGAAAACGACTGACGGAGAACAGAACAACAAGCCTGTATGCGGCTTCTGCGGTCGACGACGGCATGTTAAAGAGGTCTGTCGCTAGGTGAATGGTCAGAGTTGCAGTTACTGTGGCAAGAGTGGGCACATCAAGGAGGACTGTCGTGCCGCTAATCACGCTTGTTTTCGTTGTGGCCAACAGGGCCACTCAGTCAAATATTGCCCGAAAAAGAATAGAACGGATCAGAATAGAGATGATAATGAAGAGCGTGGGCAGCTGCCAGGACCACCGCCACTCCGAGATAATCCGCACAATCAGCAATTGCAGAATGCCAACACAGCGACAACGTGCGTCTACAATCTCTCCACGTTGCTTGATCCAGAATGCAACAATAGTGGAGGTGAGTTTGTTTCTTAAGTTTTGAGGACAACTTTTTCTCAGTGGGTTATTATGTAGTGCCCCACTCCTCGCGGTCCACTATGTAATACCTACGGCTTGTTGGCTCAGTCTTGAACTGAGTATTTGGGGAAATCCTTGCCGGTATCGATTGATCACGGATGAAATGCAATGAACCTTTCCAATTGATGGATTGGCTTCTATTGAAATGAATCCAAGAGTTTTGCTGAATGTTTTCTCTTGCTGCTTGGTTTTGATGAATGCGTTTTCGTATTGTTTTCGATGATTGGTTTTTATTGTTCGCTTTCATCTTATTTCGCATTCATTCCGAACCTTGAGAGAAAGAGACAAAGTATGTTAATCAACTATTGGTGCCAATGTAGGCCGCGTGAATTATTCATGAACGGCGCGTGAAGTCCCACCTTCTCTCAACTAAGATTCATCTCGGTGAGTTGCTTCAACTGAACAAACAATGATCTGTACGCCTAAGAAAAATGATCTCTAGTCCACTCTGTTGCCTTGTCCCAATGATCAACGATACCACATCTACAAAAGATAAGAGAAGATAATTGAATTGAATCAATTGCAAGAATATGTATTGCTACTCTATCTGCTCGATAAGAATATTCATCTGCTTGTCACTAGTATGCTTAAAAATGTAGACATGTACAGACGAACTTGTACGTGTTGAGATGAATCTGAAGGCACAAAATAAACGTGTCGTATATCTGTGCATAAGTCCAAGTGTGTCTCATCTGATAGAACCGTTGGAGCATGCATTTGGTCTGGGGGCACCTGGAACCGTTCGGCCTAGTAGAGATTAGGGCCTCCATGTAAAAATGGGAGTGGATATCTGAGTCCTTAGCGACGAGCTGAACCCAAGAGAGTCACAGCGGCTAATCATGGGGTAACCCATGGACTAACATGTAGAATAGTCCACCTGCATGACCCGAATGACAACTTCAATATCTGCAAGAATGAACATGAATTACTCGTTATGCAAATTGTGCTAATATGTTTTGTGCAGGGATGACTGCCGGCATTGGTAAGTTGCTTATGATATATTTCTACTATCATGTTCTTATGAATTGTTAAAAAGAACCTAGACAAGTAGAAAGATCACTAGTAAATGTTAGCTTAACATGTTGATTTAGTGCAGAGATTTGCGAGTTCGGCCAAAAGTTGCTTGCCAGTACATGATATGTGCTGACCCACGTTGTGGGCATCTTTTTCAGAAAGCAAAAGAAGACAGAGGGATTTCAAGTGAGGCACCGAAGCTCGTCTAGCCCAGTAGAGCTCGTGGATCACCTTGAAGTTTCATTTTCATTCCAGTCAAGTTTCAAGTTTTTATTTCCTTTGAAGGTGTCTTTCAATTCCAGCTTTAATAAGGAATATGATGTATGGGCATTGTGACTATTTTCAAAGAGAGTTTCAAAAAGAATCATGTAGCCAATATAAGGCAAAATCTGAGTTCACAAAGCTTTGTACTTGTATTCCTATCAAGTTTATGAATAAAAGAAAGTATTTCCATTTCAAATCTCTGTGTCCAATATTTGGTTTTCTGCAATGAATGGGTACGTGCGTGTGTTTTGCTTAACTAGTGGGTGCGTACGTGTGTTTTGCTTGACTAGTTGTTTTGTGCAGGTACATGGCATTGTGCAAGCGCAACTTAGGCTTGCACGGCATCACGCCTTAGTGAGGACGATCGATCCCGCAGGGATCCAGGCAAAACGGATGACCCTAGTGGGATCGGGGCGTGACAATTCCTGCCGACAAGGGAGGAAAAAAGACAGGCTCTTCTAGCCCGGCAATCTCAGCCAGCAACGCAAGGAAACTCTCATCAGGAGTTTTACCGCTGACAACCACAGAGGGTGTCTACCTAGGCACCCGTTCCAGAAAGAAGCTTCCAACACCCGGGGGTGCTTCTTCGACCTCCTTGAGGGTAGATGAAGCAAGGGGTAGCAGTCCCCTCAACATATGCGACAACCCGATGTTCCAAGAGGATACGTAAGGGGTAGTGATCCATTGGAACTATGCAACATATTTGGACATCCCTGAGGGTGACTGTCTTCGCCAAGATGATGCACCTTCCTGCACAGGGGGTGGCACCCCTTCCGAATCCGAGGAGGAGGACATTCCGACGTTCCCCGATGACTTCTCTATACGAGGGTACGACACGGAGAGAACCTTTTCTATGGTCTCTTCCACGTCTATCCATGTGTGGACAGTCTTTATGGCCGATGATGATCATGAAGGGCCTATTATTCGACAACGTCTAGAAGTACTCGAAGCCATGCTCCTATCCTTGGTCAAGTCAGTAGACGAAATAAAAGTTACCTTGCCGACTAAACCAGCAAGGACGTCTGGACAAACAAGCTTGGGACCCGCAGTCAACGCGGACTCCAACACGACCACTCCTCCTTTGGGTGACAATCCTCTAGGAGCATCCACTCCTTCAGCTGCAAACGAAGCCAGGGAGGCAAGAAGGGAAGTCCAGGAGCTTCGAGTAATGTTTAATGCCCGAGACTCCTCCCGGGACCTCAGAATACGGCAGCCGTATCCCGTTGCGTAGAGAGATGTTCCTTTTTTGCCACGGTACAAGCCATTTCACATCAATTCATATGATGGGAAGTCCTCTGCTAGTCGATACATAACCTATTTTGAGGTCACAACTGACCACTTGTCGCATAGCGACCCCATCCTCACACGATTATTTATTGGAGCATTGGAGGGGATCGCGTTCGACTGGTACTGCAACCTTTCAGATAACAACATCCATTCCTTCGACGGCTTCAAGCACATGTTCCTGGAGAGATTCTATGAAGTAGGACATGATGTGACACTGTCGTCTCTTATTGACGTTGTTCAGGGAGAGAGGGAGCTAACAAGGAACTATATCGAGCAGTTTCGCTAAACCGCAATGAGATTGCCCCAAGACAATCCCGAAAGCTCCTTGATTGAAATCTGCCAGAAGAAGTTGCTCCCTGCAATCAGCCTCTGGATGGGCAAAGATCAGTTTAGGGATTGGACGACCTTCATTATAAGCGCTACCAATACGGAGGCGAAGTTAAAGAAGTCTCGCTAGCTAGGATTACACATCCCAGATGGAGAGGACAAAGGCAAACGTCCTGGTACCACCTCCAGTAACAACAATAGTAGCTGCACCTACAATAATCGGAATAATAAAGACAAACAGGCCATGGTCGCTGATATGACCAAGAAGCCTGAACAAAAGCAGGCAGAAGCTCAGTGGCCTAAGGTGAATTACTCATTCGAAGATAGTCATGTCAAGCCTATCTTCGACATGCTCTTGCAAGGGGATAGGATCCAACTCCCTCCACCAAGGCACGAGCCTCGAGCGACAGAGATGGAGGACCCAAAATATTGCCACTTCCACCGCTATGTCCATCATTCCACTCATGACTGCTTCCAATTAAAGCGGTACATCCAGAGTCTTATCGACTCTAAAGCTCTGTCGCTAGATTTTAAAAAGGTTATCGTGGCTGCGAACATGGTATCAGTTCAGTTCGGTGACTTCCCTCCAACAAATACTCAAGTCGGGATAATACCTGTCCCCCGGGCAATGATGGAGGTTACTAATCTTTCACCCATCCGGGACCAGACGACTGGCTTGGTACCTCTCACCACATCATGAGGAGAGGTCATGTGGGTGCACCCAGACTTAGTGCCCGAAGTTACCCAGGCGGTGTCATCTTCAACCAGTAAAAAGAAGGCCAAGAAGGCCAGATCCTGCCATACAATTTCAGTCGAAGCTGAGGAGGCGGCAGCCGTTGTTACCCGGTCTGGGGCGCAAGTCCAGCCCACTCTGGGTAATTCAGTCGAAAATCCTCAGCCGGCAACGCTGCCTGCTACTGATGTTCCGGGGCCGTCTCAGCTTCCACCAGCGGAGAGGTCCAAGCCGAAGGAAACCCGCTCCGACATGCCGCTCCGTAAGGATGCACCTCAGGGGCTGGAGAGACCTTACAACTTTGACATATTAGCGCAACTGGCTAATACGTCGACAAAGTTGTCGTTATACAAACTTCTAAGGCTCTCCGAGGATCTTCGTGTCGTATTGAGCGAAGCGCTCCAGAATGGTGACGCCTACTTAGCCCAGGTTAAGCCTACAGGGAAAGACTCATCGACAGATCTCTAGGGCAGCAATTGTGCAGACGCAATGTCCAATATCGTATTCACCCAACAGGACATGTTGATCAAGACCAACTTGTATGACCGCCCCTTATACTACACTAGATACATAGGCGACATCAAGGTGGATCGGATGCACATCGATCCTGGCTCGTCAATAAGTATTATGCCGAAAAGCTTGTTTCAAGTCCTTGATATCCCTATGCACCGGCTAGCGGCAACCAATACTGCCATTAGCAATTTCAACTCGGAAAGGAGTTATCCCCTGAAAAGATCCGCTTGAAATGTCATATTGGTGACCTAAAGATGGAGGTTACCTGCTACGTCATAGACATAGATACGTCCTATAATATCCTCTTGGGGCATCCGTGGATACATGACTATATGATCGTACCATCCACACTCCACCAGTGCATCAAGTATGTCAGTAAGCACGACTTCGTGAAGATGGAATTCCCCGACATCGATCCCTTCAAAGGGGTTGAGTCTTATTACTCTTTGGAGGCTTGTCTATATGAAGAATCTAAGAAGCACATAACTGATGAACTGGAAGCCATAACAGGGTCAAAGGAACCTTTGAAAATCCATCTCCAGGCCCGTAAACCGGGCAAAGCTGTGCCCTTGTCGCAACTTTGCATAAAGAGGTGCGCGGTTCCCCCGCCCCAGCTGCACAGTTGGAACCGATAGTCATCCGACTCCCGAGGTCCAGCCTGGAGCCAAAATCCGTCGTAGGGCCGATGGTGATTCGATTGCCAAAATCCAATCAAAGGTGACCGAAAGATGCGAGGCCCTCTGTGGAGCCAATGGTGATTCGATTGCCAAGATCCAGTCAAAAGCAATCGAAACATGCAAAATCCTCTATCGATTCGATGGTTATCCGTCTCCCCAAGACGAGCCGGCAACCAAGTATTGATTCGAGGCCCTCACGCAAGCCAATGCTACAAGCAGAACCCTTGGTGGTCAAGTTGCCCAAGATAGTGTTTCAACCTTCGGTCACGTAGGGGATAACTGAAGAGGATGTAGAACTCGCAAAGTATCTGGTTGCACAGGTGGATAGTCCCTCTCATGATGATGTAATCTCTGTAGACAAAATCAATTATTTCATCAATAAGAGGCTGTCGTTGAACTATCCTGAGTATAATAATCTTAATCTGATGTATGCTGTGGAGCACGGTCTGGACATTAACCTGCACCACTACAAAAATAACTCATTTTAGCGACGTTAGGAAACGTCGCTAAATAAGGAAATTACGTCGCTGAAAACAATTAGCGACGTATTTAGCGACGAAAATGGGACGTCGCTTAAAGGCAAGTCGCAGATGGCACTTTAGTCGCCGAACGTCGCTATTGGCGACGCGTAATTAATTGTCGCTAGCCGTCGCAAAAATTGCGACATATAGCGACGTCCAATTACGTCGCCAAAATGACGACGTAAAGCGACCACTTGCGACGCTCTGTTATTTATATTTGATGACATGGCATGACAGCCACGTAGGCAACGTAGCGACGCATACCGACAGATTTAGTGACGTACACCCTCAGCCCACGTCAGCATAGTAGCGATGTCTAGCGACGTAACGTCGCTAGTTATCGACGTATAGCGACGTCTATCTGCCGTCGCAGTTCGTTGCAGAACGTCGCTATACGTCGCAGATGTTAAAAATTTTTTAAAAAAAATATAATTGATATTTTTGTTATGCTGTGTTTCTGTGTTTACAGTGTGTGTGAAGTGCAGTGTTCGAACCATCGACAGTTTCGCTTACTTTCTATGTTTTATCTTGGATAGAAAGAGCAACAGTTCAGGGTGCACTTCTCAGAGCTTCCTCTTCACGTCCTTCACCTTCTCGGGAACCTTTACGACGTCCGAGAAAGTGAAGGACGTGAAAATGAAGCTCTCAGAAGTGCACCATGAACTGTTGCTATTTCTATCCAAGATAAAACATACAACAGTAATCGAAACTGTCGATGGTTTCTGAACACTGTATTTCACATTCACTGTAAACACAGACACACATCATAATAAAAATACACAATATATTTTTTTAAAATTTCGGCAGCACCTCCTTTGTATATCAGATCATCGCTTATAACCCAGCGTAGGTATATTTGTCATCCCCATCGCAGATATCACAAAGTAAATATCACAAAGTAAATATCACAATAAAAATACCAACAAAGTAAATATCACAAAGTAAATATCCAACAAACATACATGTCCACAATGGAGGGCAAATAAGAATGAAAATCAGTGTACAGAACGGTCAATAGGCCCATAGGGCCAATACATACAAAGATGATAAAAAATATCTACTGGATCACTGAGGACTCCTGCCGCGCATCTGGGATAGCATGTACTCATACTGCTCCTGGGTGAGCTGTACCGTAGGGGCAGTAGGAGGCAGTAGAATGTCTGGAGTCGGCGCCGTCGATGGACCGGAAGGACGTACCTGCTCCAGCTCTCGCAGTCGCTCACCATGCGCAGCAAGGGTACTCACCACCTTCTCAGTATACTGAGCGAGTGAGGCAGATATGCTCCTCTGCGATCCCTCCAGCTCGACCTGTCTACGCTCTGTGTGATGCATAGACTCGGTGAGCGTCTCTAAGCTGGCAGCTGTAGCCTGATACAGACTCATCAACTCATATATACTGTGCTCGACCGCATCAAATCGTCCGGTGATGATCGGAGGGTCGGATCGTCGCTCGACCGCATCAGAAATCTGCTGCTGTAACTCGCGACGCAGCTCCTCAGTCTGACGACGAACATCCTCAGCTCATGACGACGCCTGCATAGCCGGAGACTGCGTACTGACAGAGGGGGCCCGGGATGACTCTGAAGCCAAATACGCGCCGTAGGATCCCGTACCGTAGTACGTACCCTTCTGAAGACCGCCAACGACGGTCATCCAGAGCTCGTTCGGCGATGAAGCTGTAGGCGGCTGGGAGGAAGTACCAGCCCCTCCCTCTGCTTGCGCACTAGCAGCAGCAGCAGCAGCCGCCTCCTCCTGTAGCCGAACAAACTCGGCCTAGAATATGTTTGCTAATGTGTAAGTGTTTGCTAAAGTCTATATTGATATATATTTTCATATTTTCTAAATTATAGTAAATTAATATAAAGGATAGAACGTACATATGCATGCGTCGCTCGCTCGTCAATGAACTCCCCAGCCCTCCGATGGGTGACCAGGAAGACAGTCACCATGTTCGGGTCCTCACCCTTTTTTACCTGTTAAAATATATTATCTATTATTAGTATTAAACATTATATAGAACTATATATAAATTAATGTCCGTCATAGGAAACGTACCAGACGACGAAAATGCTCCATCATCGGAATGGAGTCACCACACCACTTATCGGCGCTCGACCGCGCCACATTGGCCTTCTCAGACCGCTCCTGGTACTTGGGCTCGCTGAATCTAGCCTTCTCGAGTACAAATGATATGTCACTTCCACTTCTGGATAATATTTCACGTTATGACATTTCACACACGGACACTTAATTTTGGTGCCGTCCATGTACTGAGGGAACGCCTTAGCAAACTGCAGGAACTGCTCTACTCCCGCTATGTATTTATCCCGCACACCACACATATCATCAGGACAACGATTGTACATCCATGAATGATTCCGCAAGTAGTAATTCATATCCATTTGGAAATAATTCTGCAAAGATGGACACACATTATCCAACATGCACAAATTCGTATATTATGTCTTATTAGGGACACATTAGTAGCGGACAGTTACTAATATCAATGATATGCAATCTAGTCAAACTAGGTTGTACTAAGTCAAACAAAGTCAAACAAGGTCAACCTAAGTCAAACTAAGTCAAACAAGGTTAAAGTAGGTCAAGGGTTGACCTATAGTTGACTTTGTCAACTCTTAGTCCAATCTAAGTCAAATATCCTATTTCTAGTCATTACCTACCAAGGTACCGTTTACCTTATCGCTATTGGTATCCCAATACCAATACCTTAAGTTGGTACCCTTTACCTTATCGCTATTGGTACCCTTTACCTTATCGTTATTGGTTAACAGTCAATTCAATTTCAGTTATTCAAGGGAATCAGTTGACACATTCAGTGGATTTATCTCAGGAATAGGAAAACCAATCTCAGTCCTATTTACAGTTTAAGGAAAATGAAATCTACAAGGACTGTTACTCAAATAGACCATCTGTTGACTGATACAAGAATACCTATCATCAAAAGCCCCAAACTCGAGCCACACTCCAAACACTGACCCATTTGTGAAAATAGGACTGAACCTGTGTGGCATGGACTGATGCATGGTAGGTAGGTGACTAGACACTTGATGTTAGGGACTGATACTCAAGTATTTAGTCAAGTGACTTCAGGAACTGAACTCATATTCAATAGGAGACTGAACTAACCAATAAGCAATTTGGGGGCTGAATAATTAATTCAAAACTGATTTAAGGACAGGCTGGACATCTAAGTTGATAACTAATGTCGATGTGCAAGGATGGAATGAACTAAAAAGGTAATCCTTCAACCAAACAATACCTAATCTATATGTCAGTCATGGGACTGAACAACTGAATACAAGACAAATAATAGGACTGGAACTAAATAAATGCCTGGACTGATATGAAGAGATAATATGGACTGCAATATATATATATATATATATATATATATATATATATATATATAATATGAGGAAACAATGCACAAACTGTTCTCAGATTGACACATATATATATGTGTGTGTGTTATGTGTGTGGTGTGCTAACAGTGTGTGTGTACAATGGGGTGTGTGTATATAGGGTAAAGTATGCCATGTGTGTGTACATAACATGGGCTAGGTGTCTCAATGTGTGTGTGTACATAGGAATCAATAGTGTGAGTGAATTAGCTATTCTCGGTTTTGAGTGTAATGTGAGTGAGCTATAAGAGAAACAGTATACACAAACAGTGTATCAATCTCAAGAAAATTAGTAGATAGCAGTAGTGTGTGTTTATATTCTCAGGTTACACTTATGTGTGTGTGTAGATAGGTGTAAACAGTGCATAATTTCTCGAGAAAATTCAGTGTAATGTGTGTGTGCCAATATGTAAAAACAGTGTATAAAAACTATTCTCAGTTTTGACAGTCAATGGCATACAAAAACCCAAGAATCCCCAATCAATGTGAACCCTAACATGCACATTAATTCTCAGAGAAGATATGGGATTAATCATAATGGTTTAATCATTCAAAATCAGTTTAAACAAATGTTAATCTCAGAAAATTAATATATAGTGAACTACGTATCAAAAAATTGGAGATAAACCAAATTCGAAATCCAAATTCAATTAATAGCAAAATCTAATGGTTGGTAATGATATATGTATGTGTCATAGAGTCACACGTGTCGAGTGTCCACCAAAATAGGACACAATCGTGTCCAAATTATTTTTTAACACACACGAACACAAATGACACAGTGCAGTCTCGTGCACGTGTCCACGCGTGGTTGGTAATGATATATGTGTGTGTGTGTGTGTGTGTCCGTGTCTGTGTGTGTGTGTGCGTGTGTGTCCGTGTCCGTGTGTGTCCGTGTACGTGTGTGTGTGTCCATGGGAGGAGGAGGAGGAAGGAGAGGAGTTAGGTTAGGGTTTACCTGAGAAAGAGAAGGAGGAGGTCGGATTAGGGGAGGAGGAGCTCGAGGAGGAGGATCTCGAGGAGGAGGAGCTTGCCGGAGGGGGAGGGAGTCGTCGGGGGGGAGGGGGTCGCCGGGGGGGGCACTGACAGAGGGGGAGGGAGTCGCCGGGGGAGGGGGAGGGGGGGTGGGGGGAAAATGAAATTTTCGGGTTTTCGAGTGAGAATGAGGGGGAAAGATGGCAGCGGCGTGCCCTAAGTAAAATAACTTAGCGACGTCACGTTTTGACGTCGCTAAACGTCGTAAACTTGGCAACATGTACATAAAACATGTCGCTGAACGTCGCTATTCGGCGACGTAGAACACTCCTGTCATGGAACGTCGCTAGACAGCGACGTTTTACGACGTGTTTAAAACGACGTCGCTACTGGCGACGTCATTTCTTGCCGTCGCTATATTACGTCGCTAATAGAGCATATTTTAGTAGTGCACACACAGGTGACAATCGTCCATACCGCAAATCGACTTACTCCCATTAGGGGTGCCTACTTCCTAGTCCCAGGCATAAGAAAAGAGGATCAGAAGATCATCTTCGGCCGAAAAGAAGGTCCTCAACCTTTCATGCCACAAGAGTTCGATCTCGAACCCGATGCTGGAAGATTGTCGCTCTACCTTTATAGTCCCCAAGCCAAGTACTTCATGGAAAAGCAGAAATACAACATGGAGACTACCACAGGTCTGAATTACGGTAACGGTCGGCAATCGCCTCTCCAGCTGTCAGCCCCGGCCGGAAAACCTCAGGATTATTACAGCAAGTCCAGATACAGTCTCGGTTATGTCACACCCGCAACAACGCCCGAGAGTTCCGATGAGGAATATGAGTGGCATTCTCATTCATCCGAATCATCCACATACGATTCTGATGATAGCATTGAGAATATATTCAGGCAAACATTGTCTGTCAACATGGCATCCGCTGACGTTGAAGAGGAAGACAAAGATCTACTTGAATCTCTTGAATTGGAGCCATGGGCCCAACAACTTAATGCACAATGGGAGAAGCACTTTGAACAACGAGATCCTCCCACTGAAGACGAAGTTATGCAAGTTGACCTCGGTAACGAATCCTCTCCAAAACCAATCTTCGTCAGTAAAAGCCTGACGAACGACGAGCGGGAGTCGTTGTTACAACTCGTCAGAGAATATATCAATATTTTTGCTTGGTATGAAGACATGCCAGGGCTAAACCCCTAGATCGTACTTCATAAGCTCAATATTCATCCGGACGCCAAACCAGTCAAGCAACAGCAACGACGGTTCTGTCCAGACATCATGAACTCCATCAAAATGAAAGTAAATACGCTTATAGCTAGCCGTTTCATCCATGAGGAGTAGCACCCAGACTGGATAGCTAATATAGTACCAGTCATCAAGAAGAATGGAAAAATCCAAATTTACATCGACTTTCACAATCTGAATGCGGCATGTCCTAAGGATGAATTCCCTCTTCCCATCACCGACATAATGATCGATAATATATGTGGTTTCGAATGCATGTCCTTTATGGACGGCTTTTCAAGATACAATCAAATTAAAATATCTCCTGATGATGAGAAGCATACATCATTTCGAACACAGACCGACGTGCATTGTTACACAGTTATGCCCTTCGACCTAAAGAACGCCGTTGCTACATATCAACGAGCTATGAGCATCATATTCAGAGATCACTTGCGCAAGATGGTGGAGTGTTACGTTGACGACAACGCCGTTAAAAGCCGCTCCAAGGATGATCACTTACACAATTTGAGGACAGTGTTTGACCTTATGCGAGCGCACAATCTAAAGATGAATCCCACCAAGTCCTTCCTGGACGTGTCCAGCGGGAAGTTCTTGGGCTTTGTCATTACTTTCCAGGGAATTCACATAGACCCTGATAAAACAAAAGCAATCCTGGAGATGAGTCCACCGAAGAACCTCCGTGAACTCCGCGGCCTTCAGGAAAGACTAGCCTACATCAGGAGTTTCATATCTAACCTCTCAGGACGATGTCAACCCTTCACACAACTCATGAAAAAAGGCGTCTCTTTCGTATGGAATGAGGAATGTCAACGTGCCTTTGATGACATTAAGGAATACTTGACAAATCCGCCAGTTCTGGTAGCCCCGGTCGCCGGAAAGCCCTTCCTGCTCTATGTACGAGCGTTGGAACACTCCTTCGGCGCCTTGCTAGCACAAAAAAATGATGCGGGGCACGAACAAGCCATCTACTATCTCAGTCGAATGATGGTGGAGCCGGAGAATAGGTACACCACTGTGGAGAAGGAATGCCTTTTCTTGGTGTTCGCCATTCAAAAATACGATATTATGTGTCATGGCAGACCATCCATGTTGTCTCACGAGTTAATCCTCTCAGGTTTCTCATGACCAAGCCAGGCGCACTCAATTCTCGTCTAGACACCTGGGCGATACTGTTATCCCCCTACGACATAGTTTTCGTTCCGTAGAAGGCTGTCAAAGGTCAAGCCTTGGCCGACTTCTTAGCAGCCCATCCAGGCTCAGAAATAACCAGAATCTATGAAAAAATCCCAGACAAAGTCGTTAACTCAAACATGACTTCACATGATGACGTTTGGCGAATGTTCTTCGATGGTGCTTAAAGAACGGGGCCCCAAGGTGATATCGTCGCTGGAGTCAGAATAGTATTAATTTTTTTCTCTGGATTGGTGGTCAACCGGGCATACTCTATCACAGAATTCTGTTCAAACAATGTAGCCGAATATAACGCTTTGGTCATCGGTCTTCGACTGGCAAAAGAAGTGGGAGTCGAATACCTAGAAGCATACGGTGACTCGCAGTTGATTGTTAATCAAATCTGAGGCTCATACGATGTTCGCAATGCGAACCTGATTCCTTACTATCAGACAACAATTGCCATCATTGAAACCTTGGAAGGGTTCTTTATAGAGCATGTTCCTAGGCTCCAAAATATTGAAGCCGACGACCTAGCAGGCCTCGCCGCTTCTTTGGCAGTTCCAAATCATGCTCGTCATCTAGTCGACGTGATAGGCCATGAGATGGTCTATCCCAAAAACAACGTTCAACTAGGTACGAGTTACTCCGCCCAGATAACCAATGACGTGCAAGACTGGAGACTCCCATTCATCGACTTTGCGGTCTATGGAATCCTGTCTGAGAATTTGAAAGAAGCGACTTCAATCAGAAGGCGTTCTCTCAGATTCTTTTATGACACAGAAACAAAACTGTTATATCGACGATATTACGACGGACTATTGTTAAGATGTCTGTCAAATGCAGAAGCCAAAGAAGCCCTATGCGAGGCTCACGATGGCGTTTGTGGGGCTCACCAACCTTGCCCGAAGTTGCAGAACTGTCTCCGTCGGATGGGCTATTACTGGCCTACGATGGTAGCAGATGCAGTCGATTATGCAAAGAAGTGTAAGGCTTGTCAGATCCATGCAGATTTTATACATCTACCATCCGAATTCTTGCACCCAACAGTGGTCGTTTGGCCATTTGAAGTATGGGAAATGGACATCATTGGCCTAATCACCCCGCCGTCGTCTAGGGGATACCGGTTCATACTTGCAATCACTGACTACTTCTCCAAGTGGGCGAAAGCTGTTCCGTTGGCAGAGGTAAAGACATCAAACGTGATCAGTTTCATAAAACATCACATCATCTACCGTTTTGGACTGCCCCGGAGGATCATTCATGACAATGGTCTGCAGTTTGTAAGCCATACTTTTTATCGATTAAGTGACAAGAATCGGATTCAGAATGTGGCTTCAACGGCATACAACCCATCGGCTAATGGTCTGGATGAAGCTTTTAACAAGACCATAATCAAGCTTCTCAAAAAGTTCGTGTCTACAAACAAGGCACTACCAGAATAGGTCATACTAGCGATGCCAAAAAATGTCGCTAAAATGACAAAAAGCGTCGCTAATCGTATTTACCGACGTTTTTAGCGACGTTTTCTTGTGGTCACGGAAAGCCATGTCGCCGACAGGCAAAATATCGGTAACCATCGTTATTACCGACGCTTACCAACTCTAAATAAATGTCGCTAGTCCCCGACGTTCACCGATACCACGTCGAGAAAATGGCGACGTCTCTCTGATGTCGGTCAACGTTGGTGATTTTAGCGACGTATGCTACTTTTTACCGACGTTTACCGACTCTGCAGAAGAGGGAAGCTGGGTCGATAAACATCGTAAACGTCGTTATACTGGTAATTTAGCGACGTTTACTGACGTTTAGCGACGCAGGTAGACGTCGGTAAACGTCGCTAAAATGCAAAAAAATAAAAAAATAACAGAATGTCCACATAATCACATTTTTTTCCAGCAGTTTAATAAATAACAATAAATACACAGAAGCACATTTTTATTCTGGGTTCGTCGACCCCTTCGGTGGAACACTCAACACCGGTACAACACAATATACATATGTATCAATACAAACAAGAGAAAGTCTAAAAGAGTAAAATATCCAAAGTCGGTAATCGTCGATCCAAAGTATACAACTAATATCCACATGAAAAAACAACCAATAATGAAAGTCTACACAAACAAATAATCCACCACCAATACTGAAACAACATAAACAAACACTAAAAAATAGTCCTAACTTGGACTACTGCGGATCTGGAGAAGGGGTACCGCCATGCCGCAAGGATAGGAACATCTTGTACTCTTTTCGTAAAATCGTCACCGATGCAGAAGGTAGTGACGTCGGTGGAGTCGGAGGTAGTGACGCCGGCGGAGTCGACGACGATGAAGGCGCACCCGGAGGACAATAATGCTCCAACACTGCTAGTCGCTGGTGGTAGAAATCCACGGTAGATAACAGCCTCGTACTGCTATCAACCATCGAATCATACATCAACGTCAGCCTCTCGCCCATGGACAGCTGTGATGCCTGCAGATCCGTCACGCTGCGCTCTGTCAACGCTCTAAGATCAGTGATGCTCCGCTCTGTCCTCTCAGTCACATCCCTGAGCTCCATAATACTGCGGTCGAGCGTATCCAATCATACTATGAGCGCAGTATTATCCGTCTGGTGCTGCTCCTCCTAGATCCGTCGTAGCAGCTCATCACGGACAGACTCCACAATCCGCTGGACTCGGGCAGACTCTTGGGAGGGCTATGGGCCATGCACGCTAGCATGGGAGGCCCTAGAGGACTGTGACGCAAATAGGGCGCCATAGGATCCCGTACCGTAGTACGTACCCCTCTGGAGACCACCAGCGGCGGTCACCCACAGCTCGTCCTCCGACGGAGCTGGAGCGGACTGCGAGGAACTACCGGCCTCTCTCGCAGCATGTGCACTAGCAGCCGCCCACTCCTTAAGCCGTTCAAACTCGGCCTAGAAAGCATGGATACTCTATAACTTCTAATGTCTAATGTACTTATTATTGCTAACTACATGCATATCTATTTGCATGCATATTTACTAAGTTATGTCAAAACTAACACGAAGTATTAAAATTAATAAATAGAATTGTAATACTTACATAGGCATGCTCCACCCTCTCGTCAATAAGCTTCCCGCCCTTCCGATGTGTGGCCAGGAAGACAGTCACCATATTGGCGTCATCACTCCTCCTTACCTGTAATTAAATATATCACCTTTTACTAATTTATCAGAGTTGTATTAAAATAATTTTTCTGAAATAAAAAAACATACCAAACAACAAAAATGTTTCGTCATCGAAATCGACCCAACGCACCACTTTGACCCCTGCTTCCTAGCCACCTTGGCCTTCTCAGACTTTTCCTTGTACCTTGGCTCGTCGAATCGAGCCTTCATCGTAGTCCACTGCTCAGGGGTGATCCAACCTTGGATCGGCTTTTTGGCACGATTACGAGTCTTCTAATCATTAATAACGTCGCAGATCAGCTTAGCAGCGACGGCAGGAAACATCCCCTCGATCATCTCGGCCCGGTGCGGTGGATAGAAAAAATATATCCTAAAAGAGTGCAAACCAAATATTTATCAGTTATATATAATATGCAAAATTATATGATTCATGTTAAAAAAATATTTAACCTTGAAGCACGCAAACTAGTAGGCCTTCCTCTCGTCCGGAGCATCAGAGTAGTTTATCCAAGGACCACCATAATTAGTCCTCAAGAAGTGGCCTAGGCGTCTCTGTACCAACGGGGGACGATATCTATATAGACATATTATATTCATGAGAAAAGTTCATTTATGATAAACACATGAAAAAAATGATAAACCAAAACACTTACTTTGTACCGTCGGCCCAGATCTCCGTCCTCGTCTCCTCTGGAGGTAAGTATGCATCATCTGCCTGATACTGGTCGGTCGTCGGCTCAGCCTTCTCGATCTGCTCATCTGTCTCCATCGTTGTATCAGCAGAAGGAACGCTAGACGACGGAGCAGTCTCAGGCCTGGAACTACTCGTCCCAGGAGATATTCTACGTAGCGTCGTGGCAGGCGGAGGTACTGTCCGATACACAGGAGTACTAGGCGACGAGGATCCAGAGTCGGTACCAGTAGGAGGTACCAAAGGAGTACCATGTCCTCTGCCAATAGTACCCCATGCCCCATGTCGGGACACGCAGAATGATCCGCGATGACCTATCATACCTGATAACAACATATGATAAGATATAACAAATAATAGTACATTAGAAATATGAAAGTACAACAACGACAAGATAATAATCAAGACAACATATGATGATACATTTTATAAGAAACATCTAAATCCAGATAGTATATTCCACAAGAAACATCTAAGTTCAGATAGTACATTCTACAAGAAACATCTAAGTCCAGATAGTATATTCTAAAAGAAACATCTAAAAAATGAAAGTATATCTCTCTCAATCATCTTCAGAATATTCATCTTGTTCGTCTTCCTCGACCTCATCTTCCTCTTTCTCCTCCTCCTCATCTTCAGTTTCATCTTCGCCTTCGTCGGTTTCGCCTTCCTCTTCGAATAATTCTACATCTTCTATATTAGTCGTGTAATACGTAACTTCCGTGGAGTCCACATCAACAATATTGGTTACAAGAGGTAGCTCGTCCTCCTGATAAGCTTTTTTGTCAACATCAAAAGTATCTCAAGCTTTAGTCTTGCATACTGCCTACCAGTCAGACTTTGTTGCTTCCCGTCTCGGATAAGCTGTGAAGTACACGAGCTGAGCCTGAGTTGATAGAATAAATAGTTTGTAGTCTTGATATCTACGCTTGTAGTTTATATCCACAAGACCATACTTATCAATTTTCTAACCTTGATTTTCAATTGGATCGAACCATTCACACTTGAAAAATACGATCTTTGCTGGTTCTCTGCCATAATTATATGTCAACTCCACAATCTCTCACAAGATGCCAAAGAAATTATTTCCTGGATCGACGTCTTTGTAGTTCGAAGATTTGATACACAAACAACTGTTTTTCGTGGAATCTAGATCCAGGAAGCTGTCTCTGATCGGAGCATTTGTCGACTTGAACCTAAAGCCATTGACACAATAACTTGGCCATTTTAACAAAAGTAATTGGTCCCTTGGCAAGAGTTCTAATTAATTCAATCTCTGATGAAATTAGACGATCGACCTGAATACCAAAGAAGAGATAATAAATTTTTTTATTGCACAGTTGCATTAAAAGAGGCCAGTAATTATCGAGTTGCTTACATATTCGCTCAACCAAGAAGGAAAATGACGTCTTATTTCTTGTTCTAATGCTTCGTCTATTAGGTTGGGTCGAACCGACCTCAACATATCATTATATGTGCTGAAAAACAACGAAACAACCGTCGATTAGTACAATAATATTAGCTTATACTATTACATTGAGATGACGTAAACTCATCATTAATTACTTACCCCTCTAGCTTCTCCACTTAATCCTCATCGCAATTGAGTAATATATACAACTGAGCAGCCCTTAGCTCTTCGTCATTCAAATATCTCTTCTTTATTTTTCCCGAAGGCTTTCCGGACGCATTGAATACTTTCAGTATTCCATCATTAGATTCTTGATATGATCCATCGTCGTTTCTCGGAGCCCTCGTTCTATTCGTAGCAACATGAGGTTTGAAATATGTCGAGCAGAAGTTTGTAATCTCCTAGAGAATATAGGCTTCACGAATAGAACCCTCGATCCGAGCCTTGTTTTTCACCTTCCTCTTTAGGTGGTTCAAATACCGCTCAAACGGGTACATCTACCGATAACCGACGGGCCCACCAACATGTGCCTCGTAGGAAAGATGAATTGGCAAATGCTCCATGGAGTCGAAGAATCCAGAAGGAAATACCTTCTCGAGCTTGCACAGTGTTACCGCAATATCGTTCTCCAGCTTTTCTAGATGATCGACGAGCAACTTAGTAGAACAAAGATCTCTGAAGAATATACTAAGCTCAGTCAATGGATCCCAAACAACCTAGGGTAAGAATTCCTGAATTGCAATCGAAACTAACCTCTCCATGAATATGTGACAATCATGGCTCTTCATACCTGTCAATTTGTTCTCCTTGAGGTCGACGCATCTTCTCAAGTTTGAAACATACCCGTCTAGAAATTTTAGACCTTGAATCCACCTACAAAGTCTAACTTTATCCTTCTTCTCCAGTGAGAAAATTACCTTAGGCTGCTTCAACTTCCTATTCCCCTCCTCTTTTAAATGCAATACAGGACGTCTATATATTTCTTCCAAGTCCAATCTAGCCTTTGGATTGTCTTTCGTTTTCCCTTTTACGTCCATTATAGTATTAATTATGTTGTCAAACACATTCTTCTCGATATGCATGACATCAAGGTCATGTCTAATCAGATTGGTGCTCCAATATGGCAGATCCCAGAATATACTCCTCTTCGTCCAGTTATGAGTGCGACCAAATCCGTGACACTTGTAGCCCGTAGCAGGCTCTTCAATGGACTTTGGTAAATCTGTTACCTTTTTCTATATCGTGTATCCGGGCCACCTTGGCGGAGGATTAGCCTTCTCCACAATGCCAGCACAAAAAGCATTTCTGTTCCTCCGGTACGGATGATCCTTCGACAAGAATTGTCGATGACAATCGAAGAAGCATGATTTGTCTCCGTGTTTCAAACGAAAAGCCTTAGTGCGGTCCATAAAATACGGACATAAAAGACGACCATGCGTACTCCATCCAGATAACATACTATAGGCCAAAAAATCGTTGATGGTCCACGTAAGTGCTGCCCGCATCTGAAAATTTTATTTTCTAGATAAATCGTACGTGTTGGAACCTACTTCCCACAGCTGATTCAACTCATCAATCAATGGCTGTAAATACACATCGATGTTCCTTTTCGGATTGTTTGGACCTGGGATAATAACGGTGAGGAACATATACGGAGTCTTCATTAACATCCAAGGCGGTAGATTGTACGAAGTGACGATCCCAGGCCAACATGAATACTGGGATCCCGAAAGTCCGAATGGGGTAAAACCGTCGGAGCAGAGACCCAATCTGACATTACGCGGATCAGAAGCAAAATCTGGATACTCTTGATCAAAGTCCTTCCATGCTTCTCCATCAGATGGGTGATCCAACACTCATTCGGTCTGTTCTCGTTTATGCCAACTCATGTTTTCTGCAGTTTCCTTTACCATAAACAACCGCTGCAACCGCGGTGTCAACGGCAAGTAGTACATCGAATCGGTAGGCTTCCTTTCACCGACAGACTTTCCTCTACCACTGCCCTTGTAGCGATCAGCACCACAAAATCTGCAGGCGACTTCATCCTTGTTGTCTTTATAGTACAACATGCACCCGTTGCGACACGCATCGATTTTCTCATATCCCATCCAGAGCGATCTCACAATCCTCTTAGACCGGTAAAAGACTTTAGGCAACTTAGCACCCTCAGGGAATATTTCTATAATCAACTCCATAAGTCGGTTGTAGCAATCTTACGACATATTAAAATCGAACTTGATGCTCAATAATCTTGTAACCACCTCCAACGGTGAATAATCCTCAAAACCAGGATATAATGGAGTCCTTGCATTCTCCAGCAACTCCATAAACTTTGCAGAATCGACGTTCGGTGCCTCCTCAGGTGCATCATGATTGTCCGGATCGAAACTAGGCCCCGCTGCGTCAAAAACCATATTCACCAACCCATCGTCGTAAGCAGCGTGGTTGTAGACATCCACATAAGGCTCATACTCCGATGCTAAGGACACAAGTTCTCCGTGTGCGCTCCACTGATAGTAATTCGGCGTGAAACCCTTCGAGTATAAATGATACATGACTTCCACTTCTGGATGATATTTCAAGTTGCGACATCTCACACACAGACACTTAATTTTGGTAGCATCCATGTACTGAGAAAACGCCTTGGCAAACTGCAGGAACTGTTGTACACCCTCTATGAATTCATCCCACACACCGCACATGTTATCACGATGACGGTTGTACATCCACGAACGATTCCGTAGATAGTAATTCAGCTCCATATCCATTTGAGGATAATTCTATAAGATAGATACAAGCACATCGTTGAAACACATGCATATGAATGTATCTATCCTCTTTATCCAAGAGATGAGCTATTTATAGCATGTCAAAAAATAAAGTCTTGCATTGTCAAGTTAAAGGTTTAAATATGAAGACGTGATATATGTCAATATTTTTGCCAATATTAATCCTAGTCTCTTTAGCATAGTATTTAATCAATAAATTTGGTAGATTCGTGTCCATATCAAACATGGACATGGGCTTATGTATAAAGTTTAGCAAGCTCGAGCTTGGACCTTAGGGTGTAGCCCTCCGATAATGTATCACAAGAAGCTCTCAAGTCTCCATTTGAAGTCTAATAATGCACAATATATGTGATAGGGAGAACAAGTAAAAATATAAAAACAGACAGATGTGTGATAATGAGAAACCTGTCAGACAAGTATACAAACAACAAGGATACTATGATACTCTATTAGAGGATACTAGGATACAAACAACAAGGATACTAGGATACTCTATTATAAGGATACTAGGATACTCTATTATAAAGATACTAGGATAGTAGGATACAAGGATACTAGGATACTCTATTACAAGGATACTAGGATACAAGGATATTAGGATACAAGGATACTAGGATACTAGGAAAATAACTATAAGATAGTCATAATAATAGTCCTGAATGCTACCCTATGCTCTATAGAAAAGCTAACATTAGTCAACGACTCCATTGTTAATATTTGGCATGCTACCCAAACTTCCGCTAACCATCCTACAGTCCACACTTGCCCTATCACTTTGTCAAACCTTGCAAGTTCTCAGTCCAATCCACCTATTGTAAGTTCACCGTTCCTTGAACAATCTAACCAATGTTCTTATCTGTTAAGCAATTTATGACCAAAATCAACTTGTTAACTAAGCATTAAGTTAAGGAATTCAAGTTTACTTATAAAGTAGAGTTAATCTTAAGATAACTTGTAACCTGACATAGGAAACCTTTCCTTTCTGATACTTATTCCTAGTATCTGAATGGCTCAATCTTAAGATAACTTGTTATCTCCACAACCATTCGTATCAATAAATATTGATACTCTATTTCCCAGGTAAGGTTCATTACAACCAATTGGTGTTAACTCTCAACTTTAGCCCTTTCTAAACTACTATTCTTCCCCTCGAATTTTCCTTCACCACCAAGGATGTATATACTGAAGCATATATCAACCTGAGCAAATTACCATCACTAACCTAGTATGAATTTCTAGACTGTAGAAACACAGTCCTCAACCCATTCAAGCTCAGCTATTTAGTCAGAAATTTATATATATCCACTGCAGTCAAGTTAGAGGTTTACTAAACAAGTAATAAAAAATTCCCATTACTATAACCTAGTAAGATGATCCCTGTACCTGAGCCGGAGGGGGTCGGGGCAGCGGCTCGACGGGGAGGGGTCGCCGGGGCAACGGCTTGACGGAAAGGGAGTCGCCGGTGGGAGAGGGGCAGGGAGTCGTCGGTGGGAGCGGGGCAACAAGGGGGTCGCCGAGGGGGAGTGGGGCACCGATGGGGTCGTCGAGGGTAGGGGCCGAGGGGGGAGTGGGTCGCAAAGGGGGGATGGGTCGGGTTACCGAGGGGAGTGGGTCACCGAGGGGGAGGGGTCGCCGAGGGCCGAAGGAAGGGATGCGGGAGGGGCGGGGGATCGAGGGAATTTGGGAGAGAAGGAATTAGATATTTGGAAGGGGGAGGGAAAAATGAAAAGTCGAAACAGGGAGCCCTATTTGACGAAATTCAGCGACGTCATCAAAGGACGTCGCTGAACGTCGCTAATATCCTAAACATTAGCGACGTTCAACGACGTCTAGCGACGTAACTTTCTAATACGCTTTTATGTAGTCACTATAGGTCGCTGAACGTCACTAATTTTTTTTCCTAGCGACGTTTAGCGACGTTAATAAAAACACGTCACTAATATACTAAATATTAGTGACGTTTTTACATGGAGTCGCTAAAAACGTCGCTAAATTGACTGATTTTGGTAGTGAGCGCGTCTGGAATGAAAAGTTGGGCGAATGCATATGGGCGTACCGTACTACGAGTCAGACGGCTATAGGAAATACACCGTTCTCTATAGTGTATGGGAGCGAGGCAGTTCTCCCGTTGGAGACCTAGATCCCATCGCTTCGCGTGGCCCTTACTTATCGGTTGACGTCGGACGATAACTACCGTCGATGGCTACAAGAATTAGACACCTTAGACGAGAAGCGTTTGCAAGCTCAACAAGGCATCGAGCTCTATCAAGCACGCATTTCTCGGGCCTTCAATAAGAAAGTCAAGTAGAGTACATTCCAAGTAGGCGATCTCGTCTTGGCCGTTCGCAGACCGATGGTCATGACTCACAAAACCGCCAGCAAATTCTAGCCCAAATGGGAGGGTCAATTCATCATCGAGACCGTATTCTCCAACGGCGCATACCGGCTCGCGAAACAGAATTGAGACGTGCTCATGATGCCCATAAACGACAAGTTTCTGAAGAAATACTATGTCTAAGGACATGCTGGTACTTCCTCAAACCACCAAATCTCCCAGACTGTCGAGTTATGTACATCGAGTACCTTTGAACTTGCACTCTATTAGCTCCGAATGGGTTCACATTGCATCCCCCTGGGTGACAAGTCATGTATACTTAAATACCTCTGAACTTCCACCCTGATGCTTCATCCCGCCGGAGTTTACCAGGCTTATTGCCATCTCTGAGCAAACTTCCTGGTTATGATTATCGTGTGGCATGTCCATATTACCTCTGATACCGATAGTCTCTCGACTTAGCACCTGTACCCAACCCGAGATAAAATTACGGTGCTAAGACCACATAACCTATCACGTCCATATTACCTCTGTTAGGTTTTGTCTCAAAATCTATTACTCGCACCACCAGTGCGCAAAAGGGTAATAGGTCCACCAAAAATTATTTCTGATTATCGTGTGTCACGTCCATATTACCTCTGATACCGATAGTCTCTTGACTTAACACCTGAACCCGACCCGGGATAAAATTATGGTGTTAAGACCACAGAACCTATCACGTCCATATTACCTATGTTGAATTTTGTCTCAAAATCTATTACTCGTACCACAAGTGCGCAAAAGGGTAATACGTCCACCAGAAATTATTCCTGATTATCGTGTGTCACGTCCATATTACCTCTGATACCGATAGTCTCTTGACTTAACACCTGAACCCGACCCGGGATAAATTTACCGTACTAAGACCAAAAAACCTATCACGTACATATTACCTCTGTTAGGTTTTGTTTCAAATCTATTACCCACACCATCATTGTGCAAAAAGGTAATAGGTCCACAAAAGTTATCCTAATATATTACTCGTACTATCGGTACATAAAAGGGTAATAGGTCCACAAAATATTATTCAAATCTATTGCTCGTATCTCTAGTTGCACAAAAGGGCAATAGGTCCACAAAAAGTCCCCCAGTGGGATGTCCTTTATCAATCGCAAATGATGTATTAGGCCCTCTAGTACAAGCACCACAGATACCACAAACAAAGAATGGAGTAAATGTATTCTTTTTATTCAAAATCAGTTACATTCATAGGACTACATCTCCAGCAGCAAAAAAGAAAAAAAGGAAAATTCACTACTCATCAGCAATACATAGTTTTGTCAGTTTGGCAGCACTACGCCTTCGTTAAAAAGCAGTTTCGTAGCCCTCGAAAAGAGTCATGTTTTACTGATGAGAAGCAAACAAGGTTGTTGAACCTTCGAGAAGCCACACGGAGGAGGGCAAATATAGCATGCTAAAAAGCATCTACAAACGCTAACTTTCTCTTCTCCGTATTACGGACGTCCTATGCCCGTTCCTCTAAAAGGCTATACCTTCAAAACAACATCCCTAGTGTTGCTTTTGCCTACTTGGAGAGCCGAGAAAACAGAACTTTCACGATGACACCCAACCACCGTCCGACTCTCCGATGTATAAAGGTTCTTCCTACCATCTGAGGAAAACCCTTTCGAAGCATGGAGAGTTCTGAGCTGTCTGATGTGTGTGTCGAATGTTGCATCTTCACCATATCCAAAATTGCCGATACTGGTCCTGGAAGAATTTGCTAACCAGATCCCTATGGAATATAAAAAAGGGAAGAGGTTAGCAGTCAGAAGAAAATAAAGTGAATGGGTTTTCTCTCTTAGTTCATGCGGCCCAGCCATAATAGAACACACGCGGCCCAGATCAGAGAAGAGCTCATGCGGCTCGATCGTGTGGAATCTATGCGGCCCAGATACGGACAGGGTACAAGCCGTATGTACTTTGATACTTATGCGGCTCGGTCCATACGACCCAGTCACACAGAGTACATATGGCACATTCCCCATGAAGGCCAACTGTGCACTAAAGGCATTAAAGCGATGGCACAGCGGTAAAATGTGGTCAAACCCGCGCATAAAGCATGCAACATAGCCATCTGGGTTCAAAGCATTCGTTCTCCCACTATCCTTACCATGGATAGGAGACTGTACGTCAAGATGAGCAGAGAATGAGTCTATAGCTATCGACGAAGAGGCAAGCCCCTTTCCTTTGTTAGCAGCGCCGGTCGACTTGGAGGCTTCATGGGCCATGACTGATCGGGAGCAGAAAAGAATGTTGGAAAAAAAAAGACGAAAAGAGAAAGAAATAGGAGTTCTCTTGCTGCCGTACGGCCTACATATTTATAGGCCACCAAGAAGCATAAACGGACAGGCGCCACTTCGGTTATCGTGCCCACTAAGCGATAATGGTGACCCTCGGGATTCTATCCTTTATAACTATCACAGTAACCGAAAAGACAGTACCAAATCCAAAACCGAAACAGTGCATTAAAATACAGTAAATAGCAGCTGGACAGCCTGGACGAAATCTTCCTGCGGCTTGAAGCTTTCCTACGGCTTGGCATTTCTTCTCCATGCTTCTTATTCAAAGTATTCCAAATTTGCAATTTAAAAACTTTAAAGGGGGTCTTGTAGAAGCATATAAAAGATAGAGTTTATGCGGATCATCACTCCATGCGGCCAAGCAAAACTAAGTCGCAAAAGCAGTGCTCTTGGAGATCCCATACGGCCAAGCGAAACTAAGCCGCAGAAGCAGTTCCCCTGGGGACCTCATACGGCTAAAAGAACTCGAGCTGCAGAAGCGAGGCTCTCGAAGGCCCCATGCGGCTAAGGGGACTCGAGCCGCAGAGGGAAGGTTCTCATAGATCCCATGCGGCCAAGTGAAACCAAGCCGCAGAAGCAAGGCCCTCAAAGATCCCATGCGGCTAAGTGAAACCAAGCCCCAGAAGCAAGGTTCTCGAAGTTCCCATGCGGCCAAGCGGAGCTGAGCCGCATGAGAAAGGCTCTTAAGGCCACTATGCGGCCAAAATGATTTAGGCTCTACTTTGTGGGGGGACACATGGCAATTTGACCAAGTCTCAACCACCCAGATTTGCTACAACAAAAAAATCTCAACAACCCCCACCAGCTGGCAGCTCAAGATCGAGTCTTCGTGTGCTGTTACAGACACGTGGCCATGTGGCCCTCTATGCACCCCAAAATCAGCTTTATGCAGGAATCACTATAAATAGCAGGGTACCACACCCATACAAAAGGCTTGGCAATCAAAGGCTGGTAAATTTCTTCAAAAGCAAAGATTGTGTTTGATAGTCCAAGGAGTAAGGAAGAGTTGCTACACTTTCCCGAGCCTCCATTGTCACCCCCCAGAATCAAAAACTAAACAATTGTACTTAGATTGTTTCCTATGATTTCTTTCTAGGCTTTCTTTTGTACAAGCGAGTTTGCAATCAAATTCAGTATCTCTGTAATACTTGTCTTTGATATTTAATGGCAAACAGTCTATTATGCCACAACTCAAGAGTATAACCAGAATGAGTGACTGCATTAATTATATTGGACTGATTTATAAGCTGAACTTTGAACATTCCTTCGATATAAAAAGCTTTCCCGAAGTATGTTCTCTTTATGGACACCACTATCTGGCCAGCATTGATGTCCATTCTTAGGCCTGCGTTGCAGGGTAGGCCTCTAGAGATCAGGTTCTGTGTGATAGCAGGTACATGCTTTACTCCTTGAAGAGTCAGAGACTTTTCAGAAGTCAGCTTCAATACCACCGTCCTGATCTATTGCACTTCAGCTTGTGTCTGGTTTGCCACCATAACAACTTCAGAAGTTGGTGTATAGGTGGTGAAACTTTCATTATTTGAGCAGACATGGCAGGTGGCACCAGTATCTACCCACCAGTTAGACTCAGCCCCCACCGTAGTGACTTGGGCAATCATTGCAATAACATCAGTGATTATTCAAACCTTACTAGGCTAACCTTGCTCTTATTGCTTGGTCTTAGATTTATATTCACACTTGAAGTGGCCCTTCTTGTCACACTTGAAGCAAGGCATCTGAGCCTTTGACTTCTGATGTTTGAAGGAAGTCCCCTTTACTTTCAGATTGTTGGGATCCTTCTTCTTGCTGTGGGGAAGCTACATACTTTTCTTTTGATTCCTTAGTGTAAACTAAATGGCGTTCGCCAGTTGTTTGGACAGAGCGTCCACCTTCAGTTGAGCCCTTATTTGGTCCTCAACATATATTTCTTGTAGGAGATCTTCCAGACTGATCTTCAACTTCTTTCTATGCATATTTTCATAGAACTTTCTCCATCCAGCAGGGAGCTTTGAGATGATCCCTCCAACAACAAACTTGTCGGGGAGGGGCATCGCCTCATCTTCTAGCTTCTATCGCAGCTTTAGGAACTCCTTCACCTGCTGCAGCATAGACTTCTCGTCTTCAAAGAGCCACTTGTGATATTTTTCAACCACAAATATTTTGCTCCTGTTCTTGTCTTCTTCATAAAGTTTTTCCAGAGAATCCCATATCTCTCTGGCAATAGTCTTCTTAGTGTATGATTCCGCCAGGGAGTCCTCCATAGCATTTAGGATTAAAAGCCTACAGATACTATTCTCTCATCTCCATTTGGCCTAATTTTTAGTAGCTGTAGTAATTGCGGCTACAGACCCAGTTTCTGGAACAGTAGGTTCTTTCTCAAAAAGAACATGATCAACTTGAGAAAGTTGAAGATTGAGAGTAACATTTCTCTTCCAGACTTGATAGTGCTCTCCATCAAATTGTTCTAACTTGCAGAAGTTAGGATTGATGTGTGAAGCATGGAAGTTTTCCATCTTGTGAACTCAAGCTTCGAGATTGTTATTCCTAGGACGTAATTTTTCGATGAAAAACTGAGAAATAAAATGATTGTAAAAAAATTTCGTAGGAACACTTCAAAGAAGGTGCATGACAGAGATCCTTGGAGGATTCTGGAAAACAAATTTAAATATAGTACTTCTAAAAAGAAGGTACAAATGAATTGTTAGTAGCAGCGATTGTCCACTAACAGTTTCTAATTAGATCAGAACTGTTCTCGTTCAGAACGAGTAGAAGTGGATAGAAGGAGAGGATGGCCTGTTGGACTTAGCTCCCATAGAATAAATTTTAAGAGCAAAAAGTATTAAGCTTTACCATAGAGTCTTATCCTTACCTCCTAGTAAAATCACCTACATGGTTCCCTCCTTAGGGTCACCACCCCATGTGCACACCTCAACTACATACCAAGTATATATCATGATACTACTCATGTTGCTTTTCCAATGTGGGACTAAAATTACTAGGCATGTTGAGAGAAAGCTCTCTACATGTCAAAGAAAAAGCTCCAACAAAAAATTATACATTTTTAATATAATTTAATTACAATTTTAACTTTAGATTAAGACCATCTAACAATAAAATAATCTAACCAAACAGATAGAATAAACTGAATTGATTATCGGTTCGGTTCGATTTCAAATTAATTTTAATTTTGAATTTGTAGAAATTTGACTTATTAAATTTTGACTATTTCAATTGGATTGAAATAATAAACCAAAAGATCAAGAGCATCATCGGACCTTATTCCAATGATGCCTAACTAGAAACCTAACCCACTTGATTTTTTTGGTTTTTTCTAAGGGCACCACCCTTTTTACTTAGGGACAGCCCTTACTTGGGGGGCAGCCCAAGCAGGTGGAGATTTTGCTGGAGGGCACCCACATTTTGCTTGGGGGCAGTCCAACCCCACAAACCCTTTATTCTTTCCCATAACTCTCCCTCTCCCTCTCTCAAAACCCTAATTTTTTCTCCTCCACCACTCCACTCCCAATTCCTCCACCAAAATTTCTTCAACAATATTCCTAGATTCGAAGAGATGACACGCAAGTCAATTCAACCAAAATCTAGGTACGTTCTTCCCTAATTTCTTCAAGAATTTTCTACATTATATTCAAAACCCTAGAATATTTTTATTTTACTAAAATGTTTTTATAAATTAGGTTTAAAATCTCTTTAGGGTTCATGAAAGGAATTTTCGAACATGACAAACCCATATTTTTTCTTGAAACCCTAACCCTAGAAGACGACAAACGAGCATCTCGTTTTGGCCGTTCGGCTGCTACAGTTGGGTTTGATTATATTAGGACTGCCAGGCCTGTGGCAGTCCTAATGCAAAGTAGGACTGCCACATTCTCTGTATTCCTCTTGTAAAAGAAGACTGCCAGGACTTTGGCAGTCCTACTTTACATTTGGACTGTCACAGGCCTGGTAGTCCTAATATAATGAGATATGGGGGTGGGAATGGGGGAAGGGGGGAGGGTGTAATGCCCCGCTCCGTACGGTGCATTACGATAAGTCGTAGACTCGAAGAGTTTCGTTGACCCGATGAAGTATCGATATGAATCAATGCAAAGCCTAAGTCCGGTTTGAATAAGGTATTGACTTCGGTTGATCTGGTGTGCAGGCTATGCTTTTATGCTGGATTGTAAAGGTTTGACATTTTTGCCTTACTCAACTGGTATCCGCAAAACCAAATCGTCGTCGTACAATGGATCATGGCATGGGCGCGATAGGCCGAATCAATCAAGTAGTTCAACGGAATGGCTAAGTCAGGAGAATTGGCCGTGCAACCAAGTTATGGAATTGAGCCGCTTCAGTTCGGCAAAACAACGAGGCATATCAGCTTAAGGTGGGCGGGTTCTTGACTCTCTCTTCCTATTCCTTCACATCTAATAAAATATATCCTTGTATGCGTAAGTTACTGTCAAGTGAGCGAGCGTGGATCGAACGGTTAAAGGTCTTAGTATGTGTCAAACATTTAGGTAGAACATTGAACAATTGAAGTGACGTGCATCAAGTGTACGGGTCGCGGTAGGGCGGTGATGGTAGAACATTGAAAGATAATATCGAGATGTGCATCACGTACACGACTTCGAGAACATTGAACACTAGGCCTAGAACATTGATTATGGCGTTGAGCGTGCCCTCATGCACGAAAGCTAAGAAATGACTAAGTAACTACGGAACTAGGCTATGTGAATAACTTATAAATGGAATGCGTTGAATATAAGTACGAGAAGTCTAAGCTATTGAGCGTCGTGCATCAATACGGATGTGTTGGGGCATAATGCCGTCGGAACTTGAGATAGAGATTGGGGATTATGTTTATGGGACACGAGATTGGTTGGTATGATATGACTTGTTTGCTAAGGCACGTATTACATGGTCAATAGACTCGGATGGCCCGTGCACGGGTGCAGCTTCCCTCGGACGGTTACGACCGGGGCACCGGGACCGTTCGGCCTAGGAGGAAATTATGTATGGTATTTATGGTGCACATCATTAGGACGTGTAACACCCACTTTTCTAAACTGAGGGTAATTTTGAACTTTTATAATTTTGATTAATCGATAATAAGATTTAACTCATGTTGTGATTTTTGGTAATTTTTTAATCAATTTAAAACTATTTAAAATGTTAAATTGTGATTTTGATGGTTAACTAGTTAATCTCTAGTTTTTCTAAGCTTGGAGACTAATCATGACCATGGGAACCTAACCATGTGATTAGAATGACTATTTACAACTTTTTAGGCTAAGGGTATTTTGGTCATTTTGTGACTTTTGAATTATTTAGGATTTTGATTAATTTGTGAATTTTAGATTATTTTAATAATATTTAAATTGATGTATTATGATTTTGGTCATTTTTCATATTTTAATATTTTGGGAAAATTTTATATTTTTAATATTATTTTTATTGGATTTGTTTAGTCGGGTTTGAGTTTCGTCTCGTTCCGACTTGTATTGTGACCCGGGTAGCTTGAACTCTACATGGGACTCAATATTAAGTTAAGCATGGCTCACAAGACCCAACATTAAGTTAGTTAATTAAACTAATTTTTATCATGTTAGAATGGTTAAGTTAGAGACTCAAAACTAGATCATTTTGACCCCAAACTTGAATCTAGTCTAGACTTAACCATATGAGACTAGAGAGGGGCAATTAGGACATTTTCCATTAGCCCTAATGGACTCTTTATGACAGCCACCTTTAGGGGAGAATGATTCATTTTATTCATTACAATATTGCCTCTTTTATTTTCCTTTTGTTCGTCCCCAATTTTAGAGAGCCTTCTCATTGATTTGATCTTCAAATCAAATCATTCCTTCACCAAACCTTTCCTCAATCATTTCCATTCTACAAGGGAAGGGTTCTACCAAGGATTGGAAGAGGAGTGCAAGGAGGAGTGTCCACTTTGAGGGATTTTCGTATCGGAGCCATGTCCTAAAAGATTTTATTGGGATTCCACTCCCAATAGGTAAAACCCATCCTCTAAATCGATTTTCTTTACATATAAATTAGTTTTGAATCCGTAGGATCTATCCTCATGTATGTGTCCCATTTAGATACAAATTTGAGGCCATTTGGAGCTCTCTTGAGAATTTTAGATATGTGTCTTGTGTCCTACTTGATAGATCCCAAATTAGGACCCCATGTGTATGTATGTATGATAATAGTTTAAATAGATATTTAAATTTAGTTTTAGAATGGTTAGAGAGTGGATTGATATTAGTTAGGATGGTTAGAATGAGTTTTATTTGGATACCTATGTTTGTATCCAAGTATCTTGGCCTATATGTGTCCTTTTGTCCAAAACAACTCAAATTCGTCATAATATTCATCCACGTTTTTATTAACCAAAGCAACTTAGAAATGTCATAACTTTTAGCTTAGGACTCCGATTTATCTCCTGTTTTTTTTTAAAAGAACCATATCGAAGTTATATTTTCAAATATATATTTTAATAAGCAAAATTCTTTCTGTAACTTTTTGTAGAATTATTTGAGTGTCAGTTGTACGAAAAACGAACATGTTTCGATATTTTTACGATTTCGGGAGCTTTCGGACACGAAAATGCGATCCGTTTGAAGTTCTGGAAAGCTAACACGAAGGGATACAACATACTTTAATCCTAGAATTTTGTAGAGGCCCAATTGGTACAGTATTGATTTTAAGTAGAAGAGTAAATATACGATATATGCATTTTGTGTAACTTATGAGCCTATGTTGTATGGATAATAAATGAATATAGAGTATGTAATACATGATATGTTAGATGAAGGAAATGATATATATATGATATATATCCTCTTTACATTAATGTATATATATATATATATATATATATATATATATATATATATATATATATATGGTTGAATGCAAGCATGTAGGAATGCAATTAATATAATGTATGTAAGCAATGCATATATGCATGAATGAAAGAATGATATACAATGTATGCATGAAAGTATATAATGAATGCTAGATATGAATGCAAGGTATACATGTAATGATAGATATGAATGCATATATAAATAATATAATGCAATATACAATGATAGCATGTATGGTAATATAGAATATATGATGCAATCATGTATATGTCCACTGTTTTCCCTTTTTCTTACATTTTCCTTCCCTTCCCTTTCTTTTTCAGTTTTCCCCCCTTTTTCCCTCTTCTATTTTTACATGTTGTATACAATTTATATAATGTATAGATGCATGTAAGTATGTAATATGCATAAATGACATGTATGTAATAAAAATAAGTATATGTATGCAACTTAATGATATGTGAATGTATATAATGCCTGAACTGAAATATGCATGCATATGGGATATGAATGAATGTATATTAGACAAGCCATGCAACCCCTTTAACTTGATATAAAATCTGAACACACTTGTACACTATAACCCTTTCTTGGAAATGTGAATCTAGATAATGCAAACACTTGTATTAACACTTACATATTGGTCTTAATGTTGATTTAGTTTCACATGATGTATCACATGCACACTTGACACTTAACACTATCACACTCTATCTCTTAGCATCTTAATACATGACTTGTTGTATGATATATATTGCCTTGTTATAGCCTAATATCTATAGATGCCTTAACCTATTTTGGATGTATATATATATGATAAATATATATAGATGGTTGTGAGTGATGGCTTGTTTAGCCTTGTGTTGTTGTGTGCTTGCTAGAATAGACTAGTTAGGCTTAGTGAGACTTGCTGGGATTAGGCTTGACCTAGTTTGACTAGTATTGAGGACTAGAGTTGACCAAGGTTGACTTTAGCCTAGATTGACCCCAAACATCATGTAAATGCATTGTAGCAGTCTATTTCCTTATTTTAGACATGTTGTGACTTGTACTGTTCCATAGGAGACAGACACCACTACTCGGACAGTAGATATTCTTCAGATACTCAGGATACAGGCGAGTACATTCTCTGATTATTTTATATCCTATTTAGAATTATTTTCCTGCTTTAAATTACTTTACTTGATACTGTCACGTTGGTCACACGGATTAGTACTATATGGATCCCTTCTTAAGATGTTATCCCCTCAGGGAGCATCGGATACTACATGTTCTGTACGTTTCACTTACATGGTGTATCACTATGCTTCACGGTTCATTGATCACTTGTGACATGTACTCTCATGATCACAGAGTCTTCCTTGAATCACCCATTTATGGGCATTTCCAGAATCACCCATTTATGGACGTACCATACATCATCCTTTGTTGGCCATTGCATGGAATCATAACATAACCTAGCTGGATCCTTGTGTATTGATTGGGGGTACGGGAGAGTAGAAGTAGACATGTGAATAATATCCAAGTAGTGTAGTTCCCAGAATCACTCCATAGTATAGTTCCCAGAATCTCTTATGCCATTTACATGTTTATATTGTACTCTGACTCACTAGCCACTGTTAGTTCTCTACTTATAGTAGATATTTCTATTACAGTTCTCTCTCTGTTTGCATTCTGTACTTTCTTTCAGTTCTTGTATCTTACTTTACTGCATGATTATATTTTCTAACCTGCTATGATCTGTTAAGATGTATCGTGCTCGCTCCTGTCCTGACTGGACCTGTTAAAAATATTACAGAGGACGAGGAGGAGGCCTGTGTGGATACCTACTACGGGACAACTCTAGATGACACCAGTAATCCGGATTTCCAGCCGGATCTATTAGCTATAGAGACTGAGGCTCCCTAGTCTAGGTTTTACTATTATTGTCATTCAGGATCTGGATTGTATATATTCTTTCATATTCAGTAGTTGAGACTTGTTTTTCTGGATGTTTGCTGAGATGTTATCTTAGACACTTAGACTCTTCTGATCATCTGTATTTTATTTGAGTTCTATATCATATCGTGCTTCTTCTTCCTTAGTTGTGATTGGATTTATATTCTGCTATGTCACCCCCATTCGGGGAGTATAAACTGCTTAACATTATATTGTTAGATGTTGTGACCTAGGACAGCGTTCTACCGTCGACACTGCGGCGTAGGCTGGACGTACCCACTTCTCGTGCCCTTACTCTAGGGTATGGGTCGTGACACGTTTTTAGTGGTGGCCCATGCAGGTCGAGTTTATGTAGTGGTATTCGAACTAGAGTATCACTACAGCCTGCTGTAGGATTATGATATTTTTGAGGGTACTCAATCACACTAGAAAAACTCTTAATCAGATTCATTTTATCTAAATTTGCTGTTTATTGTCTTCCCTTGAATATAAACTATCCTTCTTTGAATTTTTGCTTCATTCCCAGTAATTGCTTCTTGTTTTGATCTGTCTTTATGTGGATATGGAGACATGATCTCATCGCTCCGGTCCGGGGAATACTATCGAGAGGCTGGCCACCTCTCGTCTTGTTTATCAGGGTCTCTATCGAGATCGCAGCTCCTGTTGTGCCGACTCAGGTTGGCGTTTTTGCTTCATTGGAGGTGTACCTCTGTCTATACAGAGACTTTTTCCCGTCATTCCCGATTTCTCTCAGCAGCAGCGGTTCATGCAGCATCATCAGCAGACCAGGGGAAACCAGCAGGGTGAGCTATCGTCAGGACAGTCGAGGATGCACAGACCATTAGAGATCTTGCTGCAAGTTTCGTTCTTCTCTATTCCATTCCTGCAATTGTCTCTTATAACTATCTTGAAATTCGATTCCATCTGTTCCTTATTGACTGATAAATTTGTTCTATTGTTCCTGTGTTATGTTTGCTTTTTTCTTCTGAGAAAAAAATCATATGGGCTAGGTCACCTCAGTTATGGGATCTAGAATCTTTGATAGTCATGTTAGCTGGCATAGTGAGGACATATAGTCAGATTTTGGACCTATTTCTCGGGTGTGGAAATTTAAGGTTTTCACCGTCGTATGCGGTACTGCAGAAATTTTAAATACCATGAACCTAGAGGTATGTATCTTAGTCAAGGACTCTGTGATTAACGTAACCTTGCTTACTAGTATGACGAGGATTTGGAGCACCATGATTTTGGATAGACGCATATGATTATCAGATTGTACCTTAAATGCTCTTAAACAAGTTTTCTCTACTTTTGTTCAGTCTTTCAAAAAAAATTGTTTTGTTTGTTTTGTTTCTTATTTTTTAACTTAGGAGTAGGAGTAGCTTTAGCTGTATTATAAACCTTTGTGTGACTTCTTACTATGAATCTCTTCTTAAAAAAATGAATCGATGATTTTGCTAGACCTTATCTTGGATTTGATATTAAAGTTCTGGTTTCAAAATGGTTCATTCTTTTAAACAGATAAGAAGAACAGATTTTATCGTTATTTCCTTCTTGCTATTATTCTTGTATTAAATAATAATAATAATAAAACTGTCTTGATTACATCAATCACCTGCTTTGCAATTTTGGTAGGAATCTAAATGTTGGTCTTGATATAGAATTTGATTTTTATATTGGGACATGAGAATATATATAGTGGACACAGACACTTTGTCTGACACGTATGCATGCTACACTTTGATTATCAACCCATCTAAATGCATATTAATATGTTGTTGATGTTTAAATTCTCAAAACCCCAATATTCTGATACAGTACAGTATCAGAGACTGGTTCTCTGCTTTTCCAGTTTAAATTCAAATTTAAATATAAATTTCATGTTATTAGTTTTGTTTACATCACTGCACATGTATCTTATACACAAGGTTTCAATTCATAAAGAAATTGGTTGAGTTTTGTGTTTGAACTTGTCAAATCTGAGACTGTGTGCATATTAACCCTTAATATTGGATTCCAAATGTTTAGTTCAATTTGTCCTTTTTTAATGTAATATTTAGAGCTGTATACATTGTTCTATGTAGGGATATAATGTTAGGGTTCATACTCTCACATGTTCGGATGTGGTTGTGATGAACATTGGGTTGGTTTGATGTTCGAATTTCTCCAAAATCCTAAAACTGAATACATGTTAATATTTTTCACATTGATTTTAAATGTTTAGTTCAATTTCAGATTTAATATGTAATGTTAAACTGAACTGAATGATTGAACCCTTCATTTTAAGTTATAACCCCTGTACTCTTGTTGACACTCTACACTAATGTACACTAATGTTCACAACTGCCATGTAAACCTAACCCTTCATCTCTATGTTATGTTCATATATATATATATATATATATATATATATATATATATATATATAAAATATATATATATATATATATATATATATATATATATATATATATATATATAGTTTATGCATGTTATGCATACATGTTATGAGTAAAAAAAAATATATATATATATATAGTTTATGCATACATGTTATAATGTATATAGATACGTAACTAAATCTCTACCTCTCTATACATATAGATATATGTATATATATGGTTAGCCATGCATGTTATGAGTAAATAGGTTGTGCATTGTAGATTGTTTAACCAATATGCCATGAGTAGTGTAACTTGATAGCTATTGTTTTGAAACCCAAATCCTCCTATACACTTTCATGTATATTTCACACACACACACACGTCTACTATCTAACCCTATGAACATGTCCACATTCACCCATACACACTCTAACCACATAACATTTACATAATGCTAGCATTTCCCTCTCTAACGCTCTCTCTCTCTCTCTCTATATATATATATATTTTCTCTCTCTCTCTCTCTCTCTCTCTCTCTCTCTCTCTCTCTCTCTCTATATATATATATATATATATATATATATATATATATATATATATATATATAGGGATTGGATTTCAATGCAATTGACTTTCATTCTTTAACTTTTGATTTTGATTTTTCTTTGAATAATACCCCTTTATAGATAATTGGTAGTTATCTTATTTTATTTTCTGATAAGTACCAATTTTTATATAGGATGGTAGACTGCCTTACAGTTTTGATGATTTGTTATTTCTATATCTTTTCCAGTTTAACACCCCCGATTGCTTGTATGTTTGATACCCTATGACCTTTTTGGTTAGCATGACTAGTATACCTAGATGAAACTTTCACTACCACCATATGCCATGATCCTGTATGCCATACTTTTTAGTCGTATGATTTAGATAAGTTCTGAGACCATGATTGTTGGGGACGAGACTCTAGAAAAAGTACGACCATCTTAATTTCGAGGACGAAATTCTTCTAAGGAGGGTAGACTTGTAACACCCACTTTTCTAAAATGAGGGTAATTTTGAACTTTATAATTTTTATTAATCGATAATAAGATTTAACTCATGTTGTAATTTTTGGTAATTTTTTAATCAATTTAAAACTATTTAAAATATTGAATTGTGATTTTGATGGTTAACTAGTTAATCCCTAGTTTTGCTAAGCTTAGAGACTAACCATGACCATGGGGACCTAACCATGTGATTAGAATGACTATTTACAACTTTTTAGGTTAAAGGTATTTTGGTCATTTTGTGACTTTTGAATTATTTAGGATTTTGATTAATTTGTGAATTTAAGATTATTTTAATAATATTTAAATTGACGTATTATAATTTTGGTCATTTTTCATATTTTAATATTTTGGGAAAATTTTATATTTTTAATATTGTTTTTATTGAATTTGTTTAGTCGGGTTTGAGTTTCGTCTCGTTCCGACTTGTATTGTGACCCGGGTAGCTTGAACTCTGGATGTGAACCAATATTAAGTTAAGCATGGCTCACAAGACCCAAAATTAAGTTAGTTAATTAAACTAATTTTTATCATGTTAGAATGGTTAAGTTAGAGACTCAAAACTAGATCATTTTGACCCCAAACTTGAACCTAGTCTAGACTTAACCATATGAGACTAGAGAGGGACAATTAGGACATTTCCCATTAGCCCTAATGGACTCTTTATGCAGCCACCTTTAGGGGAGAATGATTCATTTCATTCATTACAATCTTGTCTCTTTTATTTTCCTTTTGTTCTTTCCCAATTTTAGAGAGCCTTCCCATTGATTTGATCTCCAAATCAAATCATTCCTTCACCAAACCTTTCCTCAATCATTCCCATTCTCCAAGGAAAGGGGGCTACCAAAGATTAGAAGAGGTGTGCAAGGAGGAGTGTCCACTTTGAGGGATCTTCGTATCGGAGCCGTGTCCTAAAGGATTTCCTTGGGATTCCACTCCCAATAGGTAAAACCCATCCTCTAAATCAATTTCCTTTGCATATAAATTAGTTTTGAATTCGTAGGATCCATCCTCATGCATGTGTCCCATTTAGATTCAAATTTGAGGCCATTTGGAGCTCTCTTGAGGATTTTAGATATGTGTCTTGTGTCCTACTTGATAGATCCCAAATTAGGACCCCATGTGTATGTATGTATGATAATAGTTTAAATAGATATTTAAATTCAGTTTTAGAATGGTTAGAGAGTGGATTGATCTTAGTTAGGATGGTTAGAATGAGTTTCATTTGGATACCTATGTTTGTATCCAAGTATCTTGGCCTATATGTGTCCTTTTGTCCAAAATAACTCAAATTCGTCATAATATTCATCCACGTTTTTATTAACCAAAGCAACTTAGAAATGTCATAACTTTTAGCTTAGAATTCCGATTTACCTTCCGTTTTTTTAAAAAAACCGTATCAAAGTTAGCTTTTCAAATATATATTTTAATAAGCCAAATTCTGTCTGTAACTTTCTATAGAATTATTTGAGTGTCAGCTGTACGAAAGACGAACGTGTTTCGGTATTTTTGCGATTTCGGGAGCTTCCGGATACGAAAATACGATCCGTTTGAAGTTTCGGAAAGCTAACATGAAGGGCTAAAACATACTTTAATCCTAGAATTTAGTAGAGGCCAAATTGGTACAGTATTGATTTTAAGTAGAAGAGTAAATATACGATATATGTATTTTGTGTAACTTATGAGCCTATGTAGTATGGATATTAAATAAATATAGAGTATGTAATACATGATATGTTAGATGAATGAAATGATATATATATGATATATATCCTCTTTACATTAATGTATATATATATGGTTGAATGCAAGCATGTAGGAATGCAATTAATATAATGTATGTAAGCAATGCATAAATGCATGAATGAAAGAATGATATACAATGTATGCATGAAAGTATATAATGAATGCTAGATACGAATGCAAGGTATACATGTAATGATAGAGATGAATGCATAATATATAAATAATATAGTGCAATATACAATGATAGCATGTATGGTAATGTAGAATATATGATGCAAGCATGTATATGTCCACTGTTTTCCCTTTTTCTTACATTTTCCTTCCCTTCCCTTTCCTTTTTAGTTTTTCCCCCCTTTTTCCCTCTTTTATTTTTATATGTTGTATACAATGTATATAATGTATAGATGCATGTAAGTATGTAATATGCATGAATGACATGTATATAATAAAAATAAGTATATGTATGCAACTTAATGATATGTGAATGGATATAATGCCTGAACTGAAATATGCATGCATATGGGATATGAATGAATGTATATTAGACAAGCCATGCATCTCCTTTAACTTGATGTAAAATCTGAACACACTTGTACACTATAACCCTTTCTTGGAAATATGAATCTAGATAATACAAACACTTGTATTAACACTTACACATTGGTCTTAATGCTGATTTAGTTTCACATGATGTATCACATGCACACTTGACACTTAACATTATCACACTCTATCTCTTAGCATCTTAATACATGACTTGTTGTATGATATATATTGCCTTGTTATAGCCTAATATCTATAGATGCCTTAACCTATTTTGGATGTATATATATATATATGATAAATATATATAGATGGTTATGAGTGATGGCTTGTTTAGCCTTGTGTTGTTGTGTGCTTGCTAGAATAGACTAGTTAGGCTTAGTGAGACTTGCTGGGATTAGGCTTGACCTAGTTGACCTAGTTTGACTAGTGTTGAGGACTAGAGTTGACCAAGGTTGACTTTAGCCTAGATTGACCCCAAACATCGTGTAGATGCATTGTAGAAGTCTATTTTCTTATTTTAGACATGTTGTGACTTGTACTGTTCTATAGGAGACAGACACCACTCCTCGGACAGTAGATATTCTTCAGATACTCAGGATACAGGCGAGTACATTCTCTGATCATTTCATATCCCGTTTAGAATTATTTTCTTGCTTTAAATTACTTTACTTGATACTGTCACGTTGGTCACACGGATTAGTACTATATGGATCCCTTCATAAGATGTTATCTACTCAGGGAGCATCGGATACTACATGTTCTGTGCGTTTCACTTACATGGTGTATCACTATGCTTCACGGTTCATTAATCACTTGTGACATGTACTCTCATGATCACAGAGTCTTCCTTGAATCACCCATTTATAGGCATTCCCAGAATCACCCATTTATGGGCCTACCATGTATCACCCCTTGTGGGCCATTGTATGGAATTATAACATAACCTGGCTGGATCCTTGTGTATTGATTGGGGGTACGGGGGAGCAAAGTAGACATGTGAATAATATCCAAGTAGTGTAGTTCCCAGAATCACTCCATAGTATAGTTCCCAGAATCTCCTATGCCATTCACATGTGTATATTGTACTCTGACTCACTAGCCTCTGTTAGTTCTCTACTTATAGTAGATATTTCTATTACAGTTCTCTCTCTGTTTGCATTCTGTACTTTCTTTCAATTCTTGCATCTTACTTTACTGTATGATTATATTTTCTAACCTGCTATGATCTGTTGAGATGTATTGTGGTCGCTCCTGTCCTGACTGGACCTGTTGAAAATATTACAGAGGACGAGGAGGAGGCCTGTGTGGATACCTACTACGGGACAGCTCTAGATGACACCAGTGATCCGGATTTCCAGCCGGATCTATTAGCTATAGAGACTGAGGCTCCCTAGTCTAGGTTTTACTATTATTGTCATTCATGATCTGGATTGTATATATTCTTTCATATTCAGTTGTTGAGACTTGTTTTTCTGGATGTTTGCTGAAATGTTATCTTAGACACTTAGACTCTTCTGATCATCTGTATTTCATTTGAGTTCTATATCATATCGTGCTTCTTCTTCCTTAGTTGTGATTGGGTTTACATTCTGCTATGTCACCCCCATTCGGGGAGTATAAACTGCTTAGCATTATATTGTTAGATGTTGTGACCTAGGACAGCGTTCTACCACCGACACTGCGGCGTAGGCTGGACGTACCCACTTCTCGTGCCCTTACTCTAGGATGCGGGTCGTGACAGGACGGATTGTGACCGACCAGTGTTGTGATAAGCTATGATATCAGTAAGTTTGGGATCCTTCGGATATTGGGCTAGCAACCCGTATCGAAGCGATCATAGGCTTACACATAAGGATGCCAAGTCTATTACGATACGAAACACCGTGACCTTCATATAGATAGGACCGGTGGGCTGAGATTAGAGTTGGGTGCAGGCGCAGTGCCTGCCACCCTTATGCATATGACTAAGTTTTTGGTTGGTTGCGTGAATTGTATGAATTCTTATGTAAAGTTCTAACCATTACAGGCTAGGCAAATGGGACGGAGATGCGCACGATCACTATGTTTATGTTCATATTATGTCTAACTGTATCTGTCGCAGGGACACGGTATTGGACACATTATGATAAGTTACTATTCTTGGATATTGCCATGAAACTGATCCTAAGGCTAATTAGAAAGATCACCAAATAGTATTGCATGTTTCACTAAAATTACTTAGTGTTTGGTTTGGGTGCGAGTGGGTCTTGATCAGTGCAGCGAGGACGAAAGTACTAATCTCCCACTAGTTTGTGTACAGGTTCAGGATACGTTCGGCTCGGGGCGGAGCTTGGCTTGGATGCGTCGAGGCATGGAGTCCTTAGCATTTCAAGAGGAGCTATCGCATAGGCGTTCAGACTTATGACATGGAGATGTTCGGCCGAAGACTACTTGTTGGCTATAAAGAGACATAATGTATGGAACAATAAAATCCTTTGTGAGCTAGAGAGATCATGAGTGTTGTAGCCAATTGGCATGTTAAGTTGGGCTATTCAGAGCCTTTGTAATCTTCAGTTCATTATCAATAAAAGAGATTCTTATTGTATACTATGTTTCCTTCCGCTGCTTTTGTTATCAATTTGAGATAAATACTATGTGAACCTGTTATCTTGCCTTGCACGAGCACAACTCCAGGCTCGTACGACATCGCGTCCCTATGAGGACGATGATTCGGATGAAATCTAGCGAGGATGAGCGATTTCCCGTATCGAGGCGTGACAAGTTGGTATCAGAGCGATTCCATCCTCTAGACCGTGAATGACTCTCTTTGACCCTCAGTTGCTTCGATATCGAAAATCAGTTGACTCTAAGTTATTTCCACAACCGCATGGCTCATGGATTTGCTCGATGCTACATTGGATGTTCCATACAATAAGTCTATATTAAGTGAGTACGTCTGCCACAAGTATGTCGTGACTATCATGCTACCTCCGAGTGCCATCGGAGAGTGTTGGTTGCACGAAGTACAATGAGTTATAAAATATTGGTTGCACGAAGTGCAACGAGTTATGGAGTATTGGACGCACGAAGTGTAACGAATATGGTGATGTTGGTTCCATGAAGTGCAATGATATACGTATTGTTGATCGCACGAAGTGCGGGGAGTTATGTGTTGTTGGTCGCACGAAGTGCAAAGAGATACGTGTTGTTGGTTGCACGAAGTGCAATGAGTCGATATATGAGGCGATGCATGTTATGTGGCTATGCGAATGGTTATGTGTTGTTGGTTGCACGGAGTGCTGCAAGTCATGGATCGTTCGTTGCATCGGTGCAACAAGTCGACATGGTATGATACATGTTGTATGGCTATGCGGATGGATAGCGATGTGTTAAACGAGATTGAGTAATAACCTTAAGTATCGAGAGTAAATTATTGTACGAGTTACAACGAGTGAGATTGGAAGATCGCGGATGCGATAATAACGAGTTGAGTTGGTTGCTAAGTCGAGTTTGAGTAGGCGAACGTTTATGTTGGCCGTATGTCGTGTTGAGCCTTGAGTTAGCCAATATTGCGCGTGTGATCGATATGATTGCCAAGGTATAGTTGGGTTTGAATGTATGTCAAACTTGGACGAACGACCATCATGTTGGTCCAGTTGTTGTGCCAACATGAATAAGAAGAACGCTAGGGCTGGGATCGAGAAAGGATCGCCATGGGAAAGTTAACTTGAAATAGATGTCGGACATATGCGGAGTGTAAAGTTGAGTAATAACTTAATTTCGAGTGGTATATGTAATACCACTTGTGCAATCAGTGTAGCAAAGTATCATATCGATAATGATAGGCTCAATTTCTGAGTGGTATATGCAATACCACTCAGCGATAGCTATGTTAAGCCGTTTGGTGACTTGCAATAGAATGCATCGAGACGATTGTGTCATTACGATAAGTTGTCCTCAATGGACGAAATAGTACCGAGACTCAAGTAGGAATGACTCGATAGGAGTCGATGCAAGTATGCTTCAATGAATTGAGTTGAACGATTATGTGCAAAGTCGTACCTTTGGATGATACGTCGGACGAGGATTCGTTAAGTGTAAGTCGAACGATAGGAAGAGCATAGCGAAGGAATGTTGTATTGAGGAAATGGTCGGTCCAATCGAAATTACGTTGAGTTAGTACGAAGACTTGTTCAGAACGAGTTGAGTAGGTACGAAAAAATTGTGCAAACAAATTTGACTTAGAGCGATGGGTCAGTAGCACGATTTGGAAGGACGAGTTAGGGATATGAGAATAGATATGTGAATTAGAAATTATGTCACGATGATGGTAGTTAGTTACAACTGAATGGATCTTGATGTGTGTAAGACTTGATTCGTACTCGAGTTCGGATAATGGCAGTGATTGCAACGAATTGGAGCTTATGAGAGAGGAAGATGTTCAAGTTATGCATATCGACGATGGTATTGAGGCGTATCAAATATGATGTGAAACCCAGTTTTGATTGTGAAATATTAGTATTATAATATTATTATTATTATTAGTATCATTTTTGGGTTTTATAAAAATTTATTTCAAAAATTAATAATGGCTTTTGAGTGCTGACCGGACCCGATTCCCGAAACCCAGACCCGAGTCCTACCCCTTTTCTTTTGAAATCTGATTATTAAAAAATATATATTATTTTGCTTTTGGAGCTGGTCCAAGTTTGGACCAGATCCCCTCTTTTCCCTCACCCACGTTCTTTTCCCCACACTCTTCTCTCCCTAAAATCACTCACACCACAGCACCTCACTCTCCCATTCTCTCCAGAGCACTCAAAACTCTCCCTCCCTCTCTACTCCTCACAAAGAAAACTCCACCACCATTAACCACTCTTTTCCCCCACACCAGAACACCCCTCTTGGCCACTCGCCCAACATCCCCGCCCCCGGATCCGAGCTCCGGCGCCCGATCCCCGGCCTCCGCGCCCGACCACCGAGCTTCCGCCGCGACCCAGCGCGCCCGCCGGCCTCCTCCAGTCGGCCGCCCGTGCCCCCGCAGCCGTCTCCCCGTCGGACCCGACCCGGCCGTCCGCGGCCCCGTGCGCGCCTCCCAGCGGCGCCCGACCCTCGGCGCCTTCTGCCGCAGCCGCCCCGACGTTCCCCCGTCGGCCCGAGCTCCCGTCGGCCGACCCCCGAGCTCCCATCGCTGATCCGTGCGACCCAGCGCTGACCCCGGCGCACCCCGAGACTACCCGCTGTTCTGGACAGCTCCTGTCCAGCACTCTTCGCTGGATTTCGAGTCCGACCTATGGATTTGCGCGTCCCGAGTCCGAGGCAACCCTTCGGATTTCGTCATTTTGGGTAATCCCTGGTTAATCACAGTAGTTCGTCCCTCCCCGTGTCGATGATGAGTTGGTCCACGAATTTTCTTTGGAAAATTCGATTTTGGGTGAACGTCATTCCCGAGATTTTTCGAGAAACATCGGAAAGCTTCTGTTAGTTGGTTTTCTTTATTTTCGAAACTTTTTGGAAATAGTTTTATAGATATTTTGGTTTTCGGATTTTTCCGATATTGTGCTGTGACGATTTTGGGTTGGTTTCGGTTTTCCGAATTCGTTTCGGGTCGTTCCGAATTAATTTGGAAATGGTTGTGGTTATCTTTATATATATTTTTTGGGATTCACTGGTTTGGGATTTTGCAGGAAAATATTGGCACACTTTCCCAGTTTTTGGGTTGACCAAAAATAGAGGAAATGTTGCCAGATTTTCCGTAAAATTTAATTGTATTTTTAGAATGATTTTAAAATGGTTTTCGGAAAATACTAGTAATATTTTGGTTTTTGGGCGACGACCGTATTCGTCAATGGGCCCCAGCTAAGTGCAAACGAAATCGGCTTCGCCCGGACGTTGAGGCATTAGCCTAAATGACGATTGGACCATATCTGAGACTCATTAAATATTTACTTTATTTTTATCATTTAATTTACTCATAATTAATTATAGTAAGTTTTAGAACTAACGACCATTTTGTCTTATTTCAATTTATGTAAATAAATTGTAATGGGCATAAGCCCAGCTGGTTGTTGGCTCTGTGACTTGTAATTTAGTAGCGTAGGTTTTCTGTTGATTTGCTGGTTTTTACGAGTTCTTTTAGCGTACGCGTAAATCGAAATAGATAATTATTTTCATATAAAAAATTAATAAAGTTTTCTCACATTAAAATTTACAAGTTTTAATATTTAAACAACGATCATGTGTTTCTCATTAAAATAAGAAATTTAGTTTTATATGTATAAATATGAAAATACAAAGTTTTAATCAATTAATTTGGTATCGACAATTTTTTTCCAAAATACAAAGTTTAAACGATCTTTCTCTCGTTATTAATTCAACACACCAATAATCTTGTTTTTGTTCGTGTTTTGTTAATAAAGAATTAAAATTGATTAGGACACAATTAGAGATTTCAACTAGCGTAGTTAGATTGGTAACCCTAGATTCTGAGTCAATTTTTCGAATATAGGAATTCGAGGACGATCCTAAATTCCTATCTCGAAGTCTCCAACTTTCCAGTCCAGTTCATTTGAGGCAAGTACAGTTTGTGTTAGTTTACAGTTATTTTAATAATCGTTTTACTGCAAGTTTAAACCAGGATGCAACACGAAACTCTCTCGGAGAGCACTGACTGATTGACTGTTGGAAACTGGGGGAATAGTGTAATGTTTATGACCACATCCAACTGATAACTTAGAACTATATTAGGTTACCCCTCATACACACGGGGATAAGCCGTATCGTATCAATATGATACAACTGTACAACCCAAGCCGGTCATATTCATTGCCTATTCAAATCATACTGTTTTACTGCTAGAAAACTGTTCATTTTTAAACTGTTTAAAAGTGCATGATTCTATTATTTATTTTAACTGTTTAAATTAGCATGAATTGTACTTTGCTTCCTCCTTACTGGAGATACATTTTTAGGGGATATTGAGGATGCTGAGCTGTTGTACAACAGCTACTACGACCCAGTTCTGTACCCCGTAGTGCTGCCAGAGTCCCCATTGGAGGACGCAGGGACTGAGGCCGATGAGCCGACTGCTTAGATAGATTTCTTTTTCCCAGTTTTGTTGTTTTATTGAAAAACTCTGTTTATTTGAATTTAGCATTTATTTCAGTACTTTTAAATTCCAGTTGTATTTATTTCAAATGTTTAATAAAGTTTCATTCCGATTATTGAGTTGTGACAAATATAGATGTTGTTGTTATGGTTACCTGCTAATGGAACAGCTTACTGCCGCCGTCTCAACAACGGTGCAGGCTCGGCATGATCCGGTTCGACCCAATTATTTGGGATCGGGTCGTGACATGTTTTTAGTGGTGGCCCATGCAGGTCCATACAACAACTTAGGAAAACATACCTAGAAACAATTAGAACACAAGAACATTAATTTGTCACAGCATAGGTTCGAATTATATAAATAAATATTTTTGTTTGATTATAGACTGGTAGGATACCTTGCTTATGTTTGTACCCTAAACCTTCCAGATTATGACCAAGGAAAAGACCACCCCTGCTGGCGATGAGGTGTCATCATCTGAACACACCCCATCTCCCCCAGCACGTCCAGACCCTTCACCGTTGCAGCTGACCGACCGTCCCCATCCATCTCCAGCACTCCGCGGTGCTTACGCCATTACTTCTCAAGCGGCGAACCCTACACTTCCCCGGGCTGAGCCACAGATCCCTGCGATAGTGTCCGCACCAGCTGCCCCACCAGTGCCCGTGGATCCCACTGATCTAGTGGGCATGCTACGTGGAGTGCTCGAAGCCAAGAGAGCCCAAGCCAAAGCTCATCGAGAACAGACTGCAGCCCATCGCGAGCAGACCGCGATCATGAGAGAAGGCATGGAGAATGCCCACAATGTGGCTATGGCTGCCCTCGAAAGAGGAGGAACCACTTCTTTGGAGCCACGACCTGCCAAGGTAAGCATAATTCAGGAGTTAAGATTTACATCCTTAAGGCCATTCTCTTGATTAGAGGCGTATTATAACATGAAGGTCGGAGATATAGAGAGCTTTAAGAAGCAAGGCCCTCGACCTTTCAAAGGAACCGAGGGTATCATCTACGCCGATGAATGGCTAGACAGCATGGAGCGTCTCTTGAGCGTCGCTCGACTCCCAGAGGACCTCAAGACCGAAGCAGTAGGACTCCAGCTACAGGATGTGGCGAGCATCTGGTATCGGAATGAACCCCGACTCCAGGACAAGCAGTTCGACTGGGACACCTTCAAGAGGCTGTTCCGCAGAAAGTTTTTCCCAACATCGGAGATGCGGGAGATGGAAAGGCAATTTCAGGACCTGAAATAAGGGAACATGACGGTCAGCGAGTATGCGGCAGAGTTCGGCCAACTTAGCCGCTTTGCCCAGAACCTGGTTGCTGACCCCAAGGATCGTGCTGAACGATTCAGGTATAGATTAAGAGAAGAGATTCGCACCCCTGTGATCGCAGGTGGCGCTAAGACATATGAGAGGATCCTGATACGAGCTCAGGACGTGGAGAAGAGCCAGCCTTCTCGATCCAAGAGGGAGTATCCTGGAACCAGCAACTTCCAGGGTAACCAGAAGAGGCCCAACAACAACAACAACAGGCCTTCACACCACTACCAGCAGCACCATCAGGCAAGGACAAATGACAGAGCGCCTCAGAAGCTGATCCCTGTCTGTGATTTTTGCAAGAGGCCAGGACATCAGTCGAACATATGCAGGAAGAAGCTAGGACACTGCCTAGTCTGTGGGTCTGCCACCCACCAAGTGAGGGACTGTCCCTCGTCAGTCCACCGAATCGGAGCAACTCAACAAAGAGCTCCCCTACCCACTCAGTAACAACGGTTCGGACAACACCAGCAGAAGACCGGGCGAGCTTTTGCCCTAGCAGCAGATGAGCAGGAACCAGAGCAGGAACCCACCGCTGATGTCATCATAGGTTCCATTTATGTGTTTTCATATCCTGCTCTAGCATTATTTGATTCGGGTGCATCACATAGTTTCATATCATCAGAGTTTATTTCTGCACACCACCTAGATACGGGACTTAGCAAGGTGATTAGTAGAGTTATGACTGGTGGTGGTCCCATACCCATCACTGAGGCTTGTAACTGTCCCATAACTATCTCAGGCCATCAATTTTTAACACCCTTACTAGTGATGCCCCTGCCCAACTATGATGTAGTCCTAGGGATGGACTGGTTAAGTGAACAGCATGCACTGATAGATTGTCATCGAGGTTGTGTAATCTTCAGCCCACCAGGAGAACCGGAGTTTGAAATCTCTCGAGCTCCGGATGACATAACGAGTGTTACCTACTCCTCAATCACCGATGAACCCGGGCCTCCTCACCCTATCATAGCAGAATTCATGGATGTCTTTCCAGATAGTCTTCCAGGATTGCCGCCGGATCGAGGTATAGAATTCACCATCGATCTAGTACCCGGCTCTTTCCCTATTTCTTGGGGATGCTACAGAGTCAACCCCAAGGAGGAAAAAGAGATAAAAGATCAGATTGACGAGCTGAAGGCACAAGGATTTATCAGAGACGGAGCTTCACCCTGGGGAGCACCAGTTTTGTTCGTACCCAGAAGGATGGAACCGTACGGATGTGCATTGACCACCGGGTGCTGAACAACATCACTATCAAGAACAAGTACCCTCTGTCCCGGATCGACGACCTGTTTGATCAACTGAGTGGAGCCAAGGTGTTTTTGAAGATAGATCTCAGATCAGGCTACCATCAAATCAAGGTCAGGAAGGAGGATATTCCTAAGACGGCGTTCAACACCAAGTATGTGCAATTTGAATTCTTGGTCATGCCGTTTGGACTGACAAATGCTCCTGCGGTATTCATGAACCTTATGAACAAGGTTTTCCATGAATATCTGGATCAGTTTGTTGTTGTCTTCATCGATGACATACTGATCTACTCGAAGACTGAGGAAGAGCATGAAGAGCACCTGAGGAAAGTGCTGAGTACCTTAAGGAAGGAGAAGCTCTATGGTAAGCTATCTAAATGCGAATTCTTTTTAGACAAAGTGGAATTTTTGGGCCATGTTGTCACAGGAAAAGGAATTTCGGTGGATCCAAAGAAGATAGCTGCTATTGAGAAGTGGATTGCACCAAGCTCAGTTGCAGAGATCAGAAGTTTTTGGGTTTAGCTGGCTACTACCGGAAGTTCGTGAAGGATTTCTCCAAGATTGCTGAACCAATGACGAAGCTTACCAGGAAGAACGAGGAATTCATATGGTCTGAAGCTTGCCAGTCAGCTTTTGAGGAACTGAAGAAGAGGCTTACAACGGCGCCGATACTTGCGCTACCCGCAGGTACCGGCGGTTTCTCAATTTATAGTGATGCTTCCGGTAAGGGATTGGGCTGCGTTCTTCAACAACACGGGAAAGTAATTGCTTACGCATCTAGGCAATTACGGACTCATGAGAAGAACTATCCCACACATGATTTGGAGTTTGCAGCAGTAATATTTGCATTGAAGTTATGGAAGCACTATCTTTATGGAGAGAGAGTGGAAATATTTACAGACCACAAAAGTCTGAAGTATGTTTTCACTCAGAAGGAGCTGAACATGAGATAGAGACGATGGCTGGAGCTGATGAAGGATTTTGACATCAACCTGCAGTATCATCCGGGTAAGGCTAATGTTGTTGCAGATGCACTTAGTCGATACCCGATAGCTATGTTCTTGACCAAGGAGCGTTATTTGCTGGAGGACATGGAGAAGTTTGGATTGGAAATTGTACCGCCCAAAGAAGAGATGAAGAAACTTAGAAGAGAAGCCATCGTACCAGGAGCAAAATCAACAATGATGCAGTTGCAAGTGCGTTCAAGTCTTATGGACAGAGTCAAGGAGGCACAATTCCAAGACGAGACGCTTTACAAACTCAGAGATCAAGTGCTGGCAGGGACACTTGAAAGATTCTCAATCGCCAGCGATGGAGCACTGAAGAATGGTACGAGACTTTACGTACCAACTGGCGAACTGAGGAACGAGCTGATGCAAGAAGCGCACCAGTCGCAGTATTCCATACATCCTGGAGCCAACAAAATGTACCGAGATATGCGTACTATATTATGGTGGTACGAAATAAAGAAAGACGTATCCAGGTATCTGGCAAGATGTTTAATTTGTCAGCAAGTAAAAGCCAGCAGACAGAGACCAGCAGGATTATTGCAGCCATTTGACATTCCGGAATGGAAATAGAAGCACATAACGATGAATTTTGTATCGGGACTTCCTCGATCCCAAGGAAGGAAGGATGCCATTTGAGTTATCGTGGACCGACTGACGAAGTCAGCTCACTTTATCCCCTTCAAGGTTGGTTTATCCACCGAGAAGTTGGCAGCACTGTACATGCGGCACATCTACCAGATTCATGGAGTTCCGGTAAGTATCGTATCTGACAGAGATACTAGATTTACCTCTCACTTTTAGAAGAGTTTGCATGACAGTTTGGAAACACAACTGAAGTTCAGCACCGCCTATCACCCCCAGACTGACGGGCAATCAGAGAGAACAATCCAGACGCTAGAAGACATGCTGAGATCCTGCATCCTGGAATTTGGAGGGTCTTGGGAAGACCATTTGCACTTGGTAGAGTTCTCTTACAACAACAGCTACCAAGCTAGCATCGGTATGACACCGTTCGAGGTACTCTATGGACGTCGTTGCCGCACTCCACTTGCTTGGGATAACGTCGGAGAACGAGTGTTGCTTGGACCTGAGATGGTGACTGAAGCAGCAGAGAAGGTGAGAATGATCAGAGATAAGCTCAGGATTGCTCAGGACAGACAGAAGCATTGGGCCGATAGCAGCCGACGGCCCTTGGAGTTTGAAGAAGGCGACAGTGTATTTGTTAAGATCTCTCCTACCAGAGGAACCATTCGTTTCGGCAGAGCAGGAAAGTTAATCCCTAGGTATATTGGTCCTTTTGAAGTACTCAGCAGGATTGGAGAAGTGGCTTATCGGGTGGCTCTACCCCCAAGTCTCGAAGGCGTCCACAACGACTTCCACGTTTCGCAGCTGAGACGCTACATCCCGGACCTGAGCCACATCTTGGACCACTCGGAGCTGGAGATTGGACCCAGCCTCACAGTGCCGGAGAAGCCAGTGGTGATATTGGACAGAGGCGAGAAGAGAACCAGGAACACTGTGACGCCGATAATCAGAGTCATGTGGCGACACAACTCACCAGGCGAGTCGACCTGGGAGCGAGAAGACCAGATGCGGAAGCAGTACCCGTACCTGTTTGAGACTTAAGGTAACCCCTAACCCTGCCTTTAATTTCGAGGACGAAATTTTCTAAGGAGGGAAGATTGTGAAACCCAGTTTTGATTGTGAAATATTAGTATTATAATATTATTATTATTAGTAGTATCATTTTTGGGTTTTATAAAAATTTATTTCAAAAATTAATAATGGCTTTTGAGTACTGATCGGACCCGATTCCCGAAACCCAGACCCGAGTCCTACCCCTTTTCTTTTGAAATCTGATTATTAAAAAAATATTATTTTGCTTTTGGAGCTGGTCCAAGTTTGGACCAGATCCCCTCTTTTCCCTCACCCACGTTCTTTTCCCCACACTCTTCTCTCCCTAAAATCACTCACACCACAGCACCTCACTCTCCCATTCTCTCCAGAGCACTCAAAACTCTCCCTCCCTCCTACTCCTCACAAAGAAAACTCCACCACCATTAACCCCTCTTTTCCCCCACACCAGAACACCCCTCTCGGCCACTCGCCCAACACCCCCGCCCCCGGATCCGAGCTCCGGCGCCCGATCCCCGGCCTCCGTGCCCGACCACCGAGCTTCCGTCGCGACCCAGCGCGCCCGTCGGCCTCCTCCAGCCGGTCGCCCGTGCCCCCGCAGCCGTCTCCCCGTCGGACCCGACCCGGCCGCCCGCGCCCCCGTGCGCGCCTCCCAGCGGCACCCGACCCTCGGCGCCTTCTGCCGCAGCCGCCCCGGTGTTCCCCCGCCGGCCCGAGCTCCCGTCGGCCGACCCCCGAGCTCCCGCCGCCGATCCGCGCGACCCAGCGCTGACCCCGGCGCACCCCGAGACTGCCCGCTGTTCTGGACAGCTCCTGTCCAGCACTCTTCGCTGGATTTCGAGTCCGACCTGTGGATTTGCGCGTCCCGAGTCTAAGGCAACCCTTCGGATTCTGTCATTTTGGGTAATCCCTGGTTAATCACAGTAGCTCGTCCCTCCCCGTGTCGATGATGATTTGGTCGACGAATTTCCTTTGGGAAATTCGATTTTGGGTAAACGTCATTCCCGGGATTTTTCGAGAAATGTCGGAAAGCTTCTGTTAGTTGTTTTTCTTTATTTCCGAAACTTTTTGGAAATGGTTTTATAGATATTTTGGTTTTCGGATTTTTCCGATATTATGCTGTGACGATTTTGGGTTGATTTCGGTTTCCCGAATTCGTTTCGGGTCATTCCGAATTAATTTGGAAATGGTTGTGGTTATTTTTATATATATTTTTTGGGATTTCCTGGTTTGGTATTTTGCAGGAAAATATTGGCACACTTTTCCAGTTTTTGGGTTGACCAAAAATAGAGAAAATGTTGCCGAATTTTTCGTAAAATTTAATTATATTTTTAAAATAATTTTAAAATGGTTTTCGGAAAATACTAGTAATATTTTGGTTTTTGGGCGACGACCGTATTGGTCAATGGGCCCCGGCTAAGTGCAAACGAAACCGGCTTCGCCCGGACGTTGAGGCATTAGCCTAAATGACGATTGGACCATATCTGAGACTCATTAAATATTTACTTTATTTTTATCATTTAATTTACTCATAATTAATTATTGGAAGTTTTAGAACTAACGACTATTTTGTCTTATTTCAATTTATGTAAATAAATTGTAATGGGCATAAGCCCAGCTGGTTGTTGGCTCTGTGACTTGTAATTTAGTAGCGTAGGTTTTCAGTTGATTTGCTGGTTTTTGCGAGTTCTTTTAGCGTACGCGTAAATCGAAATAGATAATTATTTTCATATAAAAAAATTAATAAAGTTTTCTCACAGTAAAATTTACAAGTTTTAATATTTAAACAACGATCATGTGTTTCTCATTAAAATAAAAAAATTAGTTTTATATGTATAAATATGAAAATACAAAGTTTTAATCAATTAATTTGGTATCGACGAGTTTTTTCCAAAATACAAAGTTTAAACGATCTTTCCTTCATTATTAATTCAACACACCAATAATCGTATTTTTGTTCGTGTTTTGTTAATAAAGAATTAAAATTGATTAGGACACAATTAGAGATTTCAACTAGCATAGTTAGATTGGTAACCCTGGATTCTGAGTCAATTTCTCGAATGTAAGAATTCGAGGACGATCCTAAATTCCCATCTCGAAGTCTCCAACTTTCCAGTCCAGTTCATTTGAGGCAAGTGCAGTTTGTGTTAGTTTACAATTATTTTAATAATCGTTTACTGCAAGTTTAAACCACGATGCAACACGAAACTCTCTCGGAGAGCACTGACTGATTGACTGTTGGGAACTGGGGGAATAGTGTAATGTTTATGACCACATCCAACTGATAACTTAGAACTATATTAGGTTATCCCTCATACACACGGGGATAAGCCTTATCGTATCAATATGATACAACTGTACAACCCAAGCCGGTCATATTTATTGCCTATTCAAATCACACTGTTTTACTGCTAGAAAACTGTTCATTTTTAAACTGTTTAAAAGTGCAAGATTCTATTATTTATTTTAACTGTTTAAATTAGCATGAATTGTACTTTGCTCCCTCCTTACTGGAGATACATTTTTAGGGGATATTGAGGATGCTGAGCTGTTGTACAGCAGCTACTATGACCTTGTTCTGTACCCTGTAGTGCTGCCAGAGTCCCTATTGGAGGATGCAGGGACTGAGGCCGATGAGCCGACTGCTTAGATAGATTTCTTTTTCCCAGTTTTGTTGTTTTATTGAAAAACTCTATTTATTTGAATTTAGCATTTATTTCAGTACTTTTAAATTCCAGTTGTATTTATTTCAAATGTTTAATAAAGTTTCATTTCGATTATTGAGTTGTGATAAATATAGATGTTGTTGTTATGGTTACCTGCTAATGGAACAGCTTACTGCCGCCGTCTCAACAACGGTGCAGGCTGGGCATGATCCGGTTCGACCCAATTATTTTGGATCGGGTCGTGACAGACGATATACAATAACTCGAGGATACTCTTATCGAATGAACAAAAATTATGTTGAGCAATGTTATTGGATGAATAAGATGCAAGTTAAGTTGATGGCAGTTTGGATGATGACGGTAGGAGTGCTTCAGAGAATTTGAGAGTGGATGGACGTTACTTGGGTGAAAACGAAAGTGTCTTGATTGTTTCGAGAATAACCACTACATTGACATTCTTGTCTTATGCGAGTGCAACTCCAGCATCGCACATGCGTCATGCCAAATTATGGCGATCATTCCACGTGAGCGCTGGTATTGTGAGTCATACAACGGGGATGATCAAACTTATAAGACATGACAAAATCGGATTTGACTTGTGGTTTGATGCAAAAGTTATTCGAGGATGGTTTTGATGAGTATGGAATATGTCGAACTATGATCACGGATAGGTAAACTCGGACTTGAGGCGAGTAGATGTGATACGACTAGCAAAAATAGTCGACGGTAGTGCATGAGTGATTCGAGTAGTAAACGGCGCATCAGTTGTGCGGGAGATGATAAATTATGGATTAGTAAACTACGTCGAATTTGATAAAGTCCCATAAGAAATGCCAGGAATTGATTTGGCTCCGCGATAGGATATAGCATGGTTCGTAGTAACTGTTCCTCGTTGATGATCTCAATTATCGAGCGTAGTTTCGGGGCAGATGACCCTAGAAGACTTGACCGCCAAATCAAGTGAATGTTGAAGTCCCATAGGACGACCCAATGGAGTCGCATAAAAATTTTTATTAAGGATGAGGATTATGTAGTGCATGTTAAGGGTAAGTCTAAGTGAGTGAGTATCGTATTTCGTAAATTAGCGAGTAGCCTTCGACTAGAATGATATGGTCAGAAAATAAAATTTATGATCGATCGGATAAGTACGTAAATAGACTTGGTTGGTCGATGATCGAATAGATGTTAAGGAACGTACTTAGCATAGCGATACGGTAAGGCGATTGCAAGAATTCTGCAATGCGCGAGAGCGATAAATAGTAGAACGACCTTAAGAGTTGTGTCGTAGATCGGTTGGAGTAACGGTTTCGGCTAAGTGTGTTGAGCGCGCGATCTATGTTACGAAATGAACTAGTCGGGATTGAAACGAAGATTGAGTAAAGAATTCATAATCGGTCGAGAATCAGAGATGAGCGTATCGTAAGAGACCTTGGGTCGGAAAGATTGTTGCATTTGAGCATCGTAGACTCAAGTTGACCTCTTGTGTCGGGGAGATTAAGCACGATGTCTGGACAAGTTACCTAGCGGAGGTAGCCCCAGACGCGATACGTAGATGGTTCGAGAACGTAGATCATGTTGTAATAGTTGTGTACGAGACTTAGAGAAAATGGTAGGCAAAGAAAGTTCGAACATGTTGGACTTAGTCCATGTCGCTAAGGCCAAATGTTATGAACGACTAGATGAAAGACTTGGGTTATGTGAGAGATAGACAACGGTTGGGCGAATAGGCATTGCAAAGAATTGTTGCGATCGGATGCGCAATGACTTAATGCAATGCGAGTGTTACATGGCCAACGAGAAACTTATGGATCGAAGTAACGGTTTTGAGTTAAGTTATATGCAGAAATGTTTGGAAGAGGGTCACGTGTTATGGGATAAGGCATACGAGAATTATTTTGAGAATAGGCACTAAGATTTGACTATGTCGAGTACGGAATGATTGGTGCTTGAGGATTTAAGTTGAGCCTGTTAGTTTTGTTCTGATATCCTACAACTGAGCTTGGCTGAAATACATATATTGGTGGGACGCCTAAAATATGTGTATGATCCAAACTAAGTTGTATGATTCCAACGATAGTGGCACGAGATCGTGAAACGATCTAGCGAGACACTTGGATTAAGTGTTGGTTTCTGTTCGAGGACGAACCATGTTTTGAGTGGTATATTATGTAATGCCCCGCTCCACACGGTATATTACGATAAGTCGTGGACTCGAAGAGTTTTGTTGACCCGATGAAGTATCGATGTGAATCGATACAAAGCCTAAGTCCGGTTTGAATAAGGTATTGACTTCGGTTGATCTAGTGTGCAGGCTATGCTTTTACGCTGGATTGTAAAGGGTCGACATTTTTGCCTAACTCAACTGGTATCCGCAAAACCAAATCGTCGTCGTGCAACGGATCGTGGAATGGGCGCGATAGGCCAAATCAATCGAGTAGTTCAACGAAATGGCTAAGTCAGGAGAATTGGCCGTGCAACCAAGTTATGGAATTGAGCCGCTTCAGTTCGACGAAACAACGAGGTGTATCGACTTAAGGTGGGCGGGTTCTTGACTCTCTCTTCCTATTCCTTCACATCTAATAAAATATATCCTTATATGCGTAAGTTGCTGTCAAGTGAGCGAGCGTGGCTCGAACGGTTAAAGGTCTTAGTATGTGTCGAACATTAAGGTAGAATATTGAACATTAAACAATTGAAGCGACGTGCATCAAGTGTATGGGTCACGGTAGGGCGGTGATGGTAGAACATTGAAAGATAATATCGAGATGTGCATCACGTGCACGACTCCGAGAATATTGAACACTAGGCCTAGAACATTAATTATGGTGCAGAGTGTGCCCTCGTGCACGGAAGCTAAGAAATGACTACGTAACTACGGAACTAGGCTATGTGAATAACTTATGAATGGAATGCGTTGAATATAAGTAAGAGAAGTCTAAGCCGTTGGGCGTCGTGCATCAATACGGATGTGTTGGGGCATAATGCCGTCAGAATTTGAGATAGAGATTGGGGATTATGTTTATGGGACACAAGATTGGTTGGTATGATATGACTTGTTTGCTAAGGTGCATATTGCATGGTCAATGGACTCGGATGGCCCGTGCACGGGTGTGGCTTCCCTCGGACGGTTACAACCAGGGCACCGGGACCGTTCGGCCTAGGAAGGAATTATGTATGGTATTTATGGTACACATCATTAGGACGGGTTATGACCGGCCAGTGTTGTGATAAGCTATGATATCAGTAAGTTTGGGATCCTTCGGATATTGGGCTAGCAACCCGTATCGAAGCGATCATAGGCTTACACATAAGGATGCCAAGTCCATTACGGTGCGAAACACCGTGACCTTCATATAGATAGGGCCGGTGGGCTGAGATTAGAGTTGGGTGCAGGCACAGGGCCTGCCACCCTTATTCATATGACTAAGTTTTTGGTTGGTTGCGTGAATTGTATGAATTCTTATGTAAAGTTCGAACCATTGCAGGCTAGGCAAATGGGACGGAGATGAGCACGATCGCTATGATTATGTTCATATTATGTGTAACTGTATCTGTCACAGGGACACGGTATTGGACACATTATGATAAGTTGTTATTCTTGGATATTGCCATGAACCTGATCCTAAGGCTAATTAGAAAGATCACCAAATAATATTGCATGTTTCACTAAAATTACTTAGTGTTTGGCTTGGATGCGAGTGGGTCTTGATCAGTGCAGCGAGGACGAAAGCACTAATCCCCACTGGTTTGTCTGCAGGTTCAGGATACGTTCGGCTCGGGGTGGTGCTTGGCTTGGATGCGCCGAGGCATGGAGTCCTTAGCGTTTCAAGAGGAGCTATCGCATAGGCGTTCGGACTTGTGACATGGAGATGTTCGATCGAAGACTACTTGTTGGCTATAAAGAGACATAATGTATGGAACAATGAAATCCTTTGTGAGCTAGAGAGATCATGAGTGTTGTAGCCAATTTGCATGTTAAGTTGGGCTATTCAGAGCCTTTGTAATCTTCAGTTCATTATCAATAAAAGAGATTCTTATTGTATACTTTGTTTCGTTCCGCTGCTTATGTTATCAATTTGAGATAAATACTATATAAACCTGTTATCTTGCCATGCACGAGTGCAACTCCAGGCTCGCGCGGCATCACGCCCCAGCGAGGATGATGATTCGGGTGAAATCTAGAGAGGACGAGCGATTTCCCGGATCGGGGTGTGACAGAGGGTTGGTACTGTATGTTGCTCAAAAGGAGGGAGGTGGGTAACTGCATGATGCTCATATACGGGGGATAGGGGGTGGTTAACAGCCCTATTTTTGTTTCTATTATTTAATAACTGTACATTTTCCTACAGTCCTTCGGCTACTAACAAAAGAATACGGTCCACCTTGTTAAAGCGAAAGGAACGTGAGGGACGTCCTCTAGAGTGTCAGATTACAATTTCCGAACCGGCGCCCCAAGCTCGTTCTCGGACGCCGCTACCGGCACCCCAAGCTCGGTCGAAGCAACGAGCTCCTACTCCTACGCGTTCTTCCAATGACGACGATGACGACGTGCCAATTGGCCGACTCCTATCACGTCAAGGCAGTTCTGCTCCATCTGAGGAGGCCGGTCCTTCTGATCCGCCTGTCCGTCCGCCCGGTTGCTCAATGTTGGTTTCTTTTGAGAACCACATTGCGTATGAAATATGGAAGAACTTGGTATGTACGTTACGTTTGTAAGCTACCAGTTTAGTATACTATATATATGTATTTCATAATTGTTATATTTTTCTGTTGTTCGATATACAGAGGACATATCGTATCCTTAGGGCTGTGAGTCACGGGAAGAAAACCGTGTCCTTGGAGTTTGGAAGCTTATTGGAGGTCGTCCAGAGCAAAATCATGCCGAGCGGCTTGCACAATTTGGCACAAAATGCCTATAGGACAATGGATAGTGCCCTCATATTCGCCTTTGTGGAGAGATGGCACCCGGAGACCAACACATTTCATCTCCCAGCAGGGGAGATGACCATTACACTTGACGACGTCTACCAGACACTGGAGCTGCCAGTGACCGGGTGCGTCATGACCAAAGAATATTACACCAATGAGAAATCCGTGAAATGGTACGAAAAGATCGTCCAGTTTGTCTCAAGTCACCTTGGACTTCAGGCTACCGATTTTATAACTCTGCCAGGCTTCAAGAAGTCATATAGAATTCTTCTGTCATTTCTGGTAGACCACTTCATGGATATGGAGGTGGATGACGATGATGATGATATGGTCGACGTGGTGGTCCGTACGTACATGTTGCTCGTCCTAGGAATGGTCGACGTTCCGGACAAGTCCGGAACGTCGATACATGCTAGGTACATGCTTAATTTATCTCAAATGGATGACTTCATTGATATATCCTGGGAAAGCGATATCCTAGCCAATCTTTACCGCGAGCTCGGCATCGCATCCCGTGTCGGGACTAAGATAATGGCTGGCTGTCAGACTCTGCTACATGTAAGAAAATTTCTAACAATTTAATCTCGTATACTTCATTTTGTTGTTAATTTTTGACTATTCATTTATAAATTGAATAGGCATGGATATACGAGCACTTTCCGATGCTCAAACGGGGTGACCTGAACCCAGAGTATGTTGAAAACCTTCCTAGAGTGCCTCGATGGAGGCCATCCCAGCTGGAAACCAAAAAATGGCAAACACTGGCTTCCATTCGTGAAGTACTAGATAATTTGGTGCCAGAAGATGTACTAAATTTTGACTTACTTTTTTATGTTAATTTTGTTTTGTTGTTAACTATTTTCCTACCGATTTTTTGGAATCCATACCGGGATTTATGCGAGCAGAATCGTAAGGTCCAACCAGTTTCTTTATTTCATGGCATGATCACATGCTATGAGATCACGAAGCCGTACATGCCCGATAGAGTACTTCGTCAGTTTGGCTTCGTACAAACTGTGTCAAAGTGTACACTACAAATGTTGGAGCCTCCGTGCGAAACCCAACCTTCAAATTACAAACCGGCAGATTTCGACTAGGTGACCGACTTTTACTCCGAGTGGCAACAACATGTACTTCGGGAATCTGAAAGGCGACCGGTCACCCGGATGGCCGACTGCAACGAGGACTACATGTCGTACTTCCTAGGGGTCGGACATCCTAAGTTGTCGAACCCTACAAACCCGGGTCCCGTGGCCGTCGGAGCTATTGGAGCTCTTCCTTCCAAAAACATCTTGTATGCTGGGTTGGTGAGGATGGTGAGTTCCGTATTTGTAATTAGATTAAGATTTTTATGTTTGTAGACTTAATTCACTTATACTTTCATTTACAGTCTAAAAAGGTGAAGGAATTGGCCTAGACACTTCGAAGAGGTTGCCAAAATGACACTAGTGTCGCGGTCGCCAACGAGCTTGATCGCATCGACGACGTGGTCGAGATCCCCTTCATAAATAATATGGAGTCTCGTTCAAAGGCCTGGCATGATATGTAGTTGGATGTTCAGGCATAAGTTGGATGTAATCTGGATGTTTTTGTAAGGATATTTTTGTTGTTTGGAAACTTAAAGGATATTTTTGTTGTTTGGAAACTTAAGTTGTTGGGCAGACTTTTGAAGGATATGTAGTTGTTGTTTATGTTGTTTTTTTGAAGTTGGATATTTTGAAGGATATGTAGTTGTCTGATATGTAGTTGTGATTTATGTTGTTATTTATGTACTTGTTGGATATGTAGTTGTCTGATATATAGTTGTTATTTATGTTTGGAAACTTAAGTTGTTGGCCAAGCTTGAGGAGTGTTTGTAAAGTGTCTGATATGTAGTTGTGATTTAGTATCAGGACTGCCACACTCCTGGCAGTCCTACACTAAAGTAGGACTGCCAGGGGTGTGGCAGTCCTAATTGAAACTCTTTGTGATGAGAGTTTTAAATTAAAACTCTCTGTCACAGAGAGTTTCAATTAGGACTGTCAGCACCCTGGCAGTTCTACTTAAGTGTAGGACTGTCAGGGTTCTGGCAGTCATATTTATAAGTCTCTGTGATGAGAGTTTCAAATTGAAACTCTTTGTGACAGAGAGTTTCAATAGGACTGCCAGCACCCTGGCAGTCCTGCTTAAGTGTAGGACTGCCAGGGTCCTGGCAATCCTATTTATAAGTCTCTGTGATGAGTTTCAAATTGAAACTCTCTGTCACAGAGAGTTTCAATTAGGACTGCCAGCACCCTGGCAGTCCTACACTTAAGTAGGACTGCCAGGGTGCTGGCAGTCCTATTTGAAACTCCCTGTGACAGCAAGTTTCAATTAGGACTGCCAGCACCCTGGCAGTCCTACTTAAGTATAGGACTGCCAGGGGGGCAGTCCTATTTATAAGTCTTTGTGATGAGTTTCAAATTGAAATTCTCTGTCACAGATAGTTTTAATTTGGACAACCAGGGTGCTGGCAGTCCTGATACTTAGTGTAAAACTTTAACAAATTTGTATATTTTGCCACACATACTTGCACACAGGTAAACACATATAACACAGATAGCACACAGATAAACACATATAACATACTGAACTTCATATTTCACTGTATACAAAAGTGGTACTCTATATAGGTAAGTCCAATACGCAAAATTTACTGTATACAAAATTTACTCCATATAGGTTAGTGGACTCCATATTTCACTGTATACAAAAGTGGTCCTCCATATACAAAATGTCAAACTGTAAATATATCCATATTCAGTCAATTTCAACGTCGTAGTGGTCAGCAGGTAAGTCTCTTAGCTCCTTAAACTTTAACAACTTCTTACAATAGTTGATCTGATCAACGAAAGGTGTGGTCCAAGTGATGGCTTCGACCGTTGCTCTTTTGTACCAAACTGTTGAAGGTGGAGGAATCGATGAATGACCGATCATCTTTAGTATAACGAAGTGATCCCCGATTTGACCTATAGTACATAGGTTAGAATGTCCGTGGTCCTCCAGAGGAGCGCACATCGGAAAGAATGTATTGCTAATACCCGGCGAGATAAGTATAATAGGTATCATGTACCTATTAGCAAATAAATAGCCGGCAGACGGGGCTGACATGTAGTGGTTTTTTCCGGTAACACTGTCGGTGCAAGGGATACTTAACAACAAACTTGCAATTGTTTTTTCGCTTAGGATGTGGGAGTAGAATGGAAGACGAGTCTCTAACTCCTCGTACAGCTCCTGTCTCACCTGTCTCTATCCGTTTTTGTCATCATAACCAAGATGTCTTGCAAGCACATGGAATCCGCAATGGCCATCACCGGGGACATCAGCAATAGACCGAATATAACTGCGAAGCTCAGGTTAAAATTGGTCTATATACAAACTCAGTATTTGGCTTGCAACGGTATCTTCTCTTGGGAGGTCCATTTTCTCCATTTTTTGGCGAATGGCAAGCTTGCCCTTCCGTGCAGGCGGAGGTTGCTGCAAGCTTTGTTCAACATGCTCAAAGGACGATGGATCTCTCTTAGTCGACTCCAGCCTTCTCTTCTGTGAACTAGTCAATCTTGTTTGAGGCCTGCATTTAGGATTGGAAACAACGGACGGCTCATGTATTCTAGTAGTCATCGGACATGTAATTTCTTAGATTTTAAGCTCAATAGAGATCCGTTCCGCTCCTACTGAGGCACACCACCTTGCGTGGAGAAGTTTCACTTATGGCAAATAGAAGAAATCATCATCCGTCTTCACCACGGGCTTCATAGACAACTGCCTCCAACGTTGATCGACAACATCTACTGGAATAGGAATGGATTCACGGTGATATTCATTAATATGATGTGCACAAGGGAGGCCCAGTGTATGTCGATATACACACCCATAAATCTCGAGATCAAATCCGATAAACTTTGACCTTTCAATCTCATCAAATATTAAATCCAACGCCTTATGAGATACCACGCACATTAAAGCATCTAAGAGTACTTCCTTTCTATGCTCATGCTTGACTATATTTAAGCTCATCTTAAATGATGTCTTAATTTTATTCACCGTCTGGTCTACCAATAGATGTATAGCTTGCCAAACAGAGACAAAGTTGCCGAGAGATGATTTTAGGTGTTTCTTCAATAAAGAGTGTGCTCCTTCTACACAGTTGGTAGTTGTCGTACCGTAATGCTTCACCACATTCGACCATGCTAAGACGAATTGTTCTTTGTGTGGTTCAAGCCATATATCTTTGATGTAAGAAATGCATGCCGGCTCCCTCGTCTTCCACTTTTGCTTAAATAAGTACCATACGGCGGCTTAACTGGCAATCGTAGAGGCTCGCTACACACAATTCCAATCATTGTAGAATTCGTCAAAAATTTGTATGTCAATTTTACCATACTCCTTTCGAAATTTCAACTTACGTTGGGCTTAAATATTACGATTGACATGCCAAGTGCATAACAATCTATCCGCTTGAGAAAAAACAATACGAATAGCATTAATTAGGGCATACTCACTGTCAGTAACAAAAACTGACGGCTCTGTATGACCGGTGTAAAGTGTTTTCAGTTTCTCCAACGCCTATGTGTAGTCTTCAAGTTTCTCACTCTTCATAAAGCAAAATGCCACTGGAAATGTTTTCCAAGTAGAGTTGAACCCGACAACATGAAAGAGGGGCTTCTTGAACTTATTGGTCTTTTACGTGCAATCAAGGACTAACACGTCAGCAAAAGACCTGGCTAAACTTGTGCAATCGGAATGAGCCCAAAAGATTAAAATTACTTCATTACTCTGGGGATGTCTTCTATGGAACTCAACATAATGATTATCGGCAAGCAACTTGAGCACTTCTTGCATTACCATTCTTGATTTTGTCCGGACAGCGTTCGAAGAAGATAGGGCATTGTATATTGACTTCATTGTAGACTTGCTCTTCTTATCTTCATATCGTATGACGGAATATATTTGTCTCGGTGCAACTCCGGAGGTGGACAAGTCTTCGACTATCTTCTTCTCCTTATTGTTCAACCGTCCAACATACGGATGACCCAATAGTGTCTCGGCAATCTCATGGTTGTGGGTTCCATTCTTCACTTCTACTGTCCACTTTCCTTCTTCATTTCTAATATATATCGTGAATGGACAACCACATTTCTTCGTTCCAACATTTTTTTGAGCTTTACTTTGGATAACTGTGTCTTTCTTGTGCGTTCTGAACACACCACCTCTTTCACAGCCAACCATCACAGTTTGTCGTCCCGGGCGATTTTGGGTCGATCTGGATATCACTAGAACTATATTGTTTTTTCGTCCAACTTCTCGACACCAATGTACCGCACCGTCGCTTGATTCAAACCAAAGATCGGTCCAAAATAAATGGCCTACATCGACTGCAATTGGAGCAGGTACCGCAAAATCGAAAGATTTTAAGTCTTACAATAGAACTTTAAAGTTAATATAACTAAACAACATCATAAAGCAAATAGGTCAATATATGACCATAGATTATGACTGCCGGAGAGGTGGCACACTACAACAAATAGGGCGTACAATAGCAGTTTATCTATAGCGTTCAAGTCTCCCTGCTATAGAATGTCATCATCAATAGCGTTCCTTCCACAGTGCTATTAAAATAGAATACAATAGCAGTTTATCTATAGCGTTCGAGCCTCCCTGCTATTATAATATAATCAACCATAGCGTTCATATTGAAGTGCTATCAAACGTTCATACAATAGCAGTTTATCTATAGCGTTGATGCATTCCTGCTATTAGAATGTCAATATCAATAGCATTCATTATGCAGTGCTTGTTTGCCATTAAAATTCTTTAATCGCAAATTTCAATACAAATAGAACAGTATTACAATATAGGACTTAGATGTAGTCCTAGGAGTACACTTTTGTTTATCTGGGTTCCTTGTGTCGATGGAGTGAGTGGTAATACGTTGACTCCGTTGACAATCTGACGACGGTTATCGGTTCTCTGAAGGTCTGGATTGCTCTGGGTGCTGGAGCTTGTTGAGAGGAGGAAGACGTTGAGTGTCTGTATCTGCCTCTCTGGTGGTGCGAAGTCTCTGTATATTCGTTATGGAGGTTGGTGTATGTGTGTGAGAAGGAAATGATCCCTCTATTTATAGCTTTGCAGGCTAGCTGCTCATGCGCGCATGTAGGATGCACCTGTACGTGGGGACGCCACGTATTGATTGCTGATGGAGGCGCATGGACGATGCGCCCTGATCGAGGGGTTGACTTCTTCATGTTGCTGTTGTGAGCCGGCACGTAGCAGAGAAGAAGATTTTTCTGTTGCTGAGATCTTGGGTGAGTTGAGTCAAAGGACACGTGTTATCAACCCATGGCTCGGAGATTTCGGATTTGGTGGGGAATGATCTGGTTGGATGCGCCTGAGATTGGGCGCATGAGGAGACTTTGGCTCATACCCTTTAGGAGTCATAAACCATTCTGGGCGCATGGCTTTTGAAGCACATGCAGAGCTTCAGCAGTGACTTTACTCCTGTCTTTTGGGATCAGGGAGAAGTCTGGGGCACATGGCTTTTGAGGTGCATGTGGAGCTTTACTGGTGACTTTCCTTCTGTCTTTAGGGATCAGTGAAAAGTCTGAGACGCATGGCTTTTGAGGCGCATGCAGATTTGGGCGCATGGCTGTAGAGGCGCATGCGAGATGGTTGGGTGGCCACGTGGCAGTAGCCGTCAGAGGGAAGTAATGATGACACTGACGTTGGCGATGCTTCGTCTTCTGAAAAAGCTGCCGACTGTTCAGACTTCGGGAGGCGTGCTGCCAACTCTGTCAGTTCAGTATTTAATGTTTGCGACATTCGATGGACAGCCGAGGGGGCGCGTCGATTGGCGTTCCACTAGGCGTATGGGGACGCATATGGGGCGCATCCCCTGTGATGCGCTTGGTGCTGAAAGGCACGTCTGTGTGATGCGCTTGATGTTGAAGGGCACGTCTGTGTGATGCACTTTTGATGTTGAAGGGCGTGTCTGTGTGATGCGCGGTCTGGCCGGCGCATCCGCTTCATGATACGTCTTTAATGGTGCGACTATTACGTTCTTCGAGTGCTTTAAATAACCGTTTTGACTTAGCTGAATTCGAAGCGTCCGGTTCATCCACTTAATGCAAATCTATTGCACGGAATTCGGAGAGCCATCCACTTGGCACATGGGTTTGATTTGCCCGACCTATAAATAGTGGCATGGAAAGAGGGTTTGCTTCTCGTTCTCTCACATCTTTCCGACATAAAATTGTGTACTCGAATGCATTCTGTTGACGAGATGCTCCCGAGGGTGAAGATGCGACGCAGTGCCTTCGTTGATGCACTTAAAGGTGACTGTTACATCCAAAAGTCGGAGTCGAGGGCTTCCGAGGCAGGCGGAAGGTGTCTGTTGCATCCAAAAATAGGGATGCTCGGGCCTCGTCTTCGTTGTGCCGGAAGAGCCGTAGATCAGAATTGCGGTGCTGCGGCTTTGGTGGCTCTTTCTTCCTTCAAAGTGGGTATCGCCCACTCTGGTTGTGTTGAAAGCTGCTCCTTTAGCCGCAGTTTCGATCACGATCTTCCTTGGCCTTTGGAGGCTCTTTTGAAGCCTCCCCTGGCCACAGGGTGGCTTGTGGTTCTTTTTCCTTCCTTGGCTAGAGGGTTGATTGCCACCCTCGTTCTGCTCAATAAATGCTTCATTAGTCGAAGCATTTTGACGGCGGTGAGCCTGGCTGGAAGAGCGGCACATAACTGGACTGCTGAAGGGATGCACATAACTGGGATACACATAACTGAGCTGCTGAAAAGGATGCGCCCTGCTGAGGGCGCATGGTAGGATGCGCCTGGCTAAGGGCGCATGTTGGCTGCTGGCTGTAGACTTAGGATCTTTTCTTTGTAGAAATTCTCCTTTGTACAGTCTTTCTTAGACATGTAATAGACTTTTATATGTTAAATAAAAAGTCCTCTTTCAATGTCTATATTTGTTGCTTTTTGCTGTGAAGTACTTTGTCCAAGCTCTGGCGCATGTAGTCTGGCGCATAGACTTTCTGGTTCTGAAATTCCATGCTTCTACAAGACCCCCTTCAAAGTTTTCAAAACTTTTGGATAAGTTTTGGAATACTTTAAATAAGAAGCATGGTGGTAGAGGCGTATGACCGTCGGGGCGTATAGATACTCCGCACATCAGTGATGGGGCGCATGCTCCGCTCAGTTAATACAAATGATGACGCCTCGGTAACCGAAAAAAGATTAATGATGATCTTTTTGGTTTTATTTGTGGTTATCTTTTCACAGAACTCGAGGCGACGGTTGAGATCACACATCATCGGTTCACGCGTGCGACCAAGCCCTATAAATAGGCGAGAGATGGAGAGAGAGAGTTCTTCTTCTCCTTGCTTTTGCTTTCTTTAGAGTTCTTCTTCAAAAACCCTAACTTTTCTTCTCTCAAAGAATGGCTCCCAAGACTCCTCGCGGCAGTGCTGGCAAAGGAAAGGAGCCGGCGGAGTATGCCGAGGAGGATGCTCCTGTCACCATTGTGACTCCGGCCGACGTTCGACCCGCTGTAACGGGTGGGTGTCGTCTCTTTCACTACTTTCTTTGTTCAGACGATCCTTGGATCATGCGACTGAGTTGGTGTGCCCTAACTCTCTGCTGCCGACGCGCATGGACTTCTGTCCGCACCGAGGTTTTACCCCGCCGACGTGCATAGGTTTAGGCCTTTATCATGCACCGAGGTTTAACTACGGACGCGCATGGGTTTACGTCCTGATGATGCACCGAAGCTTCTGCTGACGCGCATGGGCTCATACCCTGATGATGCGCTGAAGCCTTTCTGCTGACGTGCATGGGTTCACACCCTGATGATGCGCCGAAGCCTTTACTGAGGCGCATGGGTTTACACCCTGATGATGCGCCAGGTTGCTTTGATATACTTTGTCTTTTTGCCTGACTTTTGATTTTTGTTGTGCCAGTGTCGATGACGATTCCTTTGCTGAATGAGGTCCTTCTGGATGCTTCCCTTTGTCAAATGGGAGTTGATTTTGACGAGGCGGTTATCAACTCTGCCAAGGATGCTATCTTACAGGATCAACCTCCTGAGAGAGTGCTGCAGATCCAGAACCAGTTGCCGATTTTCCTCCAGAGTATGATGGAGAGCAGAAATCTGAAATCTGTTGAATCCGAGGATGTGACCTTCTTAAAACCTTCCTTTTTGTTCGGTGATCGCCTGATCTCCACTGAAGCGAAGATACTGAAGGTCAAAGAAGACTGGTTCTTTTCTGAAAAAGGCATGGTGCTGTACATGCGACAACTTGACCGCCAGTTGCCGCTGACGGCCTTCTATCGTTTAGCTTCGAAGAGAAGGATGCCCTGGGAGCTTACTCCTTCTCAAGGAGGGGCCCTGGGGGGTGCTCTTTTGATTGATGCTACCTCGAATCAGAGGGATACCCTGGCTGCTTCACGAACCGGTCCCTCGTTTAGTTGCCAAACTTTGCGTCCTGGGAGCCTCTACAGTGAAGTCCCTAATGACACTTTTGCCTTCTGTGCCTCAACCTTCGCAAGTCGGATGCTGATATCGAGGGTCATGTATCCGAAACATGGCTTTAGGGTTGAAGGTTGGTGTCATCATATCTTGAGGTGGGACGAGTTGACCATTTTGGTGCTTTCGAAGTTCAAGGCTGAGCTTAAGGAGATTGGGCTGACAGCCGCTATCCGTGCCACACAGGCTGGCGTGGATCTCAATAAGCCTATGTTCCTTGCACTCTTGGAATTGTTCAATACCCAGACTGGCACCTTCTATACTCCAGTGGGGGAGTTGGGGTTGGCTCTCCATGAGATGTACGAAGTGTCCAAGCTTCCCTGGGGCTCAGAACCGTACGAGGAATATTTCCTGTCGAATGAAGAGATCCAGGTTCTGGAAAATAAGGACTCGGAGATGATGGCCGTTTTCAAAGAAGTGGCGAGCCATCATTATTTGATGCACCGGAAGGACAAAGGCAAGACCCAGCCTCATGTGACTGCTTGGAGGGATTCTATTTTTAAGCAGGATTTGGCGGACCCCTCGAGGATTCGGTTTACGACTTCGCAAGGGCTGAAACCTGCTGAAGTAACTTCTGAGATAAGCCAGCTGGACGAGAGGACCCCTCGTTCCAATGAGAGTGGCGAGAATGCGTATAGCTGCTTCTGGCACTGTGCGCACCGGATGCCGTCTAAGGCGGTGCTGACGGCATATTTGATGATATGGCTCCGAGATTGTGTGTTTACGGGCTGATCTGGTGCAGTGGAGAGGGTACACCGGAACCTTATTTTGCTTGCCGTAAAGTTGGCTTTTGGACGTCCTTTAGCTCTCCTTTCCGCGATGGTGTGTAACCTGTTGCGGGGTTTGAGGACTTTTGCTGATGACGTGATCCAGGGAAGAGGTAAAAACAACAACTTTCCCTGGGCTGAATTGCCATTCCATTATCTTATGGGATGGCTGATTCTGCATCATCCGAACGTGATGAGTCCAGGTCTAGAGGAGGATCATGTTGAAGGAGATGCCTTTATCCGCCGCTTCTACAAGAGAAAGTGGTTACACACTGGCGTCCCTGTTTGCAGGAGAGTTTTGTCCTACCTTCAGGGGTGGGAGATTGTCAAGGTTGGCCCCATCTTCAAAGATTTCGAGGCTGACCAAGATTTAGTCGACTCTGGTGAAGACGCGATTACTCTGTCGAAATGGGGTTTTCGTTGGTTGCAAAGTATTCGGCCTTCTCACTTGGTCTATCGGAACCAGAATAGGTGTTATCTGGAGCCATATCTGCCCAGCCGGTTCGCTCGCCAGTTTGGCTATACCCAGCTAATGCTACGGAATCCCAGTAACAATCTGGGGTTCATCGGTAGTTTGCTGGATGGAGCCCAGGGCTGGCAATATTACAATGCCGGGTGTACTGGTGTTCAGTTTACGGCGCCCGTTCGCAACCTTCGGCTACAGATCCTGTATTCGGCAGCTAATCTGTATTGCACAATGAATACTGCGTCTCCAGGTTATGATAGAGAGACTAGTTTCATCATTGGAACTCAGCTGGAGGCCACGGCGAATATGTTGATGGCGGCTCGGTCATATCGTCCACCAGAATTGGCAGGATATTGGGCTGCTGCTACAGCATCAGTGAGAGATCCCCTTGTTGGAAAGAGGCGGGCTGATGCGAAAGCCGGCTCGTCTGTACCAAAAAGGTCGAGAAAGATGATGACTCCAAAGGCAACGGGAGTGCCACCTGTACCGCCAGTGGAATCAGCTCCTGCTGAGGTAAGCAGTCCTCCGTAATTTTGGCTCATCTTGTCATTTTGGTGACTTGTGCTTTTCTTCTTGTAGGGATTGTCGAAGAAGAAGACCCGTGTTTCAAAATCGGGTGTCAGTAAATCGAAGGAGGTAGCAAGCTCTTCTGACGAGCGCATCCCTCTGATGGTAATGTCTCCAATAGAGGAGAGTCCTGGAGATGTTCCTGCAGAGGTTTTATTATCTCCAGACTTTGTCGAAAGAGATGCAGAGGTTACAGCAATTTTTGGGATGGTGCCAGCTGCCGTGAGGGCCTTGGACGTTGAGGGTCCAGCGGACACGGGGCTTCGTGATGATAATGTGGAGTGGAGTTTGTCGTCTTCGGAAGACGGTGCTCCAGAGTTGTAAGAGCTTGTTGCGGGGGCAACAGAGATGGTTGGAACAGAGGGGAGAGGGTTGATTCCCCTCCTTGTCACAATGATGGGGGGTCGGCTGCAGCATTGCCGAGCCCTACCCCGAACCCAGCGGCGGAAGCTGAAGTGGCTACCAATCAGGAGGTAGCGACAGATCCTGTCCCTGTAGAGGGATTTGATGAAGAGACTCATTTGACGGTCCCGACTCCTGGGGCGGGTCAGGAGACAAGTGTTGATCTCTCCGTTCTGCCAGGGGAGGTATTGACAGCTGATAGGACGTTGGGGACTGAAGAGGTGGCCACTGACGTCGGTGGTACTTCCGAGTTCAGAAAGGGTAATGGTGTGATGGAATCCTCTGTTGCTCCTTCTACTTGGGGTACGATCTCGACGCCTGTTCTGGCTTCTTCTGTTCCCTTGGCTCCTCGGGCTAGTAGTTAGGCCCCTGTTGATGAAGGGCCTATTGATACCGAGGTTCCAGCCTCGCAGGTTGAGGTCGGCGGGTCTTCTTCCGGTCCACTAACCAGAGCAGCTCCTCCAACTCCTGCCTTGACGCCGCAGGTGCTGGCGGACGCAGATGAATATATGAAATTTATCGTTGAGGCAGTGTATAAAATGCTGCAGAGGGGGGTATCGGCAGTGATGGATGCTAATGGGAGCTTTGCGACAGCAAGAACTCTGGCACTGCCTCATATCAACTTGATCCGTATTCACCAGGGCCACGATCATATGGCCGTCATTCTGGAAGCCACGGTGGCTGAGTTGGACCAGCGGCTTTCTGAATTAGGGCACATCCAGCAAAATGACCTCTCCGTCCTAATAGACACAGAGAATGAGAAGCTGCTCGCCGAGACTGAGTCTTCCTACCAGGCCACTGTGAGTGTCTGGGAACGCGAAGTGGCTGAGACTGAAGCTGCAGTGGAGCAGTTATCTCAGTCTACGCGGGAGACAGTGGAGACGCGAGCTGCGTTGGACGCCAATATCACAGAGATTGACGCCCAGATCCGCCGCCTTGAGGACCAGCGGGCCCGACTCCTATTGGATGCCGAACGTGTCCAGGCTGAACACGTAGTCTTCAAGAAGGAGGAAGCGACTTTCACCCACCGGGCTCTTATCCTGGCTCAGCAGAGACAGCAGCTTGATGAGAAGCACGAGAATGAAACTTCTGCTGAGGCTGTTGAAGCGATACGTCAAGAAGCTGAACGTCGAGTCTTGGCGATTGTGGAGACTCGGGCGGCAGACTTGAAATGCCGAATTGCAGAGCTTTCAGCCAACCCTGGGGATATTTTGGGCTTGTAGTCTCTGCTTTTTGTGTATTTGCAACTCTTGCTGGGGATAGTGTAATCCTTTACTCTCCTTTTTTTTAGAAATAAAGAAGTACACCATTTTCTGCGATGTGTTCATTTTTGCTTGTCATGAACTTTGATGATTTGTGTGGACCTATTATCTCTTGCGTACCTTGGTTTTAAGTACAGATAATAAGTTTGAGAGAACCCTCATGTTTGCTCAGAGGTGATGTGGACGTGGCAAATATGGGATTCAAATGATAGAATCCTCCTACTCAGAGGTGTTATGGACTTGGTAGGAATGACTCTGGGGGATACGCGGAACTACTCAGAGGTAATGTGGATGTGGAAGTTCTGCGATCAATGTACAGCAACGCGGGGGTTGTCTGTACGGGATGTTTACTCAGAGGTAACGTGGACGTGGTAAACATGAAGGATAGCGTAGTCTTACGGGGTGTAAGATTCTGCCTTGTAGGACGTAGGGGAATAACTCAGAGGTGATGTGGACGTGGTTGCTCTTCTACTGGAGGATGCCACGGAACAGCTGGGCTCCGAAAGCGTATGATTTTGTGGAGTGGAAGTACATATCTGAAAAGATGTCAAGAGTAGTACTTCTTTAGGAACTTGCCGTTGATGGGCATCATGAACAAGTCCCCATTGGGTTTGGCGAGGCGGTAGGCACCGTTTGAGTATACCGTCTCTATGATAAAAGGTCCTTCCCACTTGGGCTCGAACTTTCCTGGTGTCTTGTGAGTCAACACCATCGGCCTCCTGACTGCCAGAACCAGGTCGCCAACTTGGAAAGTCCTCTGCTTGACCTTCTTGTTGAAAGCCTGCGATATACGGGCTTGGTAGAGTTCGATGCGCTGTTGAGCTAGGAGATGCTTTTCGTCAAGTGCCTCCAGTTCCTACAGACGACGACGTTGATTGTCTTCTTCTGTGAGTTGGTTTGTGATTGCTACGCAGAGTGAGGATATCTGGATCTCAAGAGGCAGTACCGCTTTGCTCCCGTAAACCAAGAAGAATGGTGTGTTGCCTGTCGGGGTCCGTACCGTTGTACGGTAGGCCCAAAGGCATTCGCCAAGCTTTTTGTCCCAATCGTGTTTGTTAGATGACACGACCTTTTTGAGTAGCCTGACGATAGTCTTGTTAAACGCCTCTGCTAATCCATTTGCTGCCAGATTGTAGGCGGTTGATGCCACGTTTTGAATGCGATTCTTGTCACAGAATCGGCTGAAAACATGGCTGATGAACTGAGGACCATTATCGTGGATGATCCTTCGGGATACCCCGAAACGGTAGATGACGTGGTGCTTGATGAAGCTAATCACCCAGGAGCTTTTCACTTCTGTCAGTGGAACTGCTTCTGCCCATTTGGAGAAGTAGTCGGTGATTGCTAGGATGAAGCGGTATCCTCTCGATGAAGGAGGGGTAATCGGTCCCACAATGTCCATGCCCCAAGCTTCGAAGGGCCAGGAGGCGACTGTAGGATGTAGTGGTTCTGACGGTGTATGGATGAAGTCTGCATGAAGCTGGCACGCATGGCACTTCTTAGCATATTCGACAGCGTCAGCGGCCATGGTTGGCCAGTAGTAGCCCATGCGTCGCAGTCGGTCCTGCAACTTAGGACCAGGTTGATAGGCCCCGCAGGTTCCATCATGAGCTTCTCGAAGGGCTTCGGCTGCTTCTTCGTTAGACAAACATCGAAGGAGAAGTCCATCGTAGGAGCGTCGGTACAGCATTTTAGTAGCCGTATCGTAGTAGAATCGAAGAGAGCACCTCCTGACTGAGACAGCTTCTTTCGGGTCCTCTGAAAGAATTCCGTAGACAGCAAAGTCGATGAACAGGAATCTCCAATCTCGAACGTTAACACCGGCACCAGTTGACATGGCGTGGGCCACTTGTGAGCGCAGGTTGTTTTTAGGGCAGACCAAGTCTCGACCCACTACCGTGACGTAGTGTTGAGTCCCGAGGGGTGCCGCCAAGGAGGCTGCGAGGCCTGCTAGAGCATCAGCCTCCAGATTTTATAGACGAGGTACGTATTCGATGAAGAACCCGGTGAAGGTTGAAACGATGTTCAATACAACTTCATGGTAAGGGATCAGGTCATCATGACGAACCTCGTAATGCCCTCTGATCTGGTTTACGATGAGTTTTGAGTCGCCATAGGCTTCCAGATGATTCACCCCCAGCTGTTGCGCTAGCTGGAGTCCCATAATGAGCGTATTGTACTCAGCAATATTGTTGGAGCACGGCTTCGAAAGGAAGTAAGCACGTTGGATGACCAGCTGATCGGGGGAGACTAGTACCAGCCCCACTCCTGCGACGATTTGGCCTTTGGGGCCTGTTCTTGAAGCGCCATCGAAAAACATCCGCCAGACAGAGCCTTCTTCGGTGACGTTTGATTCTTGGACCTCATCCGGGATGTCTTCATAGAGTCTTGAGGACTCTGGGATGGGGTGTACAGCTAAAAAGTTGGCCAGAGCTTGACCCTTAACAGCTTTTTATGGAACGAACACCATGTTATATGGCGTTAGCAAGATCGCCCATGTGGCTAGCCGGAAGTTCAATGATCCTGGCTTCGTCATGAGGACTCTGAGTGGATTGACTCGGGAAATGACATGAATTGTCTGCCCCGAGACATAATGTCGAGTCTTTTGGATGGCAAATACCAAAGCCAAGCACTCTTTCTCAACGGGGTTGTACCGGTGTTCGGCCCCGATCAGAGTTCGACTGAGGTAGTAGATTGCTTGCTCATAGCCTGTATCGCTGTTCTGAGCCAGCAGAGCGCCGAGGGAGTGATCCATGGCTCGGACGTAGAGGAAAAATGGTTTGTCGGCGACGGGTGCCACCAGGACTGGTGGGCTCGTCAGGTAGGCTTTGATGTCGTCGAAAGCCTTTTGGCATTCCTCTGTCCAGACGTAAGAGACTCCCTTCTTCATGAGCTGGGTGAAGGGTTGACATTTGCCGGAAAGGTTTGCTATGAACCTTCGGATGTATGCCAGACGTCCCTGTAGGCCTCGAAGTTCTCGAAGGTTCTTCGGAGGGTTCATATCAAGGATAGCTTTGGTCTTCTCGGGATCGACATGAATGCCTTTCGCCATGATGATGAAGCCCAAAAACTTTCTACTAGAAACCCCAAAGAAGGATTTAGCGGGGTTCATCTTGAGTTGATGCGTCCGCATGAGATCGAAGACTGTCTTGAGGTCTTGCAGGTGATCTCTTTTGAGATGGCTCTTGACTGCGATGTCTTCGATATAGCATTCGACTGTCTTGCGAAGGTGTTGACGGAAAATGGTGCTCATAGCTCGTTGGTATGTCATACCAGCATTCTTCAAGCAGAAGGGCATCACTGTGTAGCAGAAAACGCCCTTTGGAGTCCTGAATAACGTGTATTTTACGTCATCGGGGAACATCTTGATCTGATTGTAGCCCGAATACCCGTCCATGAAAGACATGCGCTCGAAGCCACATGTGTTGTCGATCATCACGTCGGTGATTGGAAGCAGGAATTCGTCTTTTTGGCAAGCAGAGTTGAGGTCTCTGAAGTCGATACAAACTCGTATCTTCCCATTCTTCTTGGTGACGGGGACGACGTTGGCTACCCAATCTGGGTGTTGCTCTTCACGGATGAAGCCGCTGATCAAGAGTTTGTCCACCTCCTGATCGATGGCGTTCATGATGTTCGGATGGAAGCGTCGCTGTTGTTGTTTGATAGGCTTGGCATCAGGCAAGATGTTCAATCTATGTATCGCAATCTGGGGATCAAGTCCGGTATATCTTCGTAGGTCCAGGTGAAGACGTCGATATACTCTTTAGCCAGCTGGATTAAAGATTCTCGGTCTTCTCCTTTTAGGCTTTTGCTGATGAAGATGGGTTTGGAAGAAGATCCATCCCCAAGGTCGATCTGCTCGACTTCAACCTCGGTAGGAGGTTCACGTAGTTCAAAACGAGACTCCCATTGTTGTCCCAGGCGTTGAGCCCAGGGTTCTTCTTCGAAAAATTCTGGCGCTTGGTCTTCGCCTTCTTCTTCTTGAGATTGTGCAGATATCATGTTGGCTGACAGCACTCTCTTGGAGACAGATCCGATACTGGTATCGGAATCCTACGTTGATGCTTCAGACGAGTGAGAATGTTCTACTTCTTCTGCGTCTGAACTCTCTGGAGTTGACGGTGGCGTGACATAGCCTTTCCCCCGTCGAGTTCTATTGTAGTAGTCCTGCGGCTTTCCTTTAGGTGTTGGAAGCCGGAGAGGAAGACGTCGACCTTTGCCGTAGTTCAGGCCTTTGTCGCTTTTTAGGTCGTAACCTATCTTTTGGATGAGGTACTTTGCCTTGTCCGTGTACCGATAGAGTTGCATTCTGCCGGCATCTGGTTCTGGCTCGAGTGGCGGGAGGTCTTGATGACGCTCGACCTTGCCGAAGATGATGGATTCTTCGTCTCGACTCCGTAGTGGGACTATGTAACAGACCCCTTGGGACTGGACTACTCGATTTACATGATGGACGGTCGTTATTTGTGTTTGTAACGACCGTAGAGCGTTATCTAATGTATACATGGCATTCCAATATGGAAGACTAGAATAATTAAAAACACTCTGTTATTGATGAAATATGAGACTTTATCCCGTGGGATTACATTGTCCAGAGATGGGGCATCTACATTGGCCGAGATATATTCTCCTAGCTCTTCATCTGTAAGTACTGGAGTAGGATCGGGAGGGTCCAGCACAGCGCTGATCTGGGAGTCCCAGAAGACTACATGGGCCTTCTCTGGCAGCTGGGATGGCGGCGGCTTGCCCTTAAGACGCACCTTCAGAGGTGCCTCCGCTGTGCCTCCGGTGATTGACGCCTTCCCCTGTAGTTTTGCCCCATGGGGAGCCGATGTATGAGGCGGCTTTCCCTTGAGCCGTATCTTCATGGGAGCTTTAGGAGCAGCTGGTGCTTTTCCGGGTAGCTTAATGCTCATGGAAGGCAACTTCTGAGGCGGTTTGCCTTTGAGTCGGATCTTCAAAGGAGCATCAGGAGTGACCTCAGGCTCCATGTCCGGCTCTGCTACTGTTTTTGTTTCGTCGTCAGCATCATTGGCCTCCTCCTCGTCAGGTGACTTGTATAAGTCGGCATCGGTGAAGTAGGCTTCAATCCCTTTGAAAGTGTCGATGTCCGCGAACTTCGTACGGATGACGGTGTTGGTGGACACGTACTTCATACATTGGTGGAGCGTAGATGGCACCACCATGTACTCGTGCAGCCATAGGCGACCCAACAGAATATTGTAGTTGAGTTCAGTGTCCACGACATAACAGGTGACCTCGATTCTGAGGTTACCGATGTGGTACTTTAGTCGTATTTTGCCCAGTGGTTTGCTTTTGCTGGCGTTGAAACCACTGATTGTTGTATTGGAGGGCGCCAGTCGGTACATTGGGATCCCCAGTGTTGAGAGCAACATCTTCGGGATGATGCTGAGGGAAGACCCCGGATCGATCTGAATACGCTTCACCTTGACTGAACCGATGTACCCTGTGTAATACAGCGGCCTGTTGTGTCGATTGTGCTTGAGCAGCATGTTCTGTTGGATGAAGGTTATATTGGGGATAACCTCCTCCGCACAGTGACAGTGCTTGCACACAGTCGGGAGATCTTTAGGCTGCTTGACCTGACTGAAAAAGGATTCAGCATCCTTCAGAGCTTCGCAGAGAGCTTCTCGGGAGTCTTTGGAAAGACGAAGGAGCTCGAACAGAGATAGACGGGTAGGAGTACTGGCCAGTTGTGCCAGTATGTCGAAGTTATGGGGCTTGGCTAGCCCCGAAGCATTCTCTTTTCGTAGAGGCCTATCGAAGCGGGCCTCTATCTGCTTCTGTTTATTGGCTGCTGGGGGCTTAGACGGGCCCTCGTCCTGGACAGCAGGGACGGTGCCAGGAGGCACCACCTCGACGGCAGCTTCGTCGGGTTGGACGTTCTGTTGTGAACGCGTCTGCACAGGAAGTGCCTCTTCCGCTGAAAAAGAGACCGTACGGCAAGACTTGATCTTTCTGCCTTTGGATTTGGAGGTAGGGCGTACCTTCGGTTGGGTCACCTCGGAGACGAGATCGGGGTGAACCCATAGGATCTCTTTCCGAGATGTGGTGAGTGGGATGAGTCCACTCACGTTGTCACGGGTAGGTGGTAAGTTAACCACCTCCATTGTCGCCTTAGGGATGGGGGACGAAGCCATCCGGTGTTGTAGTTGGCGGCAAGGTGCCAAACTGGAGTGACTCCACGTTGGCTGACACCGTCTTCTCTTCGTAGTCGACGGAGATTACATCCGTATTGATCATGCGCTGGATGTAATTCTTGAGGACATAGCAGTCCTTGGTTGGGTGTCCGACAAACCGATGGTAGTGACAATACCTCAGGTTGTCTACTTTCCCAACCTCATCGGGACGCTTCGGGTCCGGAAGCTTGATCTTGTCACCCTGCTTCAGTATCTCAAAGAGTTGTAGGGTGTCTTCGTCGTTGAACGAATAAACCTCCTTTGGCCTTGGTGCAAGTGGAGGCTTCTGAGTAGGTGCTGATGCACCTTTTGAGGCATTGACAGTCAATGTCTGTTTCCCCTTTGTTTCTCGTCCGGGGTTGTTGGCTGCAGGCTTTTTTCCCTTGTCCTCGAAGGCAGGGAAACTAACTCCCAAAAGACGAGCATTGGCTGCCTTCTTCTCTGCGGCTTCTGCTTCAATGATCAAGGAGCTCCAGTCGGAAGGAAGAGTATAGTTGAGCCAGAGCTTGACTGCAGGCAGCATGTTCATGCTGCAGGAGGAGAGGAGTGCATGTTCTGGCATGCCCGAGGGCAGTCTGAAGCAGGCCTGTCGGAAGCGTTCGATGAACACTCGAACTGTTTCCTTCTCCTTCTGGCGTATCTCTATAAGGGACGCCATTGTCATGTCCTTCCCGCCGTCGTAGAAACGATCGAAAAAGAGGCGCGTCAGGTCATCGAAGGAAGATATTGAATTGTCGGGGAGGCTGCAGTACCAGTCGTACGCCACTACTTTCAGTGCCCCAACAAATATGCTGGTGAGTAGCGCGTCCTCCTTCGGAAGATGTCCCGTCTGAGACTGGAAATACGTCAGGTAGCGACGCAGAGATCCCTTCCCGTCGTATGGCGTCAGTGTTTGTGGTTTATACTTAGAAGGATAAACCACCTTGTTCCACTCGAGGGGATAAGGCTGGGGGATGCCCATTTTCTGGTGCTCCTCTTGTCTCGTCTTGGACTCAAAGCACTTGCGCAGGTCCCTGATCATCTCGACCACGTCTTCCGTGGAGCTGGGAGTCGGGGAAGGTGGTACCACCTGATGTTGAGCATTTGAGGGCTCTGACGTCCGAGGTGCTTCTCGGCGATCTGTATCCGAGGATACCCGTTGAAGGGGTACACTCGACTCTCCATTGGCCCCTGGATTGGGACCGGTAGAAGGTGTCCTGGTCAAAGCTGACCGTATCTCAAACACTGCTTGAGTCAGTGTTTGCATGGAGGCAGAGAGGGTTTTGAGTCCTCCCTCCAGGGTATCTATACGCTGGACGAGGTCTGTTGGCGGCGCATCAGACTCGACATCAGCCCCAGTCACGTTTACTGTCATGACGCGGCCGGGAGTGGATGGATGGGTTGAGGCCTCACTCTCTTGTAGGGGAGTTGCCTCTCCTGGAGCTTCGTCTTGGCTACCTCCGGCTATGTTCGGGAGAACATTCACCACGGGCGCATCTGCACGGGCCTGATTACCCTCAGCTCCGTCTTGAAGGGCCTCTTCGTCTCCGGAACTCGGGTCCGCAGATGCTAGACTACCCCCAGCTATGTTCTGGGGGATATGTTCGTCTTCAGGGGCTTCTGGTTGGCTGACTTCGCCTCGAGGATCTGCCCCAGGTGTGCTTTGGACACACTCGTCTTCGAAAGGAGGCTCGACAAGGGTCTGACTACCCCCAGCTTCCTCCAAGATCTTCTTCCTCCCTCGAGTGCCTTCGAACACTCCGGAGGACGAGACAGCTGTCTTGGTTTTCCTCGGCTGGATTTTAGACAAGGAAGAGGAACTGCCAGTCGCCTTTCGGACTGACGAGGAGTTGGAGATCACGTTGCATGAAGCAACCATTGGTTCTTCTTTTGTTGACACCTTCTTCCCGAGGCGACGTCGGAGGGGTGTCGAGGATTGCAGCCGCTGGAACACCGACTGCCTTGGTGGGACTGCCACTTTGCAACATCAGTTGATGGTGACCACAGCACAAGTATGCCCCGTAAGAGGCGCATCGTGCTTGTCAGTCGACTCTCCTGATCGACGCTTATGAGTGATCATATTGCATAGATCGTTGGAGGATAGTGCCACCTTCACATCCCCTTCAGGCGCATGGCAAGGCCAAGCGCCGGGGTGGTCAAGTGAGTGTTGCGCCCCCTGATCTAATACCAAACAGGCATCCCGATCAGTAGTGGGGGCACCACAGCATTTGAAGTGACTTGAACGGACCTCAAACGCACAACCAGAGGAGGCACGGGAGTTCAAGACCACTGGATTTGCCTTACTCGACTTGGTTGTGCACGCAGTAGATGCGCCCAAGTAAGACAAAGACTTTGAAGGTCGGCTCGTTTTTGGCGCCGCAGCACTCGAGTCGACCTTGTACAGCTTACCATCAGCAGCGCGCATGATTGTGAGCGCATGCTTCTGGCTTGCTGCTGGCATAGCACGTTCGGGGCGTATGGTCCGTGCTGCCTTGGATTTCTTCGTACCAGGCCGCTGGGGCGCATAGTACTCAGAATCCAAATTCTCCTCGCCATTACAGCGAGTGAGTCTGTCAAAGACAGAGACCTTCTGTGGCGTATCAGAGGTGATGCGTGGGGCATTGGCTGTACCCCTGCTCCGTCGACGCATCTTCCTCGCCTGAGAGGGAGATGGCTGGGGAATGTGGTTAGCTGCACGTTTCCCCGAGAGATGTGCTGCACCAGCGGGCGCATCTTGGTTGCTGAGAATGTCAGCAGGAAGGGAAGGCTGGATTGGCGCATCCCCTTCGGTGGTGGTGCCCGAGGTGTCGACATTGCGCACCCAGACTCGGCGGATCTTCTTCGGCTTCGGCAGCCGCTTCGAAGGACTCGCACTTCCTTCAGAGATGAACTCCACATACGCCTGTTGATTGAGGCGTACGACCAGCGTCTTGTGGGAGGAGCCCACCTTCACGTCGTCGGATTGCGACACAGCTTTCTCGGTGGAGGAGAAAGAGGTCCCCAGCAGAGTCGCCAGCTTGTTTGCCATTAAAATTCTTTGATCGTAAATTTTAATACAAACAGAACAGTGTTACAATATAGGACTTAGATGTAGTCCTATGAGTACACTTTTGTTTATCTGGGTTCCTTGTGCCGATGGAGTGAGTGGTAATGCGTTGACTCCGTTGACGATCTGACGACGGTTATCGGTTCTCTGAAGGTCTGGATTGCTCTGGGTGCTGGAGCTTGCTGAGAGGAGGAAGACGTTGAGTGTCTGTATCTGCCTATCTGGTGGTACGAAGTCTCTGTATATTCGTTGTGGAGGTTGGTGTATGTGTGAGAGAAGGAAATAATCCCTCTATTTATAGCTTTGCAGGCTAGCTGCTCATGCGGACATGTAGGATGCGCCTGTACGTGGGGACGCCACGTGTTGATTGCTGATGGAGGCGCATGGACGATGCACCCTGATCGAGGGGTTGACTTTTTTATGTTGTTGTTTTGAGCCGGCACGTAGCAGAGAAGAAGATCTTTCTGTTGTTGAGATCTTGGGTGAGTTGAGTCAAAGGACACGTGTCATCGACCCATGGCTCGGAGATCTCGGATTTGGTAGGGAATGATCTGGTAGGATGCGCCTGAGATTGGACGCATGAGGAGACTTTGGCTCGTAACCTTTAGGAGTCACGAACCATTCTGGATGCATGGCTTTTGAAGCGCATGTAGAGCTTCAGTAGTGACTTTACTCCTGTCTTTTGGGATCAGGAAGAAGTCTGGGGCACATGGCTTTTGAGGCGCATGCGGAGCTTTACTGGTGACTTTCCTTCTGTCTTTAGGGATCAGTAAAAAGTCTGAGACGCATGGCTTTTGAGGCGCATGCAGATTTGGGCGCATGGCTGTAGAGGCGCATGCGAGATGGTTGAGTGGCCACGTGGCAGTAGCCGTCGGAGGGAAGTAATGACGACGCTGACGTTGGCGATGCTTCGTCTTCTGAAAAAGCTGCCGACTGTTCAGACTTGGGGAGGCGTGCTGCCAACTCTGTCAGTTCAGCATTTAATGTTTGCGACATTCGATGGACAGCCGAGGGGGCGTGTCGATTGGCGTTCTACTAGGCGTATGGGGACGCATGGGGGGGCACATCCCCTGTGATGTGCTTGGTGCTGAAAGACGCGTCTGTGTGATGCGCTTGATGTTGAAGGACGCGTCTGTGTGATGCGCTTTTGATGTTGAAGGGCGCGTCTGTGTGATGCGCGGTCTGGCCGGCACATCCGCTTCGTGACACGTCTTTAATGGTGCGACTGTTACGTTCTTTGAGTGCTTTAAATAGCTGTTTTAACTTAGCTGAATTCGAAGCGTCCGGTTCATCCACTTAATACAAATTCATTGTACGGAATTCGGAGAGCCATCCACTTGGCGCATAGGTTTGATTTGTCCAGCCTATAAATAGTAGCATGGAGAGAGGGTTTGCTTCTCGTTCTCTCACATCTTTTCGACATGAACTTGTGTACTCGAATGCATTCTGTTGACGAGATGCTCCCGAGGGTGAAGATGCGAGGCAGTGTCTTCGTTGATGCACTTGAAGGTGACTGTTACATCCAAAAGTCGGAGTCGAGGGCTTCCGTGGCAGGCGAAAGGTGCCTGTTGCATCCAAAGATAGGGATGCTCGGGCCTCGTCTTCGTTGTGCAAGAAGAGCCGTAGATCGGAATTGCGGTGCTACGGCTTTGGTGGCTCTTTCTTCCTTCAAAGTGGGTGTCGCCCACTCTGGTTGTGTTGAAAGCTGCTCCTTTAGCCGCAGTTTCGATCACGGTCTTCCTTGGCCTTTGGAGGCTCTTTTGAAGCCTCCCCTGGCCACAGGTTGGCTTGTGGTTCTTTTCCCTTCCTTGGCTAGAGGGTTGATTACCACCCTCGTTCTGCTCAATAAATGCTTCATTAGTCGAAGCATTTTGACGGCGGTGAGCCTGGCTGGAAGAGCGGCACATAACTGGGCTGCTGAAGGGATGCACATAACTGGGATGCACATAACTGAGCTGCTAAAAAGGATGCGCCCTGCTGAGGGCGCATGGTAGGATGTGCCTGGCTGAGGGCGCATGTTGATTGCTGCGCCTACTTGAGGGCGCATGTTGGCTGCTGGCTTTAGACTTAGGATCTTTTTTTTGTAGAAATTCTCCTTTGTACAGTCTTTCTTAGACATGTAATAGACTTTTATATGTTAAATAAAAAGTCCTCTGTCTATATTTGTTGCTTTTTGCTGTGAAGTACTTTGTCCAAGCTCTGGCGCATGTAGTCTGGCGCATAGACTTTCTGGTTCTGAAATTCCATGCTTCTACAGTGCTGTTAACAGAACTTTATATAGCATGTTATGAACGCTGTTAAGGATATAGTTTTTTCTGAATGTTGCTATACCCGTATGTCTAGGGGTGAGCACTATTCGGTTTTTGGACCGAAATCTGAACCGAACCAAACCGAATAAGAGATTCGGTTTGGTTTGAAAAAAATTCGGTTCGATTTCGGTTTCGAAAATACTAAAATTTCTGTTTCGGTTTCGGTTTCGATTTCGGTTTTGGGATTCGGTTTCGGTTTATTCCCACTAACCTTTCAAAAATTTTATCTAAAATTTCTCTCCCTGGTAAACCGAATAAGAAAATTTAGTAATATATATACGAAATATATCTTTGTATATTTAGTTACTATCACTACACCAAAAGACGTAATTTGTAACATATTTTTTCTATAATTAGTAACGGTTATTACCGTAACACACTGTAACGGTAATAGGTGTTACAATAATTAATTAATCGTTACTAAAATTTTACTTTTATATTTTTGTTATTTTATAATGTTTGTAACAGTGAAAACCGTGACAAAGTAATGCGACATCGAAAGGAATGAAAAATTTGCCGACTCTTCCCGTAATGATTTTCGTTTTTCCTCTCATTCTCTCACTTGACCATCCTTCACCTCTCTCCCCTTAACACTACAAGGATATAGGCTTTAGGTCACAAAATCTGAGACGATGAAAAAAATTTTAGTTGCCTAAACTAATCTTTTCTGACTAAAAAGCTACTCTTGTCATCTAAAGTCCGCCGAATTAACAAAAATAATTGTGAACTCTCTAGCGACTATTAGTTATTTTGGTCGACCAAAAAATTCTTTGCAAGAGAAAACTAAGGTGACTAGACAAAATATTTTCGCCTAAAGTAGAGAAAAATACTAAATTTAAGACGACTAAACAAAATATTCTCGCCTAAAGTAGGGACTTTTTGCGAGAATAATAAATTTAAGATGACTAAAAATATATTATCAACTAAAGTATAGGGGAATATTAAATTTAAGACGACCAAACAAATATTCTTGCCTAAATTAGTGTTTCTTCCCTAAAGTAGGGGGATATTAAATTGAAGATGACTAAAAAAATGTTCTCGCTTAATTTAAATTATCTATTAGTATATATTAAATCAAATATATATCGTGAATAGATAATATCATATTTGTTATTATCATAAAATTAATTTGATTTTATTTTAGATAATAGCTTAAGAAACTTTTTGCATATATTTTATTTTAGATAACAAACATGGTATTATCTATTTGTTGGTTATTTAATTATTTTATTTCAAATCAAATAAATATTGTGAATAGATAATGACAAATTATCTAACAAGAGAGAGAGAGGAGAGAGTATGGGAGTTGGGATGGGAGACGCGCCAACTGAGTTGGCGCGCGGGAGGAAGGGGACGCCAACTCCGTTGGCTCCTTCTCTCTCTCCATTCCTAACTACACGCACCAATAGAGTAGGATGGACATCAACCTAGGTATGACCATATCGACTCCAACACTGATGCCGCCAGGGGCGGATCTAAGGCTTGTGCTGGGTGGGCTGTAGCCCATCCCATTTTTTTTAAACTAGATATACATATATAAGCCCACAAAAAAAAACAATTAGCCCACCCGGCCATCAGCCCCCTCCCCCCCCCCCCCCCCACACACACCCAAAACAAAGGCTCAGATGCAAAGTGCCAAAGCATGAAAGCAGCAAATGCAATTATGCAAGCCAAGCCAAATGCCATATGGCTATTGGTCCATACGCATTCAACTAAGTTCTAACACGAGAGAGAGAGAGAGAGAGAGAGGAGAGAGAGAGAGAGAGAGAGAGAGTCAGACAGTAAAGTAAAGTTTGGGCCTTTGGCGATTATTTTTTTCTGAGTTCTCTTCGAGAAGAGGAAGAGCTCGACTGCTCGAGTCGCTCGCGGCCGGCAGCTCGACCTTTCCTTCTCGACTTCTTCCAGTCGGAGGCGAGTTGGAGCAGCGAGCACAGGAGCAGGAGAATCTCAAACATATGTAAGTTTCTTCAAATCTCCTTCAATTAATTATTTTTTCTGATTTACTTGTCTAAAAAATGTTTAGGGTTTACCTGTACTTAGTACTCGCCTACTCGGTACTTCATTTGTTCCAATTTCTTCGAAAAGTGAACAGTTTAATACACATGTTTGATGCGACTTATAAAGTTCTAGATAGCATTAGGGTGAACGGAACAAGTCAATCCTTACGTGGGCAAGCTAGGGGTGCTACTAGGGAGATGAAATCATTTGAATTTGTATTCATTCTACATTTGGTCAATTCAATCATGGGAATCACAGATATACTTTGTCAAGCTATTCAACAAAAATCTCAAGACATAGTAAATGCCATGAACCTTGTCTCTTCCACAAGGAAACTCCTACAAGAGTTGAGACAAAATGGATGGAGTACTTTCTTTGAAGAAGTAAAAACGTTTTGTGAGAAGCATAAGATTATAAGTATACCTGATCTAAGTGCTCCTTATCTTGAGGGTAGTGGTCGTTCATGTCAACAACGGGGTCACATTACATTAGAGCATCATTATCACTTTGATATTTTTAATGAGGCAATAGATAAACAAGATATGGAGTTGGAAGAAAGATTCAATGAACGGACAATGAGACTCCTTACTCTTAGTTCAGCATTGGATCCAAGGGATAACTTCAAGGCATTTAAAATTGATGATATTTGTAAACTTGCGGAGGAGTTTTATCCTGAAGATTTCACTGAGCAAGAGATTTTCATTTTGAGAAGCCAATTGCAACATTATAATGTTGATATTCACTACACCAAAACAGTCAATTTGTAACACTTATTTTTTCTAATTTGTAACAGTTATTACCGTTACAAGGTTGTCACGATAATTACCGTGACAATAATTAAGTAAGTGTTACTAAAATAATAATTTTGCATTTTATATTTGATGTATTTATTGTAACAAAAATGATCGTGACAAGGAAACCAAAAAGTGTGACAAAAATTTCAGTTCCCTCTTCTAATTCGTATCCCTCCTTATTTCGTTCTCTCTCCTTACTTCCCAATTCCAATCATCTCTTCCTTCACTCCCCCAACACCCTCTCATCTCAGCCATCCCGATCCAGCCATCCGCCACCACCACCCTCACTGGCGCCATCACCACGCCTTCCACCACTCTCTCACACTCTTAATCTCCTCTAGATCCAAACCCTAACCCTAAAAATCGTGGAGAAGAATGGTTGATGAGAGAGACAAGAGTGAGATCATGGAGAAGAATGGTGTTGATTTGCCCTGGGTAAAATATATTATCAATATATTTTTTTCTTTTTTCCCCTCTTTTCCTTCTCCAAGCTTTTTACGTCAAACATTAGAACTTGGATGTAGTTCTGTCGATTTCGTTTTTTTGGAGCTGGATCTAGTGTATTTGCAGTAAAGCTTCAATCATTATCATCTCGTTGAAAATTTCGAGCCGAGTTGGGAGAAATCAAACAATCCTCGTGGATGAACTTGTAACATTTAGAGTGGTAGATCTGTAAGTCCCCACTGCAAATTATCATCTTCCCATTACAACTCTGCTCTCATGGTACCAAATCTTATTGCTGCAGGAAATTGTTCGACATGGCACATTGAGTGGAAATATTGGAAGCCTTACAGAACTTTGCACCCTGTATGTTCTTTCCTTTATAATTACTGCAATCCTCACTCTAGTTAACTGATTGTTCTGGTTTTGCATTTTGTTTTTTTACATATTAAGCTACTGTGTAACTCAACAGTTTTGAGCTAATTTGTATGTGCTAATTGCATGGTGGGTCATCAAACTAGGGAACCCAACATGATGGATTTTTAGTGTTAAAGTAAGTTGTTCAAAGTGTATATATATATATATATATATATATATATATATATATATATATATATATATATATATATATATATATATATATTCTGGTATATCATTCATTCCTAATAACAAGGCAATCAAGTCACCATTCTTGAACGATCCAAGTACATAAAATGAAGCAAATGCTCTTAAAATATCTATATCCTTATTGTTGAGACTTGAGAGAGGGTTACCAGGAATGTATTCAACTTTTCCATAAAAAACTGTGCATTCTCTAGAACTTGATCCTGAGGGAGGACACAATGTTCAATTTCATTTTAATGTTTTTCATGACATCGTTAGCAGTCAATGTTTCATTGTTTCGCACTATCACTTTTATGTGTTTTTCTGGCTTCTGCTTGTTGAAATTAAAGAATTTATTATTTTGGCAAGGTCTACAGGAAATGGCAGTAGCCCTGTCCATGGAAATCAGTACTTGTGGAATAATGGTAATGCATATCTCCACCGGCCAAGTAGTTCTATGATGTGGCCTGGTTCTCCATCTTTTGTAAACAATATTCATCCACAACAAATGTATGGACTTCTAAGTGCACCATCTCACATGATGAATTCTGTTGTACCCTGCATCATGTGGGTTCAGCACCTGTCATTAATCCTCAATTTGGGAATGAAGGCAGCCTTATAACGGAGATTCTACTGATGCATCAAATGTTCTCTTGGAAGCATGGGGTTTCCTGGCAGCTCTGCAATGCACCCACTTGAACTTGCTCATCATAATATGTTCTCTCATTCGGCTGGAAGCTGTATTGACCAACCTATTTCTTCTCCACATATGGGTATTGCCTCACCTCAGCAGAGGTGCCAAATATTCCATGCGAGAAACCACATGAGTCCTGTGCCTGGTTCTTTTGATGTTTCTAGTGAACGTGTTAGGAGCCGGAGGAATGATTCCTTTGCTAACCAAGGTAAAAATAAAAAGCAATATAAACTCGATTTGAGCGAATTCTGCATGGTGAAGACTTGCGAACAACACTGATGATTAAGAACATCCCCAACAAGTATGCTGATTAGCCTGCTGATCTAGCTTAATTATATTTTTTAGTTATTTAGTGAAACACTTTAATTTCCTTGACTCTAAATTTATTGTACTTGATAATAGATACACTTCTAAAATTCTCCTTGCTACTATTGATGAAAAACATAAAGGAACTTATGATTTTATCTATTTGCCTATCAATTTCAAGGTAACTAAATTATCTGATCTACAACCTTTGTGTTTACTATCTCTGTGTGTGGATGTTAAGTTCAAGCTTCTTCTTTCAGAACAAGTGCAACGTGGGCTATGCTTTCATCAACATGATCGGTCCTCAACAGATCATCCCTTTTTTTTCAGGTTTTGATCACTCCTCTTAACTACAAATTAATTTTGAAACTAAAACTGTTGGACTATTTTGCTGGATTTATCTATTCCTATGATAAAGCACAAAAATATAGGATTTTGATTTTGTCACTGGAAAGCATAAAAATATGATGAATATGCTGGATTTATCTATTCCTATGATAAAGCACAAAAATATGATGAAACTAAAACTGTTGGACTATTTTGTTGTGATTTTGTCATTGCAGGTCAATCAAAAAGGTTTAGTAGGCATGAATATTTTTATGTATCATCTGGTGCCAAAAAGTGATTCAACAAAAGATATAATTGCAGCGAAAAGGGCCCAAGAGTTCTACACTGACTGGTAAATTGATATCTTAACCATCCTGTCATTTGCTCTCACATCAAATTCTTTGCAATCTTCTCCATTATATCCTTGAATGTCAGGTTCATTCATCCATTCATGAATGGAGATTATCCGGACACCATGAAGAGAATTGTCGGCAAGAAGATCCCAAAATTCTCCAAGAATGAATCGAAACAGCTTGTGGGAGCACTTGATTTTATAGGAGTGAACTACTACTACACTTTATTCGTAAAGGATGATCCCACTGACTTAGCAGAGGAGCAGAGAGACGTTTTCGCTGATATGTTTGTTAAACTTTCAGGTAAATCAATCTGGTTGGCGATTTCACTTTTAGACATTAGGAACATCCCCAGTAGCATCAGATACAACAGTGCTAGTTTTCCTGGCCTATCATGCATTCATACATACAACAACAGCGTCGTTTAGAAGCTTCTATAAATACTCTGTATGATTTTCAAAATATAATAGCATCCGGAAGAACGAAAGTTCATGCTGAGATTCTTACTGAGTTACTATCCAAGGCTTTAGGAACAATTGATGTCATTATATTGGCACAACTAAGTTACTAATCCTCAAGCTGGTATGTACAATATGAAGTACAGAGTTATGGTTTAAACATGTGTCAATTATCATAGGTGGTCATGTCCCCTTGATACTTTCATGACTATGGAATATATGCGATCCTCTGCAACAATGAAACTAATTGTTAAATTTGAAAATGTTAATCAATATTTAAAAAAAATCAAATATTATTTTTACAATTTCAATCAAGTAACCTTATCCTTTTCTAATATGATTATTGAAACATGCATTACAGCTACTTTGGGCAATGAGAAGGCTGGCTTAGAGGTAAGATATGAATTGGCAAATACCATTTTAGTTTTATTTTATATAAACGAGAAGCCGCAAAAAGTGACGGTAACCAGAAGGATATTGTACCAGATTGTGACACCATACGGCTTACAGGGTGTGTTGGAGTATCTGAAGCAAGCCTATGGGAACCCTCCTATTTACATTCATGAAAATGGTAACCACCTAATCCACTTACACTTAGTAAGTTACCAACTCTTTCTATATATTCAAATTTTCCTTCAGTCAGTGAGATGGCTCATATTAGGTAATGAAAAAGGAAAAAACAAGGTATTATAGATGCATCTTTATTTTTCGTTAATATCTACTTTTATTTCAATCGCTTCACTTTGTCTGCAGTCAAGACAAAAATGCCATATGAATCTTTAACTTCTATGGCCTATTTATCTGTTGACTTCACCTTAGCTAGTTAGACAAATTTCGGGTTCATTGGATTAGTGAAGATTTATCGGGTTAAGGCATATAAACAGGAATAATGTTTATCTATTCTCGATTCATCACTGGATTTATCTATTCCTATTAAATACATCTTCAGCCTTCTGGAAAGCATATTCAGAACCACCAGCAGATCTGGTGGTATCTTGGTACTGTTACAAGTTAATAAATCATACAAGGATATAATCAAATTAGAGATTGGACATACAATTTCAAACATAAACAAGGAACTTTATAAAATAATTTACCGGTAGTGGAGCTGAAGCAGTGGGGGGAGTTGGTAATCTGCTGCAGGTGTGATGACAGATAAATCAACTATTGTTGCACCCTGTTATCACAATCCAAATAAATTGGGAGCAAGAAGTAATCTAAAGGTTAGCTAACTTTTATATCTTAAGTAGAAAATTATGTCTGTGGTTAGCAAAAGGCAATTCTATTTCCAGAGAATTAATTCACTAATTTTTTTCTTCCTTCCAAACAGATATTCTTCTCTAATTTGAGGGCAAGTTGATGGCAAAAAGACATTCCCCATAGGACAAAATGGACATTCTCCCTTAATTTGGGTATTGAACCATACTACACCAAAAGAAAACGAAAGGAAATGCTCCTTAGTCCTTGTGTCAACTCTGATTTACATCCTCTAAAGAACTATATAATTACCAAAAGTGGGCTGCTGAATATAAAAATAACATTAAAAACTTGTTTTAGCAAAAAAAACCAATACAAATGCATCTCTCGCGTCTCAACAGGTTATGTTACAAAAACATAATAGAAGAAATAGTTTCTATACGAATTAATTCACTAATATTTTTTCCCTTCATGAATTTCACATTCTGACTCTAAAATTTAAAGGAGAATATGATACTAATTTGCTACCGTCAAGTCTATTTGATACCTATCTTCTACCATAACCTTGATAAATGTTTTGTTTAATATTTTTCTAAGTCGTAGATGATACCTAAACTGCATAGATACCTATCTGTTGTCCAAAATCGTTAGGTAAATATGAAGGAGGTGGTTCTGGATGATGTCGATGTCTTGAACACGATCACATATGTCATAGCTACCAAAATAAGGAACAATATGGTTGTCGGTGCCAGCAATCGAGACACATTTGCAAAGTATCCTTAATTTCCTCTCTCTTTCTCTTTTCTTGGTTCGAAGAATAGGTTGGTCATTTTCCCTGACCAAGGTGACCAACAGATGGTGGATTTGGAGCGGTTGCGGCTCACCCAAGAGTGGAATGAGATGTCTGGGCATTGGGCGCCTCGTGGCGAGTGGTTGTTGCTTCAAGTGACTCAATCCTTCGAGCAGGAAGATGCACTTCCTGTGTCAATTAGGGAAATCTGGTACGACTTGAGAACTATGTCTGCATTCTCGGATAAGATTGGAGATTGGACATGCGGGTCATATGATACCTGGCACAGTTTGGTGTCAGAGTTGATCCAAGAACTGCGGGCTGTAGCTAATGGTCTGCTTGCTCCTAGTCTATTATTCGATGCTCCCTTGAGCTGTGCTGCTGTTGCCATTCCTAAGAAGGATTTCCTGGATGGCCTCTCAAAGGATGGTACTGGAGTGATTACTGGTTCAGCTGCTATTGAAAATAATTCTCTTTGTTCAGGTTTAGTAGCACTTGATCAGCACTCTCTGGTTGACAGTTTGCACCAAGGGAAGTGTGCTAAAGAGAGAGCTCTTGATGAAGCAACATATAAGGGTGCAGTGGATTCTGAAATTGGGGTTTGTACAAAAGAGGATCTTTTGTTGGCTGCTTTGGATGGAACAAGTACTAATTTGTTATGTGACAAAAACAATGCTGAAGACAATAACAACCTCGCACAAAGGGGTTACAGTACTGATATTAAGAAATCAAGAGCTTCAATAGATTGGATACCTGTGGATCTTGAGGTTGCATATTATCCTGAAGCTATAAAACTATGTGCCAATTATTCTGAAGATGGAAGAAATAAGCTGAAAGAATTGAGGGAACCTGATGATAGAATCTTCAATATAAGACTGAAAGCTAAGAAGCATCTACTGGCTCTTGGTTGGAAGATCGAGGCCAGAACTGTTGGGAACCAAGGAACTGAAACTACAAGTATCTCAAAGGTAAGGGTTCGCTTTGTTTCACCTGAAGGAAGATGCTATCAGTCCCTTCGCAAAGCCTGCTGTGAGTTGGTGAAGGAGCACAAAGAGGAGAATCTGAAGAGCTTTATGTTCAGCAAGACCGTCCTGTGAAAAGAAGAAAACCTCAGAGAGAAAATTGTAGCCATGTTGTTGGGATGTCCGCAGCAAGTGGTGACGCTAATTTAAGGACAGTCCCAGGGAAACTCTTATAAAGTTGATGTAATGTTCATTAATAATTTGCTGAAATCAGTTGTTCGAAACTCTTATAATTCAGTTTCACTATGAAAGTGAGCCCGCACGTGCTGGATTAGAGAAGGAAAAAAAAAAGCTATGAATAAGTTTTCTTTAGGTTCTTGCTTTTGTTCTTGTTGAGAGCTATTCTTCAGCTATTGATAATATTGTCCATATTGTTTAGTTGTTATTCAAATGTTATATGTAATGGCTGAAACATGATATATGGTTTACCTACGAGTTGAATACAGGTTCCTGGTTCGTAATATTTTTAAAAAAATAAAAAATTGTATTTGTAACGGTTGTAACTGTTACAATGAGTAGACAATAGTGACATAAAAATACAATGTAGTCATAGTAATAACGTGACAAAAAAATATTTTGTAACATTAATAACCGTGACGAATGATAAATTTATAACGGTAATTACCGTGACGAATTATATTTTTCTCACGGTTATTGCTGTTATAAAAAATATAATTCGTCACGGTTATTACCGTTACGAAATATTTACCACGCCCGAATCGCAACGGTTATTACCGTGACGAAAAATATTTGTCACGGTAATAACCGTGAGGAATCGCCTATTATGGTGTAGTGATTTCTCATCATTCAGAGTTTCAGAATATAGTTACAATTGCCGAACTATGTCAAAGATTAGTTGAGACAAGGAAGTCAGAGATTTTCTATCTGATTGATAGGTTGTTTCGTCTTGTATTGACTCTTTCCGTCTCAACGGCAACAACGGAACGTGCATTTTCAGCTATGAAGCTTATCAAGACGCAACTTCGTAACAAGATGGAAGATGAATTTCTTTCGGATTGCATGACTCTCTACATTGAAAAAGAACTTTCTGAAGATATAGTTGTGAATTCGATAATAGATGAATTCGATTGTTTGAAAGCGCAAAGGGCACAACTTCAATAGTTTGTCACCACAAACTACTTTTTTGTATATGTGTTTTGGGGCCTATGATGTTGTTTGATATATTTTGAGTCTCTGTATCAGTTTTTGGGAGCAATGATGAGTTTTGATACTTGTTCTTATACATGTTCTGATACATGTGCTTATACATGTTCTTATACATGTTCAGTTTTTGGGGGCAATGATGAGTTTTGATACTTGTTCTTATACATGTGCTAGTTGGAAAATTTTGATACATGTTCTTATACATCTGTTAGAATGATGCACTGCATTATTTTTTTGAGTGATGCACTACTTGTGCTGGGCTATATTGGTTCAGTCTTATGATACATTCTTCAGCCATTTTTAAGTATTAGTCTTTATTTTTCATGAATGATGCACTACATGTGCTGGGCTATTTTCTTGAATGATGCACTTCAGTTTTTAAGTGATGCACTACATGTGCTGCCATGCTGGGCTATTTTCTTGAATGATGCACTTCAGTTTTTAAAATTTTAAGTATCAGTCTTTACTGATACAAGTATCAGTCATTTTTAAGTATCAGTCTTCATTTTTCCAAGAAGCAATTGCTAAAATCTGAGCCCATACATTACCTATTCACTCTTTTCAACCCTTTGTAGGGTTAATTTTTTTGTATTATAGTCTTCTATTTGTGGGGTTTTGTCACGACCCGATCCCAAATAATTGGGTCGAACCGAATCATGCCCAGCCTGCACCGTTGTTGAGACGGCGGCAGTAAGCTGTTCCATTAGCAGGTAACCATACAACAACATCTATATTTGTCACAACTCAAATTCGGGAAAATAAAACTTTATTAAACTCTTGAAATAAATACAACTGGAATTTAAATGTACTGAAATAAAACTGAATTCAAATAAACAGAGTTTTAAATAAACAACAAAGCTGGAAAAAGGAAAAAAGTTATCTAACCAGCCGGCTCATCGGCCTCAGTCCCAACGTCCTCCAATGGGGACTCTGGCAGCACTACAGGGTACAGAACAGGGTCGTAGTAACTGCTGTATAACAGCTCAGCATCCTCAATGTCCCCTAAAAATGTATCTCCAGTCAGGAGGGAGCAAAGTACAATTCATGCTAATTTAAACAGTTAAAATAAATAATAGAATCATGCACTTTTACACAGTTTAGAAATGGACAGTTTTCTAGCAGTAAAACAGTGTGATTTGAATAGGCAATGAATATGACCGGCTTGGGTTGTACAGTTGTATCCTATTGATACGATTCGGCTTATCCCCGTGTGTATGAGGGGTAAGCTAATACAGTTCTAAGTTACAGTTGGATGTGGTCATAAACATTACTCTATTCCCCTAGTCCCCAATCAGTTACAGTAGTTGCAGTCAGTACTCTCAGGGAGAGTTTCGTGTTTGCATCGTGGTTTAAACTTGCACTAAAGCGATTATTAAAATAACTGTAAAACTAACACAAACTATACTTGCCTCAAAAAATAGACTGGACTGGAGAGGATGAAGACTTCGAGATGGGAATTCAGAATCGTCCTCGAATTCCTACATTCGAGAAATTGACTCAGAAACCAGGGTTACCAATCTAACTATGCTAGTTGAAATCTCTAATTGTGTCCTAATCTATTTTAATTCTTTGTTAATAAAATACGAACAAAACACGGTTATTTGTGCGTTGAATTAATAATGAGGGAAAGATCGTTTTAAACTTTGTATTTTGGAAAACTCGTCGATACTAATTTAATTGATTAAAACTTTGTATTTTCATAATTATAAATATAAAACTAAATTTCTTATTTTAGTGAGAAATACATGATCGTTAGTTAATATTAAAACTTGTAGATTTTAGGTGAGAAAATCTTTATTAATTTTTATATGAAAATAACTTTTATTAAATCTATTCGTATGCTACAAAAATTCGCAAAATCAGCAAATAACCAAAAATTCTACGCTACCAAATTACAGTTACAGAACCAACAACCAGCTGGGCTTATGCCGATTACAATTTATTTACATAAATTGAAATAAGACAGAAACGGTCGTTAGTTCTAAACTTTCTATAATTAATTATAATTAAATAAATAAAATAAATTAAATAGTGACTAGTCTCAGATATGGTCCAATCGTCAACTAGGCTAATGCCTCAACGTCCGGGCGAGGCCGGTTTCGTTTGCACTTAGCCGGGGCCCATTGACCGATACGGTCGTCGCCCAAAATCCAAATTTTTAATATAATTCCGAAATTCATTTTGAAATCATTTTTAAAATATAATTAAATTTACGAAAAAATCCGGCAGCATCTCCTCTGTTTTTGGTCAACCCAAAAACTGGGAAATATGCCGATAATCTTTCCTGCAAATCCCAAACCAGGGAATCCCAATATATATATATAAAAATAACCACAAACATTCCACAAATTATTTCGGAACGACCCGAACCAAGTTCGGAAGTCCGAATCCAACCAAAACATTCACATCACGCTACCGAAAAAATCCGAAAACCCAAAATATATCGAAATCCATTTTCCGAAAAGTTTCGGAAAAGAAAAACAACCAACAGAACCTTCCGAAGGTTCCGAAACGACGATGTCGCTAAAAACCGAATTCCCGGAAGGGAATCGGGGACCAATCTCATCACAGACTAAAGAAAATGGAACGAGACAGGGGTTATACCTTGGGTTGCTCGGCTAGAGCTCTCAGATGCGAAATAATAGAAAAGAAATGACGAGGACAGCAAGTCGGGAACCCACGGACAGCGCTGTCGGTGCTGTCCGGATCAGCAGGGCACAGGCTCGCGGGAACCGGGGCAAAGGGAACAGCCGAAGCGCTGTACAGCGCTGGACGAGGCCGCGAGAGCGCGGGGAGGCGCTGCGGAAATGACGAAGGGGCGCTGGAAAACCGGGGGCGCTGCTTCGGGGACGGGCGCGCGGCTGGATCTGGTCGGGGAGGCCGCTGGGGTCGCCGGGAAGCTGCGGCCGACGGTCGGAGGGGCGCCGAGGAGGGTCGGCGAAGGGGCGCAGGGGGTCGGCCGTGCGGCGTCGGGCGCGGGGAGGGGTCGGGCGTGCTCGGGTCCGAGAGAAGCTCGGAAAAGGAGAGGGTTTGCTCTGGGAAAGGGTAGTGAAGGGGGTTTTGGGGGGAAGAGGAGTGGAAGTGAATGGGGTTTTTGCTCTTCTCTGGAGTAGAGGGAGAATGGTTCTGTGGGAAAATGTTTTGAGAATGGGGTTATAAGGAGGTGGGGTGGTGGTTTGAGTGATTGGAGGAGAAAGTCAATGAGAAAGGAGTGAAAGGAGGAGTAGTTTGAAGAGGTTGTGTGGGAGTACGGGAGTTGGGGAGAGAAGTAGGGAAGTGGGGGAATGGGTGTTGGTCCAACGTGGACCAGCTCAAGTGTCTTAATATTATATATATATATATATATATATATATATATATATATATATATAATAATAATAAGAATTCAGAATTTAAGAAATAGGATTAGGTCCAGGTCTGGGTTTGGACTCGGGTCTGGATCAGCACCCAAAAATCATGTTTTTAATTTTCGAAATAATTTTTAACACTCAAAATAATACTAATAACTATAATAAATATAATAATAATAATACTAATATTAATTAACAAAAAATTGGGTTTCACAGGTTTGCTTTATCTGTCTTCTTTTACAATTTTATTTGTAAAATTTTTTATTTGCTTTATAGTCTTCTATTTGTAGGGTTGTCGTTGTGTTTGCAACCATTATGATGGAATCATATGTTGATTTTTTTTTGGGTGGTATTTTGATCAACATGTGTAGGAGATTGTAATGCCGGTGTGAACTCTAGTCAATTGGACATGTTTGATACGAACTCTTATCAATTGGACATGTCTGTTATACTTTATTGCTCTTGCTATCAACTCCTGTAGCCCATCCCGACTTTAGATCCTGGATCCGCCCCTGGATGCCGCTAACAACAACTTCCTGATCTCACGGAATACAGATGATGGGTCTTCCTTAAATGTCTATGATTGGAATATAACTGATTGGATGGAGACGGACGGTTTCGAGGCAACTGTTTTTAATTCTCCATCTCTGACGTGTCATTCAAAGTGTTCACAAGTCGACATCCCGTATCAGCAGGAAGTTCCAGGGAGTCCCCTCCTCTGGGAGGAATTATTAGATGGTTCCGGGTCACCATGTGGCCATGACGAATGGTGAGTCCGACCAATAATTAAATGACACTTGGCTTCAAAATCAAAAACTTAAGAATTAAGCCAAAAACATCAAAAAAATTATAATAGTTTTGGAAAAAAAAAACTATTTTTTTATTTTATGTGATATATATATATATATATATATATATATATATATATATATATATATATATATATATATATATATATTAAAAATTTATGTCAAGTGTCATTTAATTATTGGTCAGACTCACCATTCATCCTGGACATGTGGTAAGCCGAGACCATCTAATAATTTCTCCCCCTCTTGCCGGTCTCCAATCCTAATCTCACTCCAACTTTTACCCCCTTCATTCAAATGTCCACTACCCCCTCTATCCTGGTCATCTCACCGAGAAATTATTAGGTGCTCCCGGCTCATCACTGGACGTGCTGAGTGGTGAGCCCGGTCCAATAAACAATTGACACTTGGAATAACCAATTAATTCCATATTTTTTACATCATAACCAGATATGAAAAGATAACAAAAAAATGCTAACAAAATCAATAATATTAATATTAACATTAAAATTAATATTAAGATTAACATTAATATTAACAGTAAAATTAATATTAATATTAATATTAACATTAAAATTAAAATTAATATTAATATTAACATTGAAATTAATATTAATATTAAAGATAACAAAAAATACTAACAAAATCAATAATGTTAATATTATCATTAATATTAATATTAAGATTAACATTAATATTAACAGTAAAATTAATATTAACAATAATATTAATATTAATATTAATATTAACATTAACATTAATATTAATGTTAATGTTAATCTTAGTATTAATGTTAATATCAATGTTAACATTGATATTAAAATTAACATTAATATTAACATTAATATTAATATTAACATTAATATTGACATTAATACTAAGACTAAGATTAACATTAACATTAATATTAATATCAAAATTAATATTAATATTAAGCTAACTTATGAATTGTCCGGTTATGATATAAAAAATATAAAATTAATTGATTATTTCAAGTGTCAATTGTTCATTGGACCGGACTCACCACTCAGCACATCTAGTGGTGAGCCAGGAGCACCTAATAATTCCTCCATCTCACCACCCCTGTCCCTCATCCCTTCAGTCCCCCGTTAGCCCAGGAACCCAACACAAAGCAAAATCTCCCACCTCATTCTCCTGCAACAGGCTTCATCACCCGGCCGGCACATCCTCGCAAGCCCTCTTGGAAGCGCCGTGCGCGGAGGGCCAATATTGGCGCTTATACCACCCCTACCAGTGGGAAGAGGCCTGCTTCTCCACCTCAAGATCAACAACCAACCAAGAGAATTCTTTCATCTCCACAGTACACTTACTTTATGATATGGTCGTGGCGGCTGACCTTCAACAGCTGCAAGGTCGATGTTAGTGTTCTCCTGGAACTGTCGAGGTGCAAAAAATGTCTCGACAGTTCAGACACTCCGATCATTTCTCACCGCCACCCACCCAAACATCTTCTTCATCTCCGAGACTATCCTTACGCCACGCCATACATCCCTCATCCTTCCAAAACTCGGCTACCAAAACTTCTTCTCCATTCCTCCTGGACGTTCTGGAGGCCTTTGGCTTGGCTGGGACGACTCCATTACAGCTTCTATTTCCTACTCAACAAAAAACCTCATCGTCCTCACTATTACAGCATCAATTAGAGAGCCGGCATGGAATTTACTGTGTGTCTATGGCTACCCAATGCTTAAAGACCGACACAAGCTCTGGTTGAAAATCAAAGAGTTGTCGGAGGTCTTCACTGTTCCTTGGTGCAGTATAGGAGATTTCAATGCAATACTTGAACCAGAGGAGAAATGTGGTGGCCTAGCTTTCAACACAAACACCTCTGCATCCTTCAAAGAGATGGTGAATCAATGCGGCCTCATCGACCTGGGGTTCATAGGACCCGCGTACACTTGGTCCAATGGTAGAAGACCGAACCATACCATCAGGGAACGCCTTGATCGGGCGCTAGGCAATACGGAGTGGTGCTGCCTTCACCCTGATGCTACGGTCTCCACTTTGCCGCGTATCAATAGCGATCACGCCCCCATCCTATTGAATGTATACGTGCAACAAGCGTCATCGCATAAAACGGCCTCCACGTTCGGTTCGAGACATTCTGGATGCTCAACGACTCCTTTGCGGGGATTCTCAAGGACAGTTGGCAAGAGGCAAGTACACATTGCGGCAATAACCTCCCACAAAAACTGGAGTATACACTCTCTAAGCTACACTCATGGAGTCGATCAAAGTTTCGGGACATCAAGAACCGCATCAAAGCACTCAAGACTCAGCTTCTTTCGCTCCGATCATCGTCACCAATAGAGCGATCCTTGCATAGCGAACGCGAGATTTGTGCGGAAATCAATGATCTCCTTGCCATTGAGGAAGCCTACTGGTGCCAGCGCGCCAAATGCTTGTGGATTAAGGAGGATGATAGAAATACCAGATATTTCCATACCAAAGCTACGATCAGAAAAAGGAAGAATGAAATCCGATCCTTACAAATGAATGATGGAAGTTGGATCACTGAGCACAGCGCCATTGCTAAAGCTTTCATCAATCATTTTAAGTCTCTCTTCATGGACCCATCCTTTGTGATCACCTCCAGTCCTATCTCCGAAGACGCAAACAGAGATCTGGGGAAAATACCTGATGATGAAGAGATCAAGTCTATCCTCTCTACCATGGGGCCGCTCAAAGCCCGGGGACCTGACGGATTCCCGGCAGCATTTTATCAAAAGAACTGGGAGATTGTTGGTTGCGACCTCACTGGTAATGTGAAACAGTTCTTCCTTAATGGCAGTCTCCCTACGCACTTGAACCACACTCACCTCGCACTCAACCCCAAGCGCAGTAACCCGACATCCGCAACCGACTACAGACCAATTTCTCTTTGTAATGTCGCCTACAAGCTTATCTCGAAGATCCTAACGTCCCGTATCCGTCCGTTTATGCAGAGCCTTGTCTCCCCTTCCCAGAACGCCTTTGTCCCTGGTAGACAAATCACAGATAATATCATTATTGCACAGGAAATAGTTCATGGCATGAAGCTCCTTCCGAAGAAGAAGAACGCGTACGCCCTGAAGATCGATATGTCCAAGGCGTACGACCGCCTTTCTTGGCCCTTCATCCAGAGGGTTCTGCATGGAGTAGGGATCCAAGGGCATACAAACGACCTCATCATGCAGTGTATTACGTCCTCCTCCTTCTCTGTCCTCATCAACGGTTCCTTCCAGCCATGTCGTGGGATCAGGCAAGGGTGTCCTCTCTCGCCATTCATATTTATACTGTGCTCAGAGGTCCTATCACAATTATTCTTCCAGTATGAGCGAGATGATTTATTCAGAGGAATTTGGCTGAGCCGATATGCCCCATCCGTCTCTCTCTTATTTTTCGCTGATGTTTGGCCAGGCGTACGTCTCATTGCTGTTAACGGTGAACGAAATCCTGGGCAAATTCTCTGATTGGTCCGGCCAGAGGATAAATTTCGAGAAGTCGTGCATTCACTTTAGCAAGAATGTCTCATTTGAAGATCGGGAAGAACTGGCAGGAACACTTCATCTGGCTTTGATGGTGAAGAATGACACATATCCGGGACACAATCTACTCCTTTCAAAGAGGTGCAGATCATCTTATACTAATCTTATCACCAAGTGTGACTCATATCTTCAAGGCTAGAAGTCAACTATTATTACATGCGGGAAGAACTAGGCTGATCAAATCAACACTAGGGGCTATCCCTATATACTTCACCGCGGCATACATGCTTCCAAAAGACGTGCTTGCCACGCTGTCCAAACAACAAAGGGGATTCTAGTGGGGGTCATGATGCCTTGGAGAAGAAGTTTCATTTTCTGAAATGGGACAAAATAACTCGCCCAAAAACTGACGGCGGTTTGGGATACGGAAGCTTCACTTGGTGAATAAAGCTCTGATCGGCAAGATCCTGTGGCGCTTTATTGAGGACCCGCATCAATTATTGGCTCGTCTTCTTCGGGGCGTATACTTGCAGAACAAAGACTTCTGGTCGCTTCGGAAAACTAAGCATGCATCCCCCACTTGGTCGGGCATTCTTGACATGCGGAGTGACATGGCGGACAGTATATGCTGGAGGGTTCGAGATGGATGGGTGGATATACTCAAAGATCCATGGATCCTTGGTCTACCGAGTTACAGAGTATCCCACTGTACCTTCCCTACAGATGGCCCCAAGTTCGTTCGAGACCTCATGGAACCTGGAACGAGTACATGGAATGTTTTGCTCATAAACTCCTTATTTCCCCCTATGGAGGCTAAGGCCATAACTAGTATTACACTCAGCGAAGCATCCGGCGCTGACACTCTGATCTGGACCAACGCGAAGAATGGAGTATTCACCTCGAAAAACTCTATATGAAAAGCTTCGAAGAGAGGAACCAAGCGATCCTCAGATGGCTCGTGTAACAACGTATAGAGGCTCCTATGGAAGATAAGAGGTATATCACCCAAAATCCAGATATTCATAAGGCGACTCTTGCATAAAGCTCTTCCCCTATTCACGACCATCAATAAACGAGTCCCAACAATCAACAAATCTTGCCCCCTATGCCTGGCTCAAGACGAGGATGCCAACCACTTATTCCTCCATTGTCGACTGGCAACAGAAATCTGGTTTGCCAGTCCGGTGGGCAGGGGCGGATCTAAGGCTTGTGCTGGGTGGGCTGTAGCCCATCCCATTTTTTTTTTAAACTAGATATACATATATAAGCCCACAAAAAAAAAAAAAACAATTAGCCCACCCGGCCATCAGCCCCCCCCCCCCACACACACACACCCCCCCCCCCCCCCCCCCCACACACACACCCCCCCCCCCCCCCCCCAAAACAAAGGCTCAGATGCAAAGTGCCAAAGCATGAAAGCAGCAAATGCAATTATGCAAGCCAAGCCAAATGCCATATGGCTATTGGTCCATACGCATTCAACTAAGTTCTAACACGAGAGAGAGAGAGAGAGAGAGAGAGAGAGAGTCAGACAGTAAAGTAAAGTTGGGCCTTTGGCGATTATTTTTTTCTGAGTTCTCTTCGAGAAGAGGAAGAGCTCGACTGCTCGAGTCGCTCGCGGCCGGCAGCTCGACCTTTCCTTCTCGACTTCTTCCAGTCGGAGGCGAGTTGGAGCAGCGAGCACAGGAGCAGGAGAATCTCAAACATATGTAAGTTTCTTCAAATCTCCTTCAATTAATTATTTTTTCTGATTTACTTTTCTAAAAAATGTTTAGGGTTTACCTGTACTTAGTACTCGCCTACTCGGTACTTCATTTGTTCCAATTTCTTCGAAAAGTGAACAGTTTAATACACATGTTTGATGCGACTTATAAAGTTCTAGAGAGCATTAGGGTGAACGGAACAAGTCAATCCTTACGTGGGCAAGCTAGGGGTGCTACTAGGGAGATGAAATCATTTGAATTTGTATTCATTCTACATTTGGTCAATTCAATCATGGGAATCACAGATATACTTTGTCAAGCTATTCAACAAAAATCTCAAGACATAGTAAATGCCATGAACCTTGTCTCTTCCACAAGGAAACTCCTACAAGAGTTGAGACAAAATGGATGGAGTACTTCTTTGAAGAAGTAAAAACATTTGTGAGAAGCATAAGATTATAAGTATACCTGATCTAAGTGCTCCTTATCTTGAGGGTAGTGGTCGTTCATGTCAACAACGGGGTCACATTACATTAGAGCATCATTATCACTTTGATATTTTTAATGAGGCAATAGATAAACAAGATATGGAGTTGGAAGAAAGATTCAATGAACGGACAATGAGACTCCTTACTCTTAGTTCAGCATTGGATCCAAGGGATAACTTCAAGGCATTTAAAATTGATGATATTTGTAACTTGCGGAGGAGTTTTATCCTGAAGATTTCACTGAGCAAGAGATTTTCATTTTGAGAAGCCAATTGCAACATTATAATGTTGATATTCACTACACCAAAACAGTCAATTTGTAACACTTATTTTTTCTAATTTGTAACAGTTATTACCGTTACAAAGTTGTCACGATAATTACCGTGACAATAATTAAGTAAGTGTTACTAAAATAATAATTTTGCATTTTATATTTGATGTATTTATTGTAACAAAAATGATCGTGACAAGGAAACCAAAAAGTGTGACAAAAATTTCAGTTCCCTCTTCTAATTCGTATCCCTCCTTATTTCGTTCTCTCTCCTTACTTCCCAATTCCAATCATCTCTTCCTTCACTCCCCCAACACCCTCTCATCTCAGCCATCCCGATCCAGCCATCCGCCACCACCACCCTCACTGGCGCCATCACCACGCCTTCCACCACTCTCTCACACTCTTAATCTCCTCTAGATCCAAACCCTAACCCTAAAATCGTGGAGAAGAATGGTTGATGAGAGAGACAAGAGTGAGATCATGGAGAAGAATGGTGTTGATTTGCCCTGGGTAAAATATATTATCAATATATTTTTTTCTTTTTTCCCCTCTTTTCCTTCTCCAAGCTTTTTACGTCAAACATTAGAACTTGGATGTAGTTCTGTCGATTTCGTTTTTTTGGAGCTGGATCTAGTGTATTTGCAGTAAAGCTTCAATCATTATCATCTCGTTGAAAATTTCGAGCCGAGTTGGGAGAAATCAAACAATCCTCGTGGATGAACTTGTAACATTTAGAGTGGTAGATCTGTAAGTCCCCACTGCAAATTATCATCTTCCCTTTACAACTCTGCTCTCATGGTACCAAATCTTATTGCTGCAGGAAATTGTTCGACATGGCACATTGAGTGGAAATATTGGAAGCCTTACAGAACTTTGCACCCTGTATGTTCTTTCCTTTATAATTACTGCAATCCTCACTCTAGTTAACTGATTGTTCTGGTTTTGCATTTTGTTTTTTTTACATATTAAGCTACTGTGTAACTCAACAGTTTTGAGCTAATTTGTATGTGCTAATTGCATGGTGGGTCATCAAACTAGGGAACCCAACATGATGGATTTTAGTGTTAAAGTAAGTTGTTCAAAGTGTGTATATATATATATATATATATATATATATATATATATATATATATATATATATATATATATATATATATATATATATATATATATATATTCTGGTATATCATTCATTCCTAATAACAAGGCAATCAAGTCACCATTCTTGAACGATCCAAGTACATAAAATGAAGCAAATGCTCTTAAAATATCTATATCCTTATTGTTGAGAATTGAGAGAGGGTTACCAGGAATGTATTCAACTTTTCCATAAAAATTGTGCATTCTCTAGAACTTGATCCTGAGGGAGGACACAATGTTCAATTTCATTTTAATGTTTTTCATGACATCGTTAGCAGTCAATGTTTCATTGTTTCGCACTATTACTTTTATGTGTTTTTCTGGCTTCTGCTTGTTGAAATTAAAGAATTTATTATTTTGGCAAGGTCTACAGGAAATGGCAGTAGCCCTGTCCATGGAAATCAGTACTTGTGGAATAATGGTAATGCATATCTCCACCGGCCAAGTAGTTCTATGATGTGGCCTGGTTCTCCATCTTTTGTAAACAATATTCATCCACAACAAATGTATGGACTTCTAAGTGCACCATCTCACATGATGAATTCTGTTGTACCCTGCATCATGTGGGTTCAGCACCTGTCATTAATCCTCAATTTGGGAATGAAGGCAGCCTTATAACGGAGATTCTACTGATGCATCAAATGTTCTCTTGGAAGCATGGGGTTTCCTGGCAGCTCTGTAATGCACCCACTTGAACTTGCTCATCATAATATGTTCTCTCATTCGGCTGGAAGCTGTATTGACCAATCTATTTCTTCTCCACATATGGGTATTGCCTCACCTCAGCAGAGGTGCCAAATATTCCATGGGAGAAACCACATGAGTCATGTGCCTGGTTCTTTTGATGTTTCTAGTGAACGTGTTAGGAGCCGGAGGAATAATTCCTTTGCTAACCAAGGTAAAAATAAAAAGCAATATAAACTCGATATTGAGCGAATTCTGCATGGTGAAGACTTGCGAACAACACTGATGATTAAGAACATCCCCAACAAGTATGCTGATTAGCCTGCTGATCTAGCTTAATTATATTTTTTAGTTATTTAGTGAAACACTTTAATTTCCTTGACTCTAAATTTATTGTACTTGATAATAGATACACTTCTAAAATTTCCTTGCTACTATTGATGAAAACATAAAGGAACTTATGATTTTATCTATTTGCCTATCAATTTCAAGGTAACTAAATTATCTGATCTACAACCTTTGTGTTTACTATCTCTGTGTGTGGATGTTAAGTTCAAGCTTCTTCTTTCAGAACAAGTGCAACGTGGGCTATGCTTTCATCAACATGATCGGTCCTCAACAGATCATCCCTTTTTTTAGGTTTTGATCACTCCTCTTAACTACAAATTAATGATGAAACTAAAACTGTTGGACTATTTTGCTGGATTTATCTATTCCTATGATAAAGCACAAAAATATAGGATTTTGATTTTGTCACTGGAAAGCATAAAAATATGATGAATATGCTGGATTTATCTATTCCTATGATAAAGCACAAAAATATGATGAAACTAAAACTGTTGGACTATTTTGTTTTGATTTTGTCATTGCAGGTCAATCAAAAAGGTTTAGTAGGCATGAATATTTTTATGTATCATCTGGTGCCAAAAAGTGATTCAACAAAAGATATAATTGCAGCGAAAAGGGCCCAAGAGTTCTACACTGACTGGTAAATTGATATCTTAACCATCCTGTCATTTGCTCTAACATCAAATTCTTTGCAGTCTTCTCCATTATATCCTTGAATGTCAGGTTCATTCATCCATTCATGAATGGAGATTATCCGGACACCATGAAGAGAATTGTCGGCAAGAAGATCCCAAAATTCTCCAAGAATGAATCGAAACAGCTTGTGGGAGCACTTGATTTTATAGGAGTGAACTACTACTACACTTTATTCGTAAAGGATGATCCCACTGACTTAGCAGAGGAGCAGAGAGACGTTTTCGCTGATATGTTTGTTAAACTTTCAGTAAATCAATCTGGTTGGCGATTTCACTTTTAGACATTAGGAACATCCCTAGTAGCATCAGATACAACATGCTAGTTTTCCTGGCCTATCATGCATTCATACATACAACAACAGCGTCGTTTAGAAGCTTCTATAAATACTCTGTATGATTTTCAAAATATATAGCATCCGGAAGAACGAAAGTTCATGCTGAGATTCTTACTGAGTTACTATCCAAGGCTTTAGGAACAATTGATGTCATTATATTGGCACAACTAAGTTACTAATCCTCAAGCTGGTATGTACAATATGAAGTACAGAGTTATGGTTTAAACATGTATCAATTATCATAGGTGGTCATGTCCCCTTGATACTTTCATGACTATGGAATATATGCGATCCTCTGCAACAATGAAACTAATTGTTAAATATGAAAATGTTAATCAATATTTAAAAAAAATCAAATATCATTTTTACAATTTCAATCAAGTAACCTTATCCTTTTCTAATATGATTATTGAAACATGCATTACAGCTACTTTGGGCAATGAGAAGGCTGGCTTAGAGGTAAGATATGAATTGGCAAATACCATTTTAGTTTTATTTTATATAAACGAGAAGCCGCAAAAGTGATGGTAACCAGAAGGATATTGTACCAGATTGTGACACCATACGGCTTACAGGGTGTGTTGGAGTATCTGAAGCAAGCCTATGGGAACCCTCCTATTTACATTCATGAAATGGTAAGCACCTAATCCACTTACACTTAGTAAGTTACCAACTCTTTCTATATATTCAAATTTTCCTTCAGTCAGTGAGATGGCTGATATTAGGTAATGAAAAAGGAAAAAACAAGGTATTATAGATGCATCTTTATTTTTCGTTAATATCTACTTTTATTTCAATCGCTTCACTTTGTCTGCAGTCAAGACAAAAATGCCATATGAATCTTTAACTTCTATGGCCTATTTATCTGTTGACTTCACCTTAGCTAGTCAGACAAATTTCGGGTTCATTGGATTAGTGAAGATTTATCGGGTTAAGGCATATAAACAGGAATAATGTTTATCTATTCTCGATTCATCACTGGATTTATCTATTCCTATTAAATACATCTTCAGCCTTCTGGAAAGCATATTCAGAACCACCAGCAGATCTGGTGGTATCTTGGTACTGTTACAAGTTAATAAATCATACAAGGATATAATCAAATTAGAGATTGGACATACAATTTCAAACATAAACAAGGAACTTTATAAAATAATTTACCGGTAGTGGAGCTGAAGCAGTGGGGGGAGTTGGTAATCTGCTGCAGGTGTGATGACAGATAAATCAACTATTGTTGCACCCTGTTATCACAATCCAAATAAATTGGGAGCAAGAAGTAATCTAAAGGTTAGCTAACTTTTATATCTTAAGTAGAAAATTATGTCTGTGGTTAGCAAAAGGCAATTCTATTTCCAGAGAATTAATTCACTAATTTTTTCTTCCTTCCAAACAGATATTCTTCTCTAATTTGAGGGCAAGTTGATGGCAAAAAGACATTCCCCATAGGACAAAATGGACATTCTCCCTTAATTTGGGTATTGAACCATACTACACCAAAAGAAAACGAAAGGAAATGCTCCTTAGTCCTTGTGTCAACTCTGATTTACATCCTCTAAAGAACTATATAATTACCAAAAGTGGGCTGCTGAATAAAAATAACATTAAAAACTTGTTTTAGCAAAAAAACCAATACAAATGCATCTCTCGCGTCTCAACAGGTTATGTTACAAAAAATAATAGAAGAAATAGTTTCTATACGAATTAATTCACTAATATTTTTTCCCTTCATGAATTTCACATTCTGACTCTAAAATTTAAAGGAGAATATGATACTAATTTGCTACCGTCAAGTCTATTTGATACCTATCTTCTACCATAACCTTGATAAATGTTTTGTTTAATATTTTTCTAAGTCGTAGATGATACCTAAACTGCATAGATACCTATCTGTTGTCCAAAATCGTTAGGTAAATATGAAGGAGGTGGTTCTGGATGATGTCGATGTCTTGAACACGATCACATATGTCATAGCTACCAAAATAAGGAACAATATGGTTGTGGTGCCAGCAATCGAGACACATTTGCAAAGTATCCTTAATTTCCTCTCTCTTTCTCTTTTTCTGGTCGAAGAATAGGTTGGTCATTTTCCCTGACCAAGGTGACCAACAGATGGTGGATTTGGAGCGGTTGCGGCTCACCCAAGAGTGGAATGAGATGTCTGGGCATTGGGCGCCTCGTGGCGAGTGGTTGTTGCTTCAAGTGACTCAATCCTTCGAGCAGGAAGATGCACTTCCTGTGTCAATTAGGGAAATCTGGTACGACTTGAGAACTATGTCTGCATTCTCGGATAAGATTGGAGATTGGACATGCGGGTCATATGATACCTGGCACAGTTTGGTGTCAGAGTTGATCCAAGAACTGCGGGCTGTAGCTAATGGTCTGCTTGCTCCTAGTCTATTATTCGATGCTCCCTTGAGCTGTGCTGCTGTTGCCATTCCTAAGAGGATTTCCTGGATGGCCTCTCAAAGGATGGTGCTGGAGTGATTACTGGTTCAGCTGCTATTGAAAATAATTCTCTTTGTTCAGGTTTAGTAGCACTTGATCAGCACTCTCTGGTTGACAGTTTGCACCAAGGGAAGTGTGCTAAAGAGAGAGCTCTTGATGAAGCAACATATAAGGGTGCAGTGGATTCTGAAATTGGGGTTTTGCAAAAGAGGATCTTTTGTTGGCTGCTTTGGATGGAACAAGTACTAATTTGTTATGTGACAAAAACAATGCTGAAGATAATAACAATCTCGCACAAAGGGGTTACAGTACTGATATCAAGAAATCAAGAGCTTCAATAGATTGGATACCTGTGGATCTTGAGGTTGCATATTATCCTGAAGCTATAAAACTATGTGCCAATTATTCTGAAGATGGAAGAAATAAGCTGAAAGAATTGAGGGAACCTGATGATAGAATCTTCAATATAAGACTGAAAGCTAAGAAGCATCTACTGGCTCTTGGTTGGAAGATCGAGGCCAGAACTGTTGGGAACCAAGGAACTGAAACTACAAGTATCTCAAAGGTAAGGGTTCGCTTTGTTTCACCTGAAGGAAGATGCTATCAGTCCCTTCGCAAAGCCTGCTGTGAGTTGTTGAAGGAGCACAAAGAGGAGAATCTGAAGAGCTTTATGTTCAGCAAGACCGTCCTGTGAAAAGAAGAAAACCTCAGAGAGAAAATTGTAGCCATGTTGTTGGGATGTCCGCAGCAAGTGGTGACGCTAATTTAAGGACAGTCCCAGGGAAACTCTTATAAAGTTGATGTAATGTTCATTAATAATTTGCTGAAATCAGTTGTTCGAAACTCTTATAATTCAGTTTCACTATGAAAGTGAGCCCGCACGTGCTGGATTAGAGAAGGAAAAAAAAATCTATGAATAAGTTTTCTTTAGGTTCTTGCTTTTGTTCTTGTTGAGAGCTATTCTTCAGCTATTGATAATATTGTCCATATTGTTTAGTTGTTATTCAAATTATATGTAATGGCTGAAACATGATATATGGTTTACCTACGACTTGAATGCAGGTTCCTGGTTCGTAATATTTTTAAAAAAATAAAAAATTGTATTTGTAACGGTTAAACTGTTACAATGAGTAGACAATAGTGACATAAAAATACAATGTAGTCATAGTAATAACGTGACAAAAAAATATTTTGTAACATTAATAACCGTGACGAATGATAAATTTATAACGGTAATTACCGTGACGAATTATATTTTTCTCACGGTTATTACTGTTATAAAAATATAATTCGTCACGGTTATTACCGTTACGAAATATTTACCACGCCCGAATCGCAACGGTTATTACCGTAACGAAAAATATTTGTCACGGTAATAACCGTGAGGAATCGCCTATTATGGTGTAGTGATTTCTCATCATTCAGAGTTTCAGAATATAGTTACAATTGTCGAACTATGTCAAAGATTAGTTGAGACAAGGAAGTCAGAGATTTTCTATCTGATTGATAGGTTGTTTCGTCTTGTATTGACTCTTCCGTCTCAACGGCAACAACGGAACGTGCATTTTCAGCTATGAAGCTTATCAAGACGCAACTTCGTAACAAGATGGAAGATGAATTTCTTTCGGATTGCATGACTCTCTACATTGAAAAAGAACTTTCTGAAGATATAGTTGTGAATTCGATAATAGATGAATTCGATTGTTTGAAAGCGCAAAGGGCACAACTTCAATAGTTTGTCACCACAAACTACTTTTTGTATATGTGTTTTGGGGCCTATGATGTTGTTTGATATATTTTGAGTCTCTGTATCAGTTTTTGGGAGCAATGATGAGTTTTGATACTTGTTCTTATACATGTTCTGATACATGTGCTTATACATGTTCTTATACATGTTCAGTTTTTGGGGGCAATGATGAGTTTTGATACTTGTTCTTATACATGTGCTAGTTGGAAAATTTTGATACATGTTCTTATACATCTGTTAGAATGATGCACTGCATTATTTTTTTGAGTGATGCACTACTTGTGCTGGGCTTGGTTCAGTCTTATGATACATTCTTCAGCCATTTTTAAGTATTAGTCTTCATTTTTCATGAATGATGCACTACATGTGCTGGGCTATTTTCTTGAATGATGCACTTCAGTTTTTAAGTGATGCACTACATGTGCTGCCATGCTGGGCTATTTTCTTGAATGATGCACTTCAGTTTTTAAAATTTTAAGTATCAGTCTTTACTGATACAAGTATCAGTCATTTTTAAGTATCAGTCTTCATTTTTCCAAGAAGCAATTGCTAAAATCTGAGCCCATACATTACCTATTCACTCTTTTCAACCCTTTGTAGGGTTAATTTTTTTGTATTATAGTCTTCTATTTGTGGGGTTTTGTCACGACCCGATCCCAAATAATTGGGTCGAACCGATCATGCCCAGCCTGCACCGTTGTTGAGACGGCGGCAGTAAGCTGTTCCATTAGCAGGTAACCATACAACAACATCTATATTTGTCACAACTCAAATTCGGGAAAATAAAACTTTATTAAACTCTTGAAATAAATACAACTGGAATTTAAATGTACTGAAAAAACTGAATTCAAATAAACAGAGTTTTAAATAAACAACAAAGCTGGAAAAAGGAAAAAAGTTATCTAACCAGCCGGCTCATCGGCCTCAGTCCCAACGTCCTCCAATGGGGACTCTGGCAGCACTACAGGGTACAGAACAGGGTCGTAGTAACTGCTGTATAACAGCTCAGCATCCTCAATGTCCCCTAAAAATGTATCTCCAGTCAGGAGGGAGCAAAGTACAATTCATGCTAATTTAAACAGTTAAAATAAATAATAGAATCATGCACTTTTACACAGTTTAGAAATGGACAGTTTTCTAGCAGTAAAACAGTGTGATTTGAATAGGCAATGAATATGACCGGCTTGGGTTGTACAGTTGTATCCTATTGATACGATTCGGCTTATCCCCGTGTGTATGAGGGGTAAGCTAATACAGTTCTAAGTTACAGTTGGATGTGGTCATAAACATTACTCTATTCCCCAGTCCCCAATCAGTTACAGTAGTTGCAGTCAGTACTCTCAGGAGAGTTTCGTGTTTGCATCGTGGTTTAAACTTGCACTAAAGCGATTATTAAAATAACTGTAAAACTAACACAAACTATACTTGCCTCAAAAATAGACTGGACTGGAGAGGATGAAGACTTCGAGATGGGAATTCAGAATCGTCCTCGAATTCCTACATTCGAGAAATTGACTCAGAAACCAGGGTTACCAATCTAACTATGCTAGTTGAAATCTCTAATTGTGTCCTAATCATTTTAATTCTTTGTTAATAAAATACGAACAAAACACGGTTATTTGTGCGTTGAATTAATAATGAGGGAAAGATCGTTTTAAACTTTGTATTTTGGAAAACTCGTCGATACTAATTTAATTGATTAAAACTTTGTATTTTCATAATTATAAATATAAAACTAAATTTCTTATTTTAGTGAGAAATACATGATCGTTAGTTAATATTAAAACTTGTAGATTTTAGGTGAGAAAATCTTTATTAATTTTTATATGAAAATAACTTTTATTAAATCTATTCGTATGCTACAAAAATTGCAAAATCAGCAAATAACCAAAAACTACGCTACCAAATTACAGTTACAGAACCAACAACCAGCTGGGCTTATGCCGATTACAATTTATTTACATAAATTGAAATAAGACAGAAACGGTCGTTAGTTCTAAACTTTCTATAATTAATTATAATTAAATAAATAAAATAAATTAAATAGTGACTAGTCTCAGATATGGTCCAATCGTCAACTAGGCTAATGCCTCAACGTCCGGGCGAGGCCGGTTTCGTTTGCACTTAGCCGGGGCCCATTGACCGATACGGTCGTCGCCCAAAATCCAAATTTTTAATATAATTCCGAAATTCATTTTGAAATCATTTTTAAAATATAATTAAATTTACGAAAAAATCCGGCAGCATCTCCTCTGTTTTTGGTCAACCCAAAAACTGGGAAATATGCCGATAATCTTTCCTGCAAATCCCAAACCAGGGAATCCCAATATATATATAAAAATAACCACAAACATTCCACAAATTATTTCGGAACGACCCGAACCAAGTTCGGAAGTCCGAATCCAACCAAAACATTCACATCACGCTACCGAAAAAATCCGAAAACCCAAAATATATCGAAATCCATTTTCCGAAAAGTTTCGGAAAAGAAAAACAACCAACAGAACCTTCCGAAGGTTCCGAAACGACGATGTCGCTAAAAACCGAATTCCCGGAAGGGAATCGGGGACCAATCTCATCACAGACTAAAGAAAATGGAACGAGACAGGGGTTATACCTTGGGTTGCTCGGCTAGAGCTCTCAGATGCGAAATAATAGAAAAGAAATGACGAGACAGCAAGTCGGGAACCCACGGACAGCGCTGTCGGTGCTGTCCGGATCAGCGGGGCACAGGCTCGCGGAACCGGGGCAAAGGGAACAGCCGAAGCGTGTACAGCGCTGGACGAGGCCGCGAGAGCGCGGGGAGGCGCTGCGGAAATGACGAAGGGGCGCTGGAAAACCGGGGGCGCTGCTTCGGGGACGGGCGCGCGCTGGATCTGGTCGGGGAGGCCGCTGGGGTCGCCGGGAAGGCGGCCGACGGTCGGAGGGGCGCCGAGGAGGGTCGGCGAAGGGGCGCAGGGGGTCGGCCGTGCGGCGTCGGGCGGGGGAGGGGTCGGGCGTGCTCGGGTCCGAGAGAAGCTCGGAAAAGGAGAGGGTTTGCTCTGGGAAAGGGTAGTGAAGGGGTTTTGGGGGGAAGAGGAGTGGAAGTGAATGGGGTTTTTGCTCTTCTCTGGAGTAGAGGGAGAATGGTTCTGTGGGAAAATGTTTTGAGAATGGGGTTATAAGGAGGTGGGGTGGTGGTTTGAGTGATTGGAGGAGAAAGTCAATGAGAAAGGAGTGAAAGGAGGAGTAGTTTGAAGAGGTTGTGTGGGAGTACGGGAGTTGGGGAGAGAAGTAGGGAAGTGGGGGAATGGGTGTTGGTCCAACGTGGACCAGCTCAAGTGTCTTAATATTATATATATATTATAATATATATATATATATATAAATATATATATAATAATAAGAATTCAGAATTTAAGAAATAGGATTAGGTCCAGGTCTGGGTTTGGACTCGGGTCTGGATCAGCACCCAAAAATCATGTTTTTAATTTTCGAAATAATTTTTAACACTCAAAATAATACTAATAACTATAATAATATATAATAATAATAACTAATATTAATTAACAAAAATTGGGTTTCACAGGTTTGCTTTATCTGTCTTCTTTTACAATTTTATTTGTAAAATTTTTTATTTGCTTTATAGTCTTCTATTTGTAGGGTTGTCGTTGTGTTTGCAACCATTATGATGGAATCATATGTTGATTTTTTTTTGGGTGGTATTTTGATCAACATGTGTAGGAGATTGTAATGCCGGTGTGAACTCTAGTCAATTGGACATGTTTGATACGAACTCTTATCAATTGGACATGTCTGTTATACTTTATTGCTCTTGCTATCAACTCCTGTAGCCCATCCCGACTTTAGATCCTGGATCCGCCCCTGGATGCCGCTAACAACAACTTCCTGATCTCACGGAATACAGATGATGGGTCTTCCTTAAATGTCTATGATTGGAATATAACTGATTGGATGGAGACGGACGGTTTCGAGGCAACTGTTTTTAATTCTCCATCTCTGACGTGTCATTCAAAGTGTTCACAAGTCGACATCCCGTATCAGCAGGAAGTTCCAGGGAGTCCCCTCCTCTGGGAGGAATTATTAGATGGTTCCGGGTCACCATGTGGCCATGACGAATGGTGAGTCCGACCAATAATTAAATGACACTTGGCTTCAAAATCAAAAACTTAAGAATTAAGCCAAAAACATCAAAAAAATTATAATAGTTTTGGAAAAAAAAAACTATTTTTTTATTTTATGTGATATATATATATAATATTATATATATATAATATATATTATATATATAATATATATATTATATTAAAAATTTATGTCAAGTGTCATTTAATTATTGGTCAGACTCACCATTCATCCTGGACATGTGGTAAGCCGAGACCATATAATTTCTCCCCCTCTTGCCGGTCTCCAATCCTAATCTCACTCCAACTTTTACCCCCTTCATTCAAATGTCCACTACCCCCTCTATCCTGGTCATCTCACCGAGAAATTATTAGGTGCTCCCGGCTCATCACTGGACGTGCTGAGTGGTGAGCCCGGTCCAATAAACAATTGACACTTGGAATAACCAATTAATTCCATATTTTTTACATCATAACCAGATATGAAAAGATAACAAAAAATGCTAACAAAATCAATAATATTAATATTAACATTAAAATTAATATTAAGATTAACATTAATATTAACAGTAAAATTAATATTAATTAATATTAACATTAAAATTAAAATTAATATTAATATTAACATTGAAATTAATATTAATATTAAAGATAACAAAAAATACTAACAAAATCAATAATGTTAATATTATCATTAATATTAATATTAAGATTAACATTAATATTAACAGTAAAATTAATATTAACATAAATTAATATTAATATTAATATTAACATTAACATTAATATTAATGTTAATGTTAATCTTAGTATTAATGTTAATATCAATGTTAACATTGATATTAAAATTAACATTAATATTAACATTAATATTAATATTAACATTAATATTGACATTAATACTAAGACTAAGATTAACATTAACATTAATTAATATCAAAATTAATATTAATATTAAGCTAACTTATGAATTGTCCGGTTATGATATAAAAAATATAAAATTAATTGATTATTTCAAGTGTCAATTGTTCATTGGACCGGACTCACCACTCAGCACATCTAGTGGTGAGCCAGGAGCACCTAATAATTCCTCCATCTCACCACCCCTGTCCCTCATCCCTTCAGTCCCCCGTTAGCCCAGGAACCCAACACAAAGCAAAATCTCCCACCTCATTCTCCTGCAACAGGCTTCATCACCCGGCCGGCACATCCTCGCAAGCCCTCTTGGAAGCGCCGTGCGCGGAGGGCCAATATTGGCGCTTATACCACCCCTACCAGTGGGAAGAGGCCTGCTTCTCCACCTCAAGATCAACAACCAACCAAGAGAATTCTTTCATCTCCACAGTACACTTACTTTATGATATGGTCGTGGCGGCGGCTGACCTTCAACAGCTGCAAGGTCGATGTTAGTGTTCTCCTGGAACTGTCGAGGTGCAAAAAATGTCTCGACAGTTCAGACACTCCGATCATTTCTCACCGCCACCCACCCAAACATCTTCTTCATCTCCGAGACTATCCTTACGCCACGCCATACATCCCTCATCCTTCCAAAACTCGGCTACCAAAACTTCTTCTCCATTCCTCCTGGACGTTCTGGAGGCCTTTGGCTTGGCTGGGACGACTCCATTACAGCTTCTATTTCCTACTCAACAAAAAACCTCATCGTCCTCACTATTACAGCATCAATTAGAGAGCCGGCATGGAATTTACTGTGTGTCTATGGCTACCCAATGCTTAAAGACCGACACAAGCTCTGGTTGAAAATCAAAGAGTTGTCGGAGGTCTTCACTGTTCCTTGGTGCAGTATAGGAGATTTCAATGCAATACTTGAACCAGAGGAGAAATGTGGTGGCCTAGCTTTCAACACAAACACCTCTGCATCCTTCAAAGAGATGGTGAATCAATGCGGCCTCATCGACCTGGGGTTCATAGGACCCGCGTACACTTGGTCCAATGGTAGAAGACCGAACCATACCATCAGGGAACGCCTTGATCGGGCGCTAGGCAATACGGAGTGGTGCTGCCTTCACCCTGATGCTACGGTCTCCACTTTGCCGCGTATCAATAGCGATCACGCCCCCATCCTATTGAATGTATACGTGCAACAAGCGTCATCGCATAAAACGGCCTCCACGTTCGGTTCGAGACATTCTGGATGCTCAACGACTCCTTTGCGGGGATTCTCAAGGACAGTTGGCAAGAGGCAAGTACACATTGCGGCAATAACCTCCCACAAAAACTGGAGTATACACTCTCTAAGCTACACTCATGGAGTCGATCAAAGTTTCGGGACATCAAGAACCGCATCAAAGCACTCAAGACTCAGCTTCTTTCGCTCCGATCATCGTCACCAATAGAGCGATCCTTGCATAGCGAACGCGAGATTTGTGCGGAAATCAATGATCTCCTTGCCATTGAGGAAGCCTACTGGTGCCAGCGCGCCAAATGCTTGTGGATTAAGGAGGATGATAGAAATACCAGATATTTCCATACCAAAGCTACGATCAGAAAAAGGAAGAATGAAATCCGATCCTTACAAATGAATGATGGAAGTTGGATCACTGAGCACAGCGCCATTGCTAAAGCTTTCATCAATCATTTTAAGTCTCTCTTCATGGACCCATCCTTTGTGATCACCTCCAGTCCTATCTCCGAAGACGCAAACAGAGATCTGGGGAAAATACCTGATGATGAAGAGATCAAGTCTATCCTCTCACCATGGGGCCGCTCAAAGCCCGGGACCTGACGGATTCCCGGCAGCATTTTATCAAAAGAACTGGGAGATTGTTGGTTGCGACCTCACTGGTAATGTGAAACAGTTCTTCCTTAATGGCAGTCTCCCTACGCACTTGAACCACACTCACCTCGCACTCAACCCCAAGCGCAGTAACCCGACATCCGCAACCGACTACAGACCAATTTCTCTTTGTAATGTCGCCTACAAGCTTATCTCGAAGATCCTAACGTCCCGTATCCGTCCGTTTATGCAGAGCCTTGTCCCCTTCCCAGAACGCCTTTGTCCCTGGTAGACAAATCACAGATAATATTATTGCACAGGAAATAGTTCATGGCATGAAGCTCCTTCCGAAGAAGAAGAACGCGTACGCCCTGAAGATCGATATGTCCAAGGCGTACGACCGCCTTTCTTGGCCCTTCATCCAGAGGGTTCTGCATGGAGTAGGGATCCAAGGGCATACAAACGACCTCATCATGCAGTGTATTACGTCCTCCTCCTTCTCTGTCCTCATCAACGGTTCCTTCCAGCCATGTCGTGGGATCAGGCAAGGGTGTCCTCTCTCGCCATTCATATTTATACTGTGCTCAGAGGTCCTATCACAATTATTCTTCCAGTATGAGCGAGATGATTTATTCAGAGGAATTTGGCTGAGCCGATATGCCCCATCCGTCTCTCTCTTATTTTTCGCTGATGTTTGGCCAGGCGTACGTCTCATTGCTGTTAACGGTGAACGAAATCCTGGGCAAATTCTCTGATTGGTCCGGCCAGAGGATAAATTTCGAGAAGTCGTGCATTCACTTTAGCAAGAATGTCTCATTTGAAGATCGGGAAGAACTGGCAGGAACACTTCATCTGGCTTGATGGTGAAGAATGACACATATCCGGGACACAATCTACTCCTTTCAAAGAGGTGCAGATCATCTTATACTAATCTTATCACCAAGTGTGACTCATATCTTCAAGGCTAGAAGTCAACTATTATTACATGCGGGAAGAACTAGGCTGATCAAATCAACACTAGGGGCTATCCCTATATACTTCACCGCGGCATACATGCTTCCAAAAGACGTGCTTGCCACGCTGTCCAAACAACAAAGGGGATTCTAGTGGGGGTCATGATGCCTTGGAGAAGAAGTTTCATTTTCTGAAATGGGACAAAATAACTCGCCCAAAAACTGACGGCGGTTTGGGATACGGAAGCTTCACTTGGTGAATAAAGCTCTGATCGGCAAGATCCTGTGGCGCTTTATTGAGGACCCGCATCAATTATTGGCTCGTCTTCGGGGCGTATACTTGCAGAACAAAGACTTCTGGTCGCTTCGGAAAACTAAGCATGCATCCCCCACTTGGTCGGGCATTCTTGACATGCGGAGTGACATGGCGGACAGTATATGCTGGAGGGTTCGAGATGGATGGGTGGATATACTCAAAGATCCATGGATCCTTGGTCTACCGAGTTACAGAGTATCCCACTGTACCTTCCCTACAGATGGCCCCAAGTTCGTTCGAGACCTCATGGAACCTGGAACGAGTACATGGAATGTTTTGCTCATAAACTCCTTATTTCCCCTATGGAGGCTAAGGCCATAACTAGTATTACACTCAGCGAAGCATCCGGCGCTGACACTCTGATCTGGACCAACGCGAAGAATGGAGTATTCACCTCGAAAAACTCTATATGAAAAGCTTCGAAGAGAGGAACCAAGCGATCCTCAGATGGCTCGTGTAACAACGTATAGAGGCTCCTATGGAAGATAAGAGGTATATCACCCAAAATCCAGATATTCATAAGGCGACTCTTGCATAAAGCTCTTCCCCTATTCACGACCATCAATAAACGAGTCCCAACAATCAACAAATCTTGCCCCTATGCCTGGCTCAAGACGAGGATGCCAACCACTTATTCCTCCATTGTCGACTGGCAACAGAAATCTGGTTTGCCAGTCCGGTGGGCAGGGGCGGATCTAAGGCTTGTGCTGGGTGGGCTGTAGCCCATCCCAAAACTAGATAACATATATAAGACAAAAAAAAAAAAAACAATTAGCCCACCCGGCCCCCCCCCCCCCACACACACACACCCCCCCCCCCCCCCCCCACACACACCACCCCCCCCCCACCCCCCCCCCCCCCCAAAACAAAGGCTCAGATGCAAAGTGCCAAAGCATGAAAGCAGCAAATGCAATTATGCAAGCCAAGCCAAATGCCATATGGCTATTGGTCCATACGCATTCAACTAAGTTCTAACACGAAGAGAGAGAGAGAGAGAGAGAGAGAGAGAGAGAGAGTCAGACAGTAAAGTAAAGTTTGGGCCTTTGGCGATTATTTTTTTCTGAGTTCTCTTCGAGAAGAGGAAGAGCTCGACTGCTCGAGTCGCTCGCGGCCGGCAGCTCGACCTTTCCTTCTCGACTTCTTCCAGTCGGAGGCGAGTTGGAGCAGCGAGCACAGGAGCAGGAGAATCTCAAACATATGTAAGTTTCTTCAAATCTCCTTCAATTAATTATTTTTCTGATTTACTTTCTAAAAAATGTTTAGGGTTACCTGTACTTAGTACTCGCCTACTCGGTACTTCATTTGTTCCAATTTCTTCGAAAAGTGAACAGTTTAATACACATGTTTGATGCGACTTATAAAGTTCTAGAGAGCATTAGGGTGAACGGAACAAGTCAATCCTTACGTGGGCAAGCTAGGGGTGCTACTAGGGAGATGAAATCATTTGAATTTGTATTCATTCTACATTTGGTCAATTCAATCATGGGAATCACAGATATACTTTGTCAAGCTATTCAACAAAAATCTCAAGACATAGTAAATGCCATGAACCTTGTCTCTTCCACAAGGAAACTCCTACAAGAGTTGAGACAAAATGGATGGAGTTTTCTTTGAAGAAGTAAAAACATTTGTGAGAAGCATAAGATTATAAGTATACCTGATCTAAGTGCTCCTTATCTTGAGGGTAGTGGTCGTTCATGTCAACAACGGGGTCACATTACATTAGAGCATCATTATCACTTTGATATTTTTAATGAGGCAATAGATAAACAAGATATGGAGTTGGAAGAAAGATTCAATGAAGGACAATGAGACTCCTTACTCTTAGTTCAGCATTGGATCCAAGGGATAACTTCAAGGCATTTAAAATTGATGATATTTGTAAACTTGCGGAGGAGTTTTATCCTGAAGATTTCACTGAGCAAGAGATTTCATTTTGAGAAGCCAATTGCAACATTATAATGTTGATATTCACTACACCAAAACAGTCAATTTGTAACACTTATTTTTTCTAATTTGTAACAGTTATTACCGTTACAAAGTTGTCACGATAATTACCGTGACAATAATTAAGTAAGTGTTACTAAAATAATAATTTGCATTTTATATTTGATGTATTTATTGTAACAAAAAATGATCGTGACAAAGGAAACCAAAAAGTGTGACAAAAATTTCAGTTCCTCTTCTAATTCGTATCCCTCCTTATTTCGTTCTCTCTCCTTACTTCCCAATTCCAATCATCTCTTCCTTCACTCCCCCAACACCCTCTCATCTCAGCCATCCCGATCCAGCATCCGCCACCACCACCCTCACTGGCGCCATCACCACGCCTTCCACACTCTCTCACACTCTTAATCTCCTCTAGATCCAAACCCTAACCCTAAAAATCGTGGAGAAGAATGGTTGATGAGAGAGACAAGAGTGAGATCATGGAGAAGAATGGTGTTGATTTGCCCTGGGTAAAATATATTATCAATATATTTTTTTCTTTTTCCCCTCTTTTCCTTCTCCAAGCTTTTTACGTCAAACATTAGAACTTGGATGTAGTTCTGTCGATTTCGTTTTTTTGGAGCTGGATCTAGTGTATTTGCAGTAAAGCTTCAATCATTATCATCTCGTTGAAAATTTCGAGCCGAGTTGGGAGAAATCAAACAATCCTCGTGGATGAACTTGTAACATTTAGAGTGGTAGATCTGTAAGTCCCACTGCAAATTATCATCTTCCCTTTACAACTCTGCTCTCATGGTACCAAATCTTATTGCTGCAGGAAATTGTTCGACATGGCACATGAGTGGAAATATTGGAAGCCTTACAGAACTTGCACCCTGTATGTTCTTTCCTTTATAATTACTGCAACCTCACTCTAGTTAACTGATTGTTCTGGTTTTGCATTTTGTTTTTTTTACATATTAAGCTACTGTGTAACTCAACAGTTTTGAGCTAATTTGTATGTGCTAATTGCATGGTGGGTCATCAAACTAGGGAACCCAACATGATGGATTTTAGTGTTAAAGTAAGTTGTTCAAAGTGTGTATATATATATATATATATATATATATATATATATATATATATATATTATATATATATATATAGATATATTATATTCTGGTATATCATTCATTCCTAATAACAAGGCAATCAAGTCACCATTCTTGAACGATCCAAGTACATAAAATGAAGCAAATGCTCTTAAAATATCTATATCCTTATTGTTGAGAATTGAGAGAGGGTTACCAGGAATGTATTCAACTTTTCCATAAAAAATTGTGCATTCTCTAGAACTTGATCCTGAGGGAGGACACAATGTTCAATTTCATTTTAATGTTTTTCATGACATCGTTAGCAGTCAATGTTTCATTGTTTCGCACTATTACTTTTATGTGTTTTTCTGGCTTCTGCTTGTTGAAATTAAAGAATTTATTATTTTGGCAAGGTCTACAGGAAATGGCAGTAGCCCTGTCCATGGAAATCAGTACTTGTGGAATAATGGTAATGCATATCTCCACCGGCCAAGTAGTTCTATGATGTGGCCTGGTTCTCCATCTTTTGTAAACAATATTCATCCACAACAAATGTATGGACTTCTAAGTGCACCATCTCACATGATGAATTCTGTTGTACCCTGCATCATGTGGGTTCAGCACCTGTCATTAATCCTCAATTTGGGAATGAAGGCAGCCTTATAACGGAGATTCTACTGATGCATCAAATGTTCTCTTGGAAGCATGGGGTTTCCTGGCAGCTCTGCAATGCACCCACTTGAACTTGCTCATCATAATATGTTCTCTCATTCGGCTGGAAGCTGTATTGACCAATCTATTTCTTCTCCACATATGGGTATTGCCTCACCTCAGCAGAGGTGCCAAATATTCCATGGGAGAAACCACATGAATCCTGTGCCTGGTTCTTTTGATGTTTCTAGTGAACGTGTTAGGAGCCGGAGGAATGATTCCTTTGCTAACCAAGGTAAAAATAAAAAGCAATATAAACTCGATTTGAACGAATTCTGCATGGTGAAGACTTGCGAACAACACTGATGATTAAGAACATCCCCAACAAGTATGCTGATTAGCCTGCTGATCTAGCTTAATTATATTTTTAGTTATTTAGTGAAACACTTTAATTTCCTTGACTCTAAATTTATTGTACTTGATAATAGATACACTTCTAAAATTCTCCTTGCTACTATTGATGAAAAACATAAAGGAACTTATGATTTTATCTATTTGCCTATCAATTCAAGGTAACTAAATTATCTGATCTACAACCTTTGTGTTTACTATCTCTGTGTGTGGATGTTAAGTTCAAGCTTCTTCTTTCAGAACAAGTGCAACGTGGGCTATGCTTTCATCAACATGATCGGTCCTCAACAGATCATCCCTTTTTTCAGGTTTTGATCACTCCTCTTAACTACAAATTAATGATGAAACTAAAACTGTTGGACTATTTTGCTGGATTTATCTATTCCTATGATAAAGCACAAAAATATAGGATTTTGATTTTGTCACTGGAAAGCATAAAATATGATGAATATGCTGGATTTATCTATTCCTATGATAAAGCACAAAAATATGATGAAACTAAAACTGTTGGACTATTTTGTTGTGATTTTGTCATTGCAGGTCAATCAAAAAGGTTTAGTAGGCATGAATATTTTTATGTATCATCTGGTGCCAAAAAGTGATTCAACAAAAGATATAATTGCAGCGAAAAGGGCCCAAGAGTTCTACACTGACTGGTAAATTGATATCTTAACCATCCTGTCATTTGCTCTAACATCAAATTCTTTGCAGTCTTCTCCATTATATCCTTGAATGTCAGGTTCATTCATCCATTCATGAATGGAGATTATCCGGACACCATGAAGAGAATTGTTGGCAAGAAGATCCCAAAATTCTCCAAGAATGAATCGAAACAGCTTGTGGGAGCACTTGATTTTATAGGAGTGAACTACTACTACACTTTATTCGTAAAGGATGATCCCACTGACTTAGCAGAGGAGCAGAGAGACGTTTTCGCTGATATGTTTGTTAAACTTTCAGGTAAATCAATCTGGTTGGCGATTTACTTTTAGACATTAGGAACATCCCCAGTAGCATCAGATACAACAGTGCTAGTTTTCCTGGCCTATCATGCATTCATACATACAACAACAGCGTCGTTTAGAAGCTTCTATAAATACTCTGTATGATTTTCAAAATATAATAGCATCCGGAAGAACGAAAGTTCATGCTGAGATTCTTACTGAGTTACTATCCAAGGCTTTAGGAACAATTGATGTCATTATATTGGCACAACTAAGTTACTAATCCTCAAGCTGGTATGTACAATATGAAGTACAGAGTTATGGTTTAAACATGTATCAATTATCATAGGTGGTCATGTCCCCTTGATACTTTCATGACTATGGAATATATGCGATCCTCTGCAACAATGAAACTAATTGTTAAATATGAAAATGTTAATCAATATTTAAAAAAAATCAAATATTATTTTTACAATTTCAATCAAGTAACCTTATCCTTTTCTAATATGATTATTGAAACATGCATTACAGCTACTTTGGGCAATGAGAAGGCTGGCTTAGAGGTAAGATATGAATTGGCAAATACCATTTTAGTTTTATTTTATATAAACGAGAAGCCGCAAAAAGTGATGGTAACCAGAAGGATATTGTACCAGATTGTGACACCATACGGCTTACAGGGTGTGTGAGTATCTGAAGCAAGCCTATGGGAACCCTCCTATTTACATTCATGAATATGGTAAGCACCTAATCCACTTACACTTAGTAAGTTACCAACTCTTTCTATATATTCAAATTTTCCTTCAGTCAGTGAGATGGCTGATATTAGGTAATGAAAAAGGAAAAAACAAGGTATTATAGATGCATCTTTATTTTTCGTTAATATCTACTTTTATTTCAATCGCTTCACTTTGTCTGCAGTCAAGACAAAAATGCCATATGAATCTTTAACTTCTATGGCCTATTTATCTGTTGACTTCACCTTAGCTAGTCAGACAAATTTCGGGTTCATTGGATTAGTGAAGATTTATCGGGTTAAGGCATATAAACAGGAATAATGTTTATCTATTCTCGATTCATCACTGGATTTATCTATTCCTATTAAATACATCTTCAGCCTTCTGGAAAGCATATTCAGAACCACCAGCAGATCTGGTGGTATCTTGGTACTGTTACAAGTTAATAAATCATACAAGGATATAATCAAATTAGAGATTGGACATACAATTTCAAACATAAACAAGAAACTTTATAAAATAATTTACCGGTAGTGGAGCTGAAGCAGTGGGGGGAGTTGGTAATCTGCTGCAGGTGTGATGACAGATAAATCAACTATTGTTGCACCCTGTTATCACAATCCAAATAAATTGGGAGCAAGAAGTAATCTAAAGGTTAGCTAACTTTTATATCTTAAGTAGAAAATTATGTCTGTGGTTAGCAAAAGGCAATTCTATTTCCAGAGAATTAATTCACTAATTTTTTTCTTCCTTCCAAACAGATATTCTTCTCTAATTTGAGGGCAAGTTGATGGCAAAAAGACATTCCCCATAGGACAAAATGGACATTCTCCCTTAATTTGGGTATTGAACCATACTACACCAAAGAAAACGAAAGGAAATGCTCCTTATTCCTTGTGTCAACTCTGATTTACATCCTCTAAAGAACTATATAATTACCAAAAGTGGGCTGCTGAATATAAAATAACATTAAAAACTTGTTTTAGCAAAAAAAACCAATACAAATGCATCTCTCGCGTCTCAACAGGTTATGTTACAAAAACATAATAGAAGAAATAGTTTCTATATGAATTAATTCACTAATATTTTTTCCTTCATGAATTTCACATTCTGACTCTAAAATTTAAAGGAGAATATGATACTAATTTGCTACCGTCAAGTCTATTTGATACCTATCTTCTACCATAACCTTGATAAATGTTTTGTTTAATATTTTTCTAAGTCGTAGATGATACCTAAACTGCATAGATACCTATCTGTTGTCCAAAATCGTTAGGTAAATATGAAGGAGGTGGTTCTGGATGATGTCGATGTCTTGAACACGATCACATATGTCATAGCTACCAAAATAAGGAACAATATGGTTGTCGGTGCCAGCAATCGAGACACATTTGCAAAGTATCCTTAATTTCCTCTCTCTTTCTCTTTTCTTGGTTCGAAGAATAGGTTGGTCATTTTCCCTGACCAAGGTGACCAACAGATGGTGGATTTGGAGCGGTTGCGGCTCACCCAAGAGTGGAATGAGATGTCTGGGCATTGGGCGCCTCGTGGCGAGTGGTTGTTGCTTCAAGTGACTCAATCCTTCGAGCAGGAAGATGCACTTCCTGTGTCAATTAGGGAAATCTGGTACGACTTGAGAACTATGTCTGCATTCTCGGATAAGATTGGAGATTGGACATGCGGGTCATATGATACCTGGCACAGTTTGGTGTCAGAGTTGATCCAAGAACTGCGGGCTGTAGCTAATGGTCTGCTTGCTCCTAGTCTATTATTCGATGCTCCCTTGAGCTGTGCTGCTGTTGCCATTCCTAAGGAGGATTTCCTGGATGGCCTCTCAAAGGATGGTGCTGGAGTGATTACTGGTTCAGCTGCTATTGAAAATAATTCTCTTTGTTCAGGTTTAGTAGCACTTGATCAGCACTCTCTGGTTGACAGTTTGCACCAAGGGAAGTGTGCTAAAGAGAGAGCTCTTGATGAAGCAACATATAAGGGTGCAGTGGATTCTGAAATTGGGGTTTGTGCAAAAGAGGATCTTTTGTTGGCTGCTTTGGATGGAACAAGTACTAATTTGTTATGTGACAAAAACAATGCTGAAGATAATAACAATCTCGCACAAAGGGGTTACAGTACTGATATCAAGAAATCAAGAGCTTCAATAGATTGGATACCTGTGGATCTTGAGGTTGCATATTATCCTGAAGCTATAAAACTATGTGCCAATTATTCTGAAGATGGAAGAAATAAGCTGAAAGAATTGAGGGAACCTGATGATAGAATCTTCAATATAAGACTGAAAGCTAAGAAGCATCTACTGGCTCTTGGTTGGAAGATCGAGGCCAGAACTGTTGGGAACCAAGGAACTGAAACTACAAGTATCTCAAAGGTAAGGGTTCGCTTTGTTTCACCTGAAGGAAGATGCTATCAGTCCCTTCGCAAAGCCTGCTGTGAGTTGTTGAAGGAGCACAAAGAGGAGAATCTGAAGAGCTTTATGTTCAGCAAGACCGTCCTGTGAAAAGAAGAAAACCTCAGAGAGAAAATTGTAGCCATGTTGTTGGGATGTCCGCAGCAAGTGGTGACGCTAATTTAAGGACAGTCCCAGGGAAACTCTTATAAAGTTGATGTAATGTTCATTAATAATTTGCTGAAATCAGTTGTTCGAAACTCTTATAATTCAGTTTCACTATGAAAGTGAGCCCGCACGTGCTGGATTAGAGAAGGGAAAAAAAAATCTATGAATAAGTTTTCTTTAGGTTCTTGCTTTTGTTCTTGTTGAGAGCTATTCTTCAGCTATTGATAATATTGTCCATATTGTTTAGTTGTTATTCAAATGTTATATGTAATGGCTGAAACATGATATATGGTTTACCTACGACTTGAATGCAGGTTCCTGGTTCGTAATATTTTTAAAAAAAATAAAAATTGTATTTGTAACGGTTATAACTGTTACAATGAGTAGACAATAGTGACATAAAAATACAATGTAGTCATAGTAATAACGTGACAAAAAAATATTTTGTAACATTAATAACCGTGACGAATGATAAATTTATAACGGTAATTACCGTGACGAATTATATTTTTCTCACGGTTATTACTGTTATAAAAAATATAATTCGTCACGGTTATTACCGTTACGAAATATTTACCACGCCCGAATCGCAACGGTTATTACCGTAACGAAAAATATTTGTCACGGTAATAACCGTGAGGAATCGCCTATTATGGTGTAGTGATTTCTCATCATTCAGAGTTTCAGAATATAGTTACAATTGTCGAACTATGTCAAAGATTAGTTGAGACAAGGAAGTCAGAGATTTTCTATCTGATTGATAGGTTGTTTCGTCTTGTATTGACTCTTCCCGTCTCAACGGCAACAACGGAACGTGCATTTTCAGCTATGAAGCTTATCAAGACGCAACTTCGTAACAAGATGGAAGATGAATTTCTTTCGGATTGCATGACTCTCTACATTGAAAAAGAACTTTCTGAAGATATAGTTGTGAATTCGATAATAGATGAATTCGATTGTTTGAAAGCGCAAAGGGCACAACTTCAATAGTTTGTCACCACAAACTACTTTTTTGTATATGTGTTTTGGGGCCTATGATGTTGTTTGATATATTTTGAGTCTCTGTATCAGTTTTTGGGAGCAATGATGAGTTTTGATACTTGTTCTTATACATGTTCTGATACATGTGCTTATACATGTTCTTATACATGTTCAGTTTTTGGGGGCAATGATGAGTTTTGATACTTGTTCTTATACATGTGCTAGTTGGAAAATTTTGATACATGTTCTTATACATCTGTTAGAATGATGCACTGCATTATTTTTTTGAGTGATGCACTACTTGTGCTGGGCTATGTTGGTTCAGTCTTATGATACATTCTTCAGCCATTTTTAAGTATTAGTCTTCATTTTTCATGAATGATGCACTACATGTGCTGGGCTATTTTCTTGAATGATGCACTTCAGTTTTTAAGTGATGCACTACATGTGCTGCCATGCTGGGCTATTTTCTTGAATGATGCACTTCAGTTTTTAAAATTTTAAGTATCAGTCTTTACTGATACAAGTATCAGTCATTTTTAAGTATCAGTCTTCATTTTTCCAAGAAGCAATTGCTAAAATCTGAGCCCATACATTACCTATTCACTCTTTTCAACCCTTTGTAGGGTTAATTTTTTTTGTATTATAGTCTTCTATTTGTGGGGTTTTGTCACGACCCGATCCCAAATAATTGGGTCGAACCGGATCATGCCCAGCCTGCACCGTTGTTGAGACGGCGGCAGTAAGCTGTTCCATTAGCAGGTAACCATACAACAACATCTATATTTGTCACAACTCAAATTCGGGAAAATAAAACTTTATTAAACTCTTGAAATAAATACAACTGGAATTTAAATGTACTGAAATAAAACTGAATTCAAATAAACAGAGTTTTAAATAAACAACAAAGCTGGAAAAAGGAAAAAAGCTATCTAATCAGCCGGCTCATCGGCCTCAGTCCCAACGTCCTCCAATGGGGACTCTGGCAGCACTACAGGGTACAGAACAGGGTCGTAGTAACTGCTGTATAACAGCTCAGCATCCTCAATGTCCCCTAAAAATGTATCTCCAGTCAGGAGGGAGCAAAGTACAATTCATGCTAATTTAAACAGTTAAAATAAATAATAGAATCATGCACTTTTACACAGTTTAGAAATGGACAGTTTTCTAGCAGTAAAACAGTGTGATTTGAATAGGCAATGAATATGACCGGCTTGGGTTGTACAGTTGTATCCTATTGATACGATTCGGCTTATCCCCGTGTGTATGAGGGGTAAGCTAATACAGTTCTAAGTTACAGTTGGATGTGGTCATAAACATTACTCTATTCCCCCAGTCCCCAATCAGTTACAGTAGTTGCAGTCAGTACTCTCAGGAAGAGTTTCGTGTTTACATCGTGGTTTAAACTTGCACTAAAGCGATTATTAAAATAACTGTAAAACTAACACAAACTATACTTGCCTCAAAAAATAGACTGGACTGGAGAGGATGAAGACTTCGAGATGGGAATTCAGAATCGTCCTCGAATTCCTACATTCGAGAAATTGACTCAGAAACCAGGGTTACCAATCTAACTACGCTAGTTGAAATCTCTAATTGTGTCCTAATCCATTTTAATTCTTTGTTAATAAAATACGAACAAAACACGGTTATTTGTGCGTTGAATTAATAATGAGGAAAAGATCGTTTTAAACTTTGTATTTTGGAAAACTCGTCGATACTAATTTAATTGATTAAAACTTTGTATTTTCATAATTATAAATATAAAACTAAATTTCTTATTTAGTGAGAAATACATGATCGTTAGTTAATATTAAAACTTGTAGATTTTAGGTGAGAAAATCTTTATTAATTTTTATATGAAAATAACTTTTATTAAATCTATTCGTATGCTACAAAAACTTGCAAAATCAGCAAATAACCAAAAATCCTACGCTACCAAATTACAGTTACAGAACCAACAACCAGCTGGGCTTATGCCGATTACAATTTATTTACATAAATTGAAATAAGACAGAAACGGTCGTTAGTTCTAAACTTTCTATAATTAATTATAATTAAATAAATAAAATAAATTAAATAGTGACTAGTCTCAGATATGGTCCAATCGTCAACTAGGCTAATGCCTCAACGTCCGGGCGAGGCCGGTTTCGTTTGCACTTAGCCGGGGCCCATTGACCGATACGGTCGTCGCCCAAAATCCAAATTTTTAATATAATTCCGAAATTCATTTTGAAATCATTTTTAAAATATAATTAAATTTACGGAAAAATCCGGCAGCATCTCCTCTGTTTTTGGTCAACCCAAAAACTGGGAAATATGCCGATAATCTTTCCTGCAAATCCCAAACCAGGGAATCCCAATATATATATATAAAAATAACCACAAACATTCCACAAATTATTTCGGAACGACCCGAACCAAGTTCGGAAGTCCGAATCCAACCAAAACATTCACATCACGCTACCGAAAAAATCCGAAAACCCAAAATATATCGAAATCCATTTTCCGAAAAGTTTCGGAAAAGAAAAACAACCAACAGAACCTTCCGAAGGTTCCGAAACGACGATGTCGCTAAAAACCGAATTCCCGGAAGGGAATCGGGGACCAATCTCATCACAGACTAAAGAAAATGGAACGAGACAGGGGTTATACCTTGGGTTGCTCGGCTAGAGCTCTCAGATGCGAAATAATAGAAAAGAAATGACGAGAACAGCAAGTCGGGAACCCGCGGACAGCGCTGTCGGTGCTGTCCGGATCAGCGGGGCACAGGCTCGCGGAACCGGGGCAAAGGGAACAGCCGAAGCGCTGTACAGCGCTGGACGAGGCCGCGAGAGCGCGGGGAGGCGCTGCGGAAATGACGAAGGGGCGCTGGAAAACCGGGGGCGCTGCCTCGGGGACGGGCGCGCGGCTGGATCTGGTCGGGGAGGCCGCTGGGGTCGCCGGGAAGCGGCGGCCGACGGTCGGAGGGGCGCCGAGGAGGGTCGGCGAAGGGGCGCAGGGGGTCGGCCGTGCGGCGTCGGGCGCGGGGAGGGGTCGGGCGTGCTCGGGTCCGAGAGAAGCTCGGAAAAGGAGAGGGTTTGCTCTGGGAAAGGGTAGTGAAGGGGGTTTTGGGGGGAAGAGGAGTGGAAGTGAATGGGGTTTTTGCTCTTCTCTGGAGTAGAGGGAGAATGGTTCTGTGGGAAAATGTTTTGAGAATGGGGTTATAAGGAGGTGGGGTGGTGGTTTGAGTGATTGGAGGAGAAAGTCAATGAGAAAGGAGTGAAAGGAGGAGTAGTTTGAAGAGGTTGTGTGGGAGTACGGGAGTTGGGGAGAGAAGTAGGGAAGTGGGGGAATGGGTGTTGGTCCAACGTGGACCAGCTCAAGTGTCTTAATATTATATATATATATATATATATATATATATATATATATATATATAATAATAATAATAATAATAATAATAATAAGAATTCAGAATTTAAGAAATAGGATTAGGTCCAGGTCTGGGTTTGGACTCGGATCTGGGTCAGCACCCAAAAACTATGTTTTTAATTTTCGAAATAATTTTTAACACTCAAAATAATACTAATAACTATAATAAATATAATAATAATAATACTAATATTAATTAACAAAAAATTGGGTTTCACAGGTTTGCTTTATCTGTCTTCTTTTACAATTTTATTTGTAAAATTTTCTATTTGCTTTATAGTCTTCTATTTGTAGGGTTGTCGTTGTGTTTGCAACCATTATGATGGAACCATATGTTGATTTTTTTTTGGGTGGTATTTTGATCAACATGTGTAGGAGATTGTAATGCCGGTGTGAACTCTAGTCAATTGGACATGTTTGATACGAACTCTTATCAATTGGACATGTTTGTTATACTTTATTGCTCTTGCTATCAACTCCTGTAGCCCATCCCGACTTTAGATCCTGGATCCGCCCCTGCGGGTGGGCCTCCGCATAGCCGATCATAAGGACATCCTCGTGCTGATGGAAACATGGCTGCAGGATTCTCATTCCCACGAGGCTTTTCGATTGGGAGCAGCTATCCTTTGGGCTATTTGGAAAGCAAGGTATGATTGTGTGTTCCGTCATGAAGTCAGGAGTGTGCAACAAGTGCTCAGTCAAGCCACCCACAATCCACATGTACCAAGTCTACTCTCAGGACAGCGAGCACGAGAAGCTAGAGCACGTCGACACACTAAAACAGGGTATCATCAAGCATCTCCAGTGGTCTCCACCTCCGCCTGGAGTCATCAAGAAAATGTGGACGGAGCTACTACTTCATCAACTAAGGCAGCGACGGCCGTTGCTAGGGACTCACATGGATCCTTCATTGCGGCAAAGACATGGTTTTCATCTCCTACATATGTGGAGGACAGTAGCTTGATCGCTGAGATTCAAGCCATCTACCAAGGAGTCCTATTATCAACTGAGTTCGGCGAAACCAACATCATCATCGAAGGTGACTCGACTACGGCCACTAGAATCTTCAAGGGAGAGAAGCATCTTATTCCGTGGAAATCCTTTGACATCGTTCAGGAAATCCTGGACTTCTGTATGAATCTCGAGAGGCAACCAGAATTCTGTGCCGTGCGTCGAACTGGCAACGGAGTCGCTCATGAATTGGCTGCGTATTGCATTCATTCTCAAACACAGCTACATGTGTATTCCCCCCCAAGCTGTATCACCCAACTTCTTTATGAAGAAGCGGGAAACATTACTGGCCACGGTTACGGCCCTATTTGAATAAAATCCATGCCTTACTGTCAAAATAGAAGAAGATAAAATACCTGTAATGTTATAAAATATTTCTAAAATTTCAAATTAAAGTAGCAACTAACAAATAATTCTGAGTTCATGGTAATCACTACTTGAAATTGTATTAATATAGTAGCAACCAACCAATCATTTTCAGTTCATGGTTAAAGTAGCAACTAATCAATCATATCTATGTGATACATCCTTAACAAATCTTCTAAGTTTCAACATATTGTGGACATAACATTTTAAACTCGTGTTGCTTACTTGGTGAAGTGTTCAAACTAATAAGACATGTATGTTCTAATATTTTCTAAATTCATTTACAAAATTGAAAGAATTATTATATAATTAAATTAACAATATGACAAGTACATCTTATATGAAAAATTCATCCTTCTAATATAGAAAAAAAAATTGAGATTTTAAAATATTGATACAAGAAGCATTATTACTAGCATTGTCAATTTTTTTTCTCTAAATTATTATGGATAACATACTCAAGTAAAACTTGTAACATGGATCCACATATTATAGTTCAATATGCCAAAATTTTCTTTGTCTAGTTAAACAAAGAATTTATTTTTGTAAGACTCATTTTGTATCTAAATAATGTACCGTGATGCAAATAAAATGACAAGTTTGTTTAATAGTCCATAAATCCAAAGCTAAATAAAATTTACGAATATTTTTAGAACTTTGTTTCAAAGTTGCATTTTCTTTTTCAAATACTTTAACAACTTATTCTGTAGTACTAGATATAAAATATTTGTAAACGAAGAATTTAGTGTAATAATGTATAGTTATAATATAGTTCACCCTCACCCAATTTGAAAGATTGTTCATCACAAATAATATATTTTGTTAAGTTGATTTTGTTATAGACAACCAAATAAGTAAATAATTCTAATGAAGATCCTTCAGGACTAATGTTTAATTGTGCATGTCTAGCATCAATTGAATCATTGCCGTGACAATTTTCATAGTGTTTCTTCAAAATATCCGTGCTTTTTTTTTTCAATGTGAAGATTTTTTTTTGGCATTTATTGCAATGTGAAGTTCTAGGAATTGGTTTTTGTTTGTTGGAATTTAAGACTTGCTTTCTAGATCATTTGTGAGGAATAATTTAGTAAAATAATCCAATAGGTCGATTTTATTCTAGATGGAACGATATTATTAATACTTCTATTTTTGTGAGATGACAATTGTATGGGTGGTCATTTGTTTTCTACAAAATTAATATAATAATTATTATCAATGTATTATAAACATTGTAACAATGTTCCAAAAGGCTATCACAATTTTGTTTAGGACTATTAGGAAAATTAAGGTCCATACTACATTTGTTACTAAAGATTTATATTAAAAAAAGTTAATTGAAAACCTCAAAATTATCTACTTAATTGTATAATGAGGAGGGATGATGGGTGGGTGGGGTTAAAATTCAGTTTGACTCGTTGCAAAAGGTGGTTTGGGCCGAACCATTGACCGAATCTGGACTGGCATAGTCCTATTTTGACTAAACCTTCAGGCTCATATTGTATCTTACTAGTTACGTTCAAGTGCGTCGCACGCACACAAAAAAAGTAATATTATAAAAAATTAGATAAAACTTTAAATTATATTAAAATAATATGATTTCATTATATTGATGTATTTTTAGAATTTTGGATATATATTTAGTTAGATAATATTATGTATTTGTTTAAATATAATTTAAATATTGAATATATTTTAGGATTTGTTATATATTCCAACAGTTCAAAAAAAAAAACAAGTTAAAAAGGATTTTAGAATATTTATTTCTTTCTTAACTATGTGGATATATACATACGCGATAGTTTATTTTTTAAAACTTTTGTATTTAATAGAGAATATACATGTGACTTAGTTGTTTATTTTTGAACCATTTTTAAATACTATTATAATAGTAGAAATAGGGATGTAGATAGAGATAGAGATGTATTATAGCACGTGAGAGAGAGAGATGTATTATATACACGGCTTAATTGTACTTTGATACCCTCAATTATTCTTGTTTTTTAACTTGATATCTTAAATTTTTTTTTTGTAACAAGTTGATACCCGAAAAAAATTTGGACAAAAATACCCATGGTCAAACTTGAAAATTTTAGGTATGAAGTTAACAAAAATTAATAGTTGAGGTATTAAGTTGTTGAGTAAAAAAGTTTAGGGTATGAAGTTAAAAAATCAGAATAGTTGAGAATATCAAAGTACAATTAAGCTTCTATACAGAGATAGGGATGTAGAAATAGGGATTTTTATGTGTTGCTTTAAGAAACACTCCGTCGTCAAGCACCAAGCAGCTCCAGTTCCTATCAGGAACAACCAAAATGGAAACACCTATGGAGGATGGGGTCTATATCTCCTAGGATCAAAACCTTCGTTTGGCGCCTCCTAAATAATGCTCTCCCGCTTCTCACTGCTATCAACCGCAGAGTCCATATCATCAAAAGATCATGCCCATTCTGCATGTCACAAGACGAAGATGCGAATCATCTATTTCTTCACTGCCATGTGGCAAAAAATGCTTGGTCTGCGAGTGTCCTGGAACTACGTATCCACGAGGATATGGCTATCTCCACCCTCCTCATCGACTGGCTACGGGATCCCGCGTCTCACAGCACTTTCCAGTTTGGAGCGACACTGTTATGGAGCATTTGGAAAGCTAGATGTTCTTGTGTTTTCCGTCATGAAACTCCAAATGTCCAACAGATCATTAATCAAGCTCACACCTTGCATGCAGCATACGACAAGATTAGTACTGGTTTCAGCTTTGTGAGGATCCTGAATGGTGAAGAAGACCTTCTCCCATGGAGAATGCAGGAACTTCTCCACTCTTTAAAGGTTGAGGCAAACTCTCTCCAGAAAAATTCTGGTTTCAGCTTTGTGAGACGCAACGCAAACCGTGTGGCGCACACATTAGCTACTTATGCCATCCAGTACAATTCTTTGGATTTCTTCCCTTCCCCTCCGGAGTGCATACAAAACCTTCTTAAGGAAGAATGTAAAAAAAAAAAAAAAAAAGGTCTTAACTCGGAAATCTGATTACAAAGACTTTTCTAGCCCCACAGACCCAAACGAAACCTAGAAATAGGTTGGATTGGGCCAAACCCCAATCCTACTAATTTTGGTTCCTAACGAGAGCAGTACTTCTTAAACGCAAGGTGACCACGTCCGGTGCATGTGTGTGTGGACCTTAACCCTAACCTCCTACTTATCAGCCAATGGTACCTTAAAGTATCTCTCTTGAAACGAAAGGAAATTTAAGTTGCCATGCAAAAATTAAGGTATTTTCTAAAATTACTCCACGGTTTATTTCAGGGCAGTCCATTAGGACTGCCAACAAAGTTAGCAATCCTAGTATTAAGGAGGACTGTCAATTTCGTTCTCATTTTATCTTAATATTCAAATTCATTAGGACTGCCAACTTCGATGACAGTCATACTTTATGTTAGTACTGCGAACAAGTTGACAGTCCTAGGACTAGACTGTCCTGGAGTAAAATGGGGAGTGCATTTAGAAATTACCAAAATTAAAATTAAAGGTGCATTCAGTTGACTTGGATCCGACCATAGGAAAGCTGTTGCACTTGACATTGGTACAATTAAACAATTGGACTAATATTGGAGCTAGTTGTAGGGACTAGCCTTTAGTTTATTCGGTTTCAACTTAAATGAAATAGTCAAAATTGAATAAATAGAAGTTCAAAAAATCTAAAACTGAAATCGAATCGAACTAATAATCGATTTATTTAGCTTGTTCCATTGGACTATTTTATTATTTAATAGACCGGATCGAAAGATAAAATTATGGATAAATTATATTAAAAAAATATAATTTCTATAGATATGTTTGTTGTATTTCAAAGTTTGATCCACAATTAAACTAGCTATTAAATTATCAAAATTAGACTTTAAAATATATACATAGAATTATTATTTTCAAAATATACACAAAAATATACACAATTTTAATTATAAAATATGCATAAATTTGTGTAAATTTTATTCGGTTTTTTATTTTTAACCAAAATTCTAAATCAAAATCGAGATTGAATAATTATTTTAATATTTTTAAGATCAAAATTAAACTAATTTTATTTTAAAATCAAATAAGATCATTCGGCTCGTTTTTCAGTTCAAAACCGAATAATGCTCAACCTTAAACAGTTGCACTTCACCATGCACCAACCGTGTTGTTGGCTCCACCCTTAGTTGTTGGCATGTGGGATGGCCCCAACCTGCTTTGGGAGCTTTGATACAATGCCCTAGGAAAATAGGGTGGTGGGCTAGCTAGAACTATACCTTAACACAATTTAAATATAATTTTTTCTTTGAGAATGTGGATCGCTTTTATATATATATATATATATATATATATATATATATATATATATATATATATATATATATATATATATAAAACATGCGGTCCAAGTGGTCAAAGTTCGAGTCCTAGTGGAGACATATATATATATATATGTCTCCACTAGGACTCGAACTTTGACCACTTGGGCCGCATGTTATATATATATATATATATATATATATATATATATATATATATATATATATATAACATGCGGCCCAAGTGGTCAAAGTTCGAGTCCTAGTGGAGGCATATATATATATATATATATATATATATATATATATATATATATATATATATATATATATATATAATGAGGCTGCAAATGACCTCTAGCCTAGTGGTTAAGAGAAATGCATGCGGCCCAAGTGGTCGGGAGTTCGAGCCTCAGTGGAGACGAGTTCGCCACAAGTACCCATTGCTTCAAAATAAAATATAAAATATATATATATATATATATATATATATATATATATATATATATATATATATATATATATATATATATATATATATATAATGAGGCTTCAAAACGGTTCAAAAGTGAGCCGTCTAAGTCGTATGTATATCATAGTCCATTTTATTTTGAAAAAAATAAATTATTTTAACAATTGTTGAAAAAAGTTTAAATTTGTCAACATGAAAAATCGAACTCAACCAAACAAGAAAAATACCTTACACCTTAACCACATGAGTTAGAAGAGACATTGACTATAATTGAATAATATTCTTATTATATGTTATTATACGTACAAAGTACGTACATTTACTAGTATATATATATATATATATATATATATATATATATATATATTTTGAAACATGGCTAGAGATCATTGACTATTTTGATGAAGGAGGAGAAAAGTACAGATATCATCAAAATTTAGCGACGCCAATGAAATATATTATTGTTTGCGATGAATTACATTTGCGACTACCGTTATATAATATTGAATCTGATGTAACTAAATCTGCTGCAATAATTTAACAACAGCTATGTGTAGGACGTCTTGGATTACACGTTGCTAATATAATAATATTTTAATACCAACAACGTTTTACGATGTTATTATTAGACGTCGCTAAATATTTAATTATAGTCGAATTGAAACAGCTTCCCCCCCCCCCCCCCCCCCCCCCCCCCCCCCCCTCCCCCCTCCCCCCACCCCACCCCACCCCACCCCAATCCGGCTTGTTTCTCCCCAAATCGAAATTTCCACTCCCAAGATCTTTAATTTTGGTGTTGTAAAGAAAAGATTGAAACAAAATAGCTAGAAAACGATAGTTTTGGTTTACTAGAATGATCGGCATATTGTTCCCTCATCTTGTTCAACTATTCGACCTCTCCCTCTTCCGTTGATGGACGACGCTACCCCCCTCTCCCTTAACCCATTACAGGTCTCCTGGTCCTCCTACTCTCTGTGCCTTAGCCCATCTACAATTTATGTTACCTAATTAGTTTTCTGAGTGAGCACATAATTTTGTTTCTTAGTTTTGAAAAATTGCTTTGCATGAAACCGAATAAAGCGATTTGTGGTGTTGGTGGTGGTAGTAGTACAAGATCAAAGACTATTACCGGCCATTGTATCTTTACTCACAATCGAGCTAAGATAGAAAAATAATGTTGTGAAACTTTTTGTGCTGACACCACATTCCGAAACAATTATACTACCTAACTCTTATTTGAAGGTCCATTATTAACCATATGCCTGTTCACTAACCCGGTCAGCCTATTACTGGCATTGTTGTCTACAAAAGTTTGAAGAGAACAATGTTGCAACATAAGTGATTCAAAAATCTACATCAGCAATTTTGTGTAAAATTAATGCAGTCCAGAACAACTATCCTACTCTAATCTTCTTGAATGATTCATTTTTAAACCTTTTTTTGTTGTTGTTGAGAAAACTGGGTAAGCACTTATCCAGGATCACCTGGCATAGTATCTTTAATCACAGTAGAGCTAATATAGATCATTTGTCCTATATGTGCAAATAGAATTCCGACAGATCTTTTTTCGGAGTAGAACATAAACCTAAAAGAATTGAAAGAGCCCATTCAGAAACAAGAAAATGACATCATGATTTTCATCTCTTGTTCTATCACTACATTCCAAAACAATTACACTACCTTACTCTTATTGAAGATTAATTATTAACATTTTGATATAGTTTGCCATTATAAAAGGATAGGGCAACACATGAAGGATTAATCAATTATAACTTGTGAGGCTATAGCCTCTAATAATCTAAAAAAATGAAGTTTGAGAATAACTTCATTTGAATCTTATTCATAGTGTGCCTACTCCTGATTTATGTGTTTATAGCTTCCTTGGAGAAATTTGGCATTTTTCACAAATTTTGATAGAAAACATGGAAATGATGATGAAACAAGTGAAATAACATCACTACCTTTGAGAAGCTAATAAGGACTTCCTTCTAGATCAAATAGATGTAAGAAAAAAAAGAGCGGTATTATGTAATGTCTAATTTTTTGAGGTTATATTCATTTACATATACCATTTTGGTAGATACACACCACGAGGCAGATACATCTAATTGGAAAAATGTCTCTGCTATTAGTTTCCTATATGAAAAAAATGAGTGAGTTAAATACAAGAAATTTGAGAAATTTTCCTATACTAAATTCTTAGAGAATTCGCATCTAGCTAGGAATGAAATTCAAAAATGAAGAAGTTTATGTTAATTTTGGTTTCGCGGGAGTTCATGATAGTGGACATGGTTTTTCTCTGGGATAAATGTAATCAGTTGGAGCATAGTGTAGAGGCTGATCTCGATCATGGATTCCTACAATGCTATGTAGGAACAAAGTCGTAAAGCAGAATACTCTAGAGGGGGGGGGGGGGGAGGGGTGAATAGAGTAGACAGCGGAATATTGCTAATTAAAAACTTGTTAGCAGTTAGATCACAGAAATAATATCAATAATCACAAAGTAATAACTGTAAAGAAAAGAGATCAGAAGGCAAACGCATAAACAACGATTTATACTGGTTTTCCTCTTGTGAGGACTAGTCCAGTCGAAAGAACTCTAGCTTCCAGTTGAATCCACTATTGAAAAATTTCGCAAGTTTTCATACGAAGTCCTTGCAACTTCTACAGACGCGAGCTTTGATACGAAGAACTCGACCAACTTCAGTTTTGAAGAGTCTTTCTTCAATCAAGCATCTGATTATAATTTTTCTGAAATCTTCTAGACCGCACCGTACCGACAAATTGACTAGAGAATTGTAACTGGCTTGGAATTTGAAAATGAAAGCCTTTTAGAAAACTCTTTGGAAGAAACGTAAGCTTTAGAAGAGAAGAGATGAAAGTGAATTGGTGATTTGAAATGATCAGAATTTCTCTCTATTTATAGTTTTTCCAAAGGCAGAACTCTGACAGAATTCGGGCAGAATTCGGACATAACTCTATGTAGCAATCCACAACTGAAGGAAGACCAAGTTCAAAAATCCAACGTTCACATAACGTTCACTATGGCCGAACTCTGGCCGAACTCTGGCCGAGTTCTGTCAGGGTTGGTCAGGAATATTTTAAGAAAATATTTTTGGACTTTTTGAAATCCTTCAGAAGCTTTTGTAAATAAGAGATATTTTTCAAAACATTGGTCATTTTGGAAAACGATCTTGGATAGCCTATTTGCCAGTACGACTTGGTGTACAATGTATTCCTATACTCAATAAAAGTAAAAATTATATTGCATAAAGAAATACAGTCTCGAGTGGCAAACATAGCTTCCGTCTTGAACTAAGTAGATATCCAATCTTGATCAGTGTCCAAGTGCCCAAAATGTCTTGAGTAAACATCTGAGTTGTTCCGTATATCGAGACAGAGTTTGATCAATTATTAACATCAGGTTTGACCATGACCAATGGGCCAATAATCTCCCCCATTTTGATAATTGACAAACCTTGGCCGATATAACATCTTTGGTCTTTATCAAAACAAATTATATCGATATAATGTACCAAATTTGTTTTTTCCTGTATATTGTTCATATCCTGTATTCTGACAGATCGAAGATGTTAGATCTTATTTCTCCCCTATTGTCACTTAGCAAAATAATTGTAAGAGAGAAAGCTCTACCGTAATATATGCAGAAGTAACAATCAGTGAAGAAACAAAAAATATAGATATATAAAAAAGATTTATCATAGGCATGGTATAAATGTCACAAACAGTAAAAAAAATGTGATAAGCAAAAAATATATCACAGGCATTATAAATGGAAGCATAATAAAAGATAATGCTATGAGAAATACTGAATAATGCTATACTGAATGAAAATATGCTAAGGAAAGCATATAACATGTTCATCAGACAAAAATAACAAAAGAAATCACAACCACATAACTAATAAGAGTACTGATACTAGCTTGGAATGTCAGAGCATTTTTAAGTAAACAAAGACAATAACATCAGTCTCAATAGTACGACAACTAGACAAGAATGTCTAAAATCACATATCATCCTCATCGTCATCATCATCATCTGCAGTGCCAGCATGTCCACTATGTCCGGATGGACTAGCTCCAGATGTGCCAGTTCCAGAGGTGTGTGGAGTAGCACCAGAACTAAGGTACCAATCATAAGCGTTTCCTTGCTGGAGCAGAGAATGGACCACATCATCCTCAATGCGGTAACCGGATACAGTAGGGTCTCTAGGAAGAGAGCTAGCAGAATGACCCGTTTGAGCAAATCGGAGATCGACAACGAGTTGGCAATAGCCTGGGACTGAGTCACGTCACGGAACTCATGTTCCCGGAAAGTGTCAACAAAAAAAGTCTGCAAATCCGAGAGGTGCTGATGGATACCTCAAAAGTCATAGGGTAGGTCTGAGGAGGAATAGGTGTAGTAGGAGCAGGTACAGGAGGTATAGGAGCAGTGGCAATGTTACGACGAGAAAGTTTGAGAAACTTGGGCTCAGGGTCCAGAGCGCAAGTAGATAAGTCGATATCAAAACGCTGAAAGATACGAGGGATAAGCATCGCATAAGAGAGATTGCGTTCTTTTTTGCGACATCTTTCCATCATCTAAATGATAGTCTTAGGGGCAGAAAAATGAATCCCCTTAAGAATGTGATAGAGGGCAGAGAGTTCTAGTGCAGTGACATCATCTTTTGAAGTGGATTTCGGAAGAATAGTGGAGTAGATGATGCGATGTAACTCGTAATTAAATAAGTTCAAGTTATTGGCTTTGAACTTTCCAGGACGAGCACGTGCTGGCGCACAAAGCTCATTCTTGAAACTAACAAGAGTCGTACCCTCGGAAAAGTTGAAGTCGGTGATGTCATCGAGCGGGGCACCTTCGTTTGGAATACCAAGAATTTTCGCTAGCAATACATCATCGAACTCGATATCGATCCTGCCAACACGTGTTCTTGCGATAAAAGTGTCTAACACAAAGTTACAATAGAATAGTCTAAGGGCATTAGTAGCTATAGGGAATTATTGGATAACGAGACGGTGTAACCCTAATGCCTCAAACAAAGGACGATGATCTGGAAATACAGTCCATTTGATCGAAGCGCCTGTGCATATTGTACGCATAGCAAAGTCGGCATACCATAGCAAAGCTTGGTCATGAGTTTTGAAGTAAAATTTGTCTGACACGCCGTCACCCGATTGGACCGGAGAAAAGAGTGAATCCATGTTCGGATCGAAAGACGATGCCTCTTCACTGGCATTAGTCTTCTTCCTCTTAGAAGGATTGAATCCCTTAGACATTCTTTTCCAAAACTAGGTAACCCTAAGAATTTAAAAGTGGAGGAAAGAAGTTATACCTTCCGAGAATCAAGTATGTTGTAGAGGACGCGATTCTCCACACGAATCCAAATTTTGGATGGATCTCTCCACGTAGATTGGAAGAAAAGGAGTAGAGAAAAGCTAGGGTTTGGGGGTTCTTCGGCTGCTGCTGCTGCTGTGATGAAATAATTTGGAAGAGATGAAGAGGAGAAGGCTTCGGGTTCTGACTTAAGAACTTACAGCACCAACAGAACTCTGGTCGAATTCGGACCGAACTCGGGCTGAATTCTCCTAGGGTTCTCCTGGGTTTTTAACAAAATTTGTGGGCCACATCATTTTTATCAACTCATTTCAAATATTTAATTCAAGGTTTAGTAATTTTAAACTTCAAATAATATAATTAATATTATTTTATAAATTAACTTTCGTTACTCAGCGTTTGTTTCAGATTAGCTGTAGGAGTACTGTCCCAGCTAACGGGAGTTCACCGGAGAACAATTAAGTACCTTTTCGCTTCGACCGTAGTTGTGGTGACAGATAGACTCTTTGTAGGCTTGTCTCGAAAATAGTTATTAAGTATTGAATAAATTAATTAATAAAATGAAATTAATATTATTGACATCTATCATTCCTAATTCTCGACGTAAATAATTGGAACAATCTTCCGCTAGAGGTTTTGTAAAAATGTTAGCCAATTGATTCTGTGTGTCTATGTATATAAGGTCTATATCTCCATTTTGTTGATGATTTCTAAGAAAATGATGTCGAATCTCGCTATGCTTAGAACGAGAGTGACATACTGGATAGTCAAATTAATAAAACTAGTGTTATCACAGAAAATAGATATGTGTGTGAAATGCAATCCAAAGTCTTCTAAAGTTTGCTTCATCCACAAAATTTGTGCACAACAACGTCCTGCGGCGATATACTCTGCCTCGGTTGTTGATAATGCGACAAAATTTTGCTTCTTGCTAAACCAAGAAACTAGGGCTATTCCTAGGAAATGACATGTGCCACTGGTACTTTTTCTATCCACTTTGTATCTAGCAAAATTAGCATTAGAATAACCGGTTAGGTCAAATGATGTGGTTTTAGGATACCATAAGCCGATAGAAGAAGTGCCCTTAAGGTATCGCAAGATACGCTTAACTGCACACAGATGTGATTCCTTAGGATTGGCTTGAAAACTTGTACACAAGCAAACACTAAACATAATGTCTGGTCGACTAGCAGTTAAGTATAGTAAGCTACCGATCATACCTCGATACTTACGTATGTCGACGGATTTGCCTTGTTCATCAATATCAAACTTGGTTGAAGACGTCATTGGAGTGCTAAGAGGTTTGATTGCTTCTAGGTCGAACTTCTTTAATAAATCTTTTGTGTACTTAGCTTGATTTATGAACGTCCCATTGTTGGTTTGTTTGATTTGCAGTCCGAGAAAGAATTTCAGCTCTACCATCATGGTCATCTCAAACTCATTCTGCATGCACTTTAAAACTTTTTGATAAAGAGATTCATCAGTGGATCCAAAAATAATATCATCTACATAGATTTGAATCAAAAGAAGATTGTTATTCAAAGATTTTATAAATAGTGTAGTGTCAACCTTTTCCTTTGAAAAATTGTTGTCAAGTAGAAAAGAGCTTAGACGATCGTACCAAGCACGAGGGGCTTGTTTCAAACCGTATAAGGCTTTCTTCAACTTGAAAATATAATCAGGATTTTTAAAATCGGTAAAACCTGGAGGTTGAGCTACAAAAACTTCTTCTTTTATAAAACCATTCAAAAATGTGCTTTTAACATCCATTTGAAATAATTTAAAATTATGAAAATATGGAAATGCACATAACATACGAATGGATTCTAATCTCGTAACTGTGGCATAAGTCTCATCATAGTCGATACCTACTTCTTGATTGTATCCTTGAGCTACGAGTCGAGCCTTATTATGAGTCATTAAATCATTCTCGTTCAGTTTGTTTCGGAATACCCAACGGGTGCCAATGACCGGATGATCAATGGGCTTGGGAACAAGTTTCCAAACTTGATTTTGTTCGAATTGGTTTAATTCCTCTTGCATAGCATCTAACCAAAAATTATCACTACATGCTTCTTCAATATTTTTGGGTTCAAGCTGTAAAATAAAAGCAACACAAGAAGCTATATTTTTATTAGAGAAACGAGTACTTACACCCTTGGTAATCTCACCAATTACCAAGTCCTTTGGATGATCTGCCAAGAATTTCATCTCTTTTGGCATATCCTCAGAATAGCTGGTTCCGGCTTCTTTGCTTGAAGACTCAGCTGGTGCTTGGTGTGAAGGTTCTGCATCTTTGTTGGAATATTTTGCAGTAGCTGTACTTGGTGTACTCACGTCTTCATTATCGTCATTATCTGAATGTTGATTTAGTTCATCAAACTTGACATTAATTGATTCTTCGATGATCATGGTTCTCTTATTGAAGACTTTGTACCCTTTGCTCTTTGTCGCATAACCTAAAAAGATACCTTCATCGGCCTTTTCATCAAATTTACTCAGGTTGTCTTTAGTATTAAGAATAAAGCATTTACAACCAAATATCTTGAAATATGAAATATTGGATGTTCTATCAAACCATAACTCACAGGAAGTCTTCTTCGATATAGGTCGAATCAGAACCCTATTGAGAATATAGCACGCTGTATTGACAGCTTCAGCCCAAAAGTATTTAGGTAGACTAAACTGGTTCAATATTACTCTAGACATTTCAGATAGAGTCATGTTATTACGTTCTACAACTTTATTTTGTTGTGGAGTCCTAGGGCAGGAAAACTCATACAAATAACTGTGTGTGTCACAGAATTGCTTGAACTCTGCATTCTCAAATTTGTTGCCATGATCACTACGAATGCGAGTAATCATGAAACCTTTTTCATTCTGTACTTTATTGCAAAAGGTGACAAATTCTGACAAAGCATCGTTCTTGCGTGCAAGAAAATATATCCATGTACATCTAGAGTAATCATCTACAATGACAAATGCATATAACTTACCACCTAGACTAGCAATTCTACTAGGTCCAAATAAGTCCATATACAAAAATCGTAGAGGTCTAGTGGTACTTACAGCGTTCTTGGACTTAAAGATGGATCGGGTAACTTTGTTCTTTTCACATTCGCTACATACCGTATCCTTCTTGAAAGATATGTCCGGTAAGCCGCGTACCAACTTTTTTGTGGATAGTTTTGAAATTGTGTCCATGTTTGCATGACTGAGTCTCATATGCCATAGTTGACTCTCAATGCTCTTGGACATCAAGTATCTACCTGCTTTGTTAGCATCTTCTAACATATAGAAAATATATGTGTTGTCTTCCCTGATACCTTCAAAGATAGTACTACCAGTTGAGCTATCAACTATAGTATATTTGTCTTTGACGAAGTTAATACCATAACCGTAATCAACTAAATGGCTTATGCTGAGCAGATTATGTTTTAACTCGGTAACTAGACAGACATCTTTAATCACAGGGTATGGAGCCTTACCAATGTCACCGATACCGATTATGTATCCTCTTAAATTATTACCGAAGGAGACGTATCCTTCTTTATTCTTCTTCGATAGTGTTGCGAATAATAATGCATCACCGGTCATGTGCCGTGAGCAACCGCTGTCGAGGATCCATTTGCTTCTAGCATGTGAAGGACATTCCACCCAAAAAATAGTTTGCAGATGAAACTCTTGGTATCCATTTCTTGTAGGATCCTGGCATGTTAGTCTTTGGTATCCATGCATAAACATTCAAATCTACTAACTTTCTGATTCTACATGCAGATGATATATGACCAATGAGGCCACAATAATGGCATTTTGCATGTTGAGTATTGAAAGTAGTATGAGGTGCATGATTGGTAGGTTGGTTTTCTAGTATAGAAAAATGCATGCCTATTAGTCTTCTTGGGCATTGGTTTGGTATGGTTTGCTCTGACGTGTTTGGTTTGGGTGTGTTTCGATGATTCGGTAATTGACATGCGTTAGAATAGGAAGCAGCAACTTCAGGCCGTTTTTCTAAACTAATTTCCAACTTTTTGGAGATGTCATATAATCTAGTATAGTCAGATGTAAGTGTTTCTATTCTGACTTGTGCACACTGGAGATTCTTTCTCTCCTTAGATAGGTCTTCCTTTAGCTGGATGATAGTTTGGTCTTTTTCTTCGGATAACTTGATAGTCTCGTGTAACAACAACTTAATAGAAGAAAGCTCACCAGACTCAATAGAAGAATCATTATTTCTAACATCAGCTAGTTGGTCGGTAAGTCTTCCTATCTCACCTTTGTACTCTTTAAGTACCTTCTTAGAGGTTTCATATTTACTATGCAGTTTTCTGTAGTCATTTAATAGGTCACTGAAAGCCTCTCATAGTTGCTCAAAGGTGAAATCATTATAGGGATCAAACAGAGAATTAGTGGTTTCTTGATCGCAAGCCATCAAGCATACATTTGCAGCGTCATCCGATTGTTCATCTTCTGAGTTACTGGCTTCGTTCTCATGCCATATGCTTGTATTGGAGTACTTCCTTGATGTAGATCTCTTTAGATAGCCTTTGTCATATTTGCTGCTTTTTCTTGTTGATGATGATGTCGCTGTTGGGCAATCTTTCTTCATGTGTCCTTTTTTCTTACATCCGTAGCAAATAGGATCTTCTTCGTTGTTGTTGTTGTTGCTGTCTTTTGTTTTTCTGTTGAATCTCATAAACTTCTTGAATTCTTTTACCAGAAGAGCTTGATCTTCAGAGTCAGTGTTGCTGTCGTCACAATCATCTTCGACAGTTCTTCTATGTTGAGCCTTGAGAGCGATCGACTTCTCTGACTTCCCCTTTGGTGTAGCATCTTCAAAGTCTTGAAGTCCAACTCATGAGTGAGTAGCTTACCCATGAGTGTTTCCAGAGACATTGTTGAGAAGTCGTTTTCTTCAATGATTGCTGTAGCCTTTGGAATCCAGTTCTTTGTGAGAGCTCGTAGAAGTTTACGAATCTTCTCATGGTTACTGTATTCTTTGCCGAATAAAGACAAAGGATTTATAATATCCAAGAATCTCGTAAACATCTGAGTGACGGATTCATTTGGCTTCATCTTGAGCACCTCGTACTCTTGAGTAAGTCTGCTGATCTTTGACTTCTTGACTTGTGTTGTTCCTTCGTGGGTTACTTCGAGAATTTTTCGCACTTCAATTGATGTTGTGCAAGTCGACACCCTTTTAAACTCAGTTCTGTCTAAAGTACAAAATAAAGCGTTAATAGCACGTGCGTCAAGACTGGCCTTTTTCTTTTCATCCTCAGTATATTTATTATGGGATTTATCAACTAAAACTCCCTCAACAGTAATACAAGGAGGCTTTTTGTAGCCATCAATAACTATAGACCATAAGTCAAAATCAAGAGATTTTAAGAAGAAACTCATCCGTGTTTTCCAATAAGTGTAGTTTGTGCCATCAAACAGTGGAGGTTTGTTTGTGGCTTGACCTTCACTTGTGAATTTCACAGTTGTCATGTATAATATTTGATCTATAAATCAATTAAATATAACTGTAGTTTTACCTTGCTTTACCTGTATAACCCGCTCTGATACCAATTATAGGAATGAAGTCGTAAAGCAGAATACTCTAGAGGGGGGTGAATAGAGTAGGTAGCAGAATATTGCTAATTAAAAATTTGTTAGCCGTTAGATCATAAAAATAATATCAATAATCACAAAGTAATAACTGTAAAGAAAAGAGATCAGAAGACAAACACAAACACAACAATTTATACTGGTTTTCCTCTTGTGAGGACTAGTCCAGTCGAAAGAACTTTAGCTTCCAGTTGAATCCACTATTGGGAAATTCTGCAAGTTTTCAAACGAAGTCCTTGTAACTTCTAAGACGCGAGCTTTGATACGAAGAACTCGACCAACTTCAGTTTTGAAGAGTCTTTCTTCAATCAAGCCTCTGATTACAATTTCTCTGAAATCTTCTAGACCGCACCGTACCGACAAATTGACTAGAGAATTGTAACTTGCTTGGATTTGAAAATGAAAGCTTTTTAGAAAACTCTTTGGAAGAAATATAAGCTTTAGAAGAGAAGAGATGAAAGTGAATTTGTGATTGGAAATGATCAGAATTCCTCTCTATTTATAGTTTTTCAAAAGGCAGAACTCTAGCCGAATTCGGACAGAATTCAGACAGAACTCTATGTAACAATCTGCAGCTGAAGGAAGACCAAGTTGAAAAATCCAACGTTCATATAACGTTCACTATGGCCAAACTCTGGCCGAACACTGGCCGAGTTCTGTCAGGGTTGGTCAGGAATATTTTAAGAAAATATTTTTGGGCTTTTTAAAATCCTTCAGAAGCTTTTGTAAATAAGAGATATTTTTCAAAACATAGGTCATTTTGGAAAACGATATTGGATAGCCTATTTGCCAGTACGACTTGGTATACAATATATTCCTAGACTCAATAAAAGTAAAAATTATATTACATAAAGAAATACAGTCTCGAGTGGCAAACATAGCTTCGGTCTTGAACTGAGTAGATATCCAATCTTGATCAGTGTCCAAGTGTCCAAAACGTCTTGAGTAAACATCTGAGTTGTTTCGTATATCGAGACATAATTTGATCAATTATTAAAATCAGCTTTGACCATGACCAATGGGCCAACATGCTAGACTATTAGCATTGGAGCATATACATCCTCCAGCACCACCGTAATCGACACTCCCTCCACCGCCTCCATAACCAACACAACCACTTTTATAAGAACTCATAGAGCAAATCACAACACTGATTTGCGATGTTCCTCCATCTCCTCTCCACCAGTAGTCCTAGCTGGATAGAGTTCTTATGAGTTTGTGTGTGTTTCGATCCTAATTGGGTCTTGTATTGATTTGTGTTTGCTTTGGCCCTAGATTGATATTGAATTTATTAATCGTACGTTATTTTATCAGACTGTGTGGTATATGTACTTTGTGATATTCTGTACATTATTTGTGATCGTATTTTGTTTTATCTCTGTTTTATATATTGTGATACCATCTCGGTGAGCTGCTGTCTATGTGTGTGTATGTTTGTTATATACTATATTGCCAGTGTCTTTGTGAGATGTTTTTGCTGTATTTTTTTGGAAATTAGAGACATTTAACGATGTATATCGACATTTAGTAACGCAAAAAATATGTTGCTAACATATATCCGAACGTCGCTATATGTATCAGTACGTTTCTAAACGTCTGTATACATTGCTAAAACTGGGAAGTATAGTGACAAATAGCGACATATTCGACATTGCTAAGCCTTATTTTACGACATCGCTACCTGTCACAAACATCGCTAATATGATGACATGACAGAGTCTTCTTCTATGTCATCAACCTACATTGCTAACCTCCTTTAATACGTCACTATTTTGTCATTGTTTTGGAGATAAACAATGACTAAATATAAGTCGCTAAATTAGCAGCGCATGCTCTCATATGTTGCCCAACATCACTAATCTTGAAAAATCTAGCAACGTTGTAAGGGTCAGTAATATGTCGCAAGTGCGATGTTTTGTGATTCAATGACTAGTTGTTGTGCAATTCATAGTCATACGACCCGTCGAAATGTCACTAAATGTGTCGCTAAATGTTATTAGCAACTTTATTTAGACATTAGCAACATCGTTTGGCGTTGCTAATTTGACTTATTTTACTACAAGAAAAAACCCTATTATGATGCTTTTAAATTTCCGTTTATAGCGGTTCATTATAAAGCGTTACACGATTTTAAAAATGGGCGTAAATACGACGGCTTGGGACTGAATAAGGCCTATTATATCATTTTTACTAAAATAATGTTATATTTGATAGCAACTATTATTATGCTTGTCTTTTGAATTTGTTATAATTGGAAATTCTTTTTCCAAACATTTGGCTTTGTGCGCTCCTTCAGTTTTTCCCCAAACTATCCCCTGCTCCTTTTTCCCCCAAAACTCCCCCTACTCGTCTTCTTCTTCTTCTTCCACACAAAATTTTCTTAAAAGTTTCTTGTAATCCTACAGCAAACTACATAGAAAACTTTCTAAAATCTCGTCCATCCTTCCCCCTCACTCATCTCTATCATTTACCCTCACCTGTAGTGCCCCGTCCCTACATCGTGCCCCGTTCTCCATCTACGGGGTGCACGAGAAAGGAACACTGTTGCTATTGATTCGGTCGGGATCATTCGAATCGGTCGAACGGAAATGATTGTTTTAAGATCCATTTCTCATTGTGGATAGGCTTTTTCGGAACCAAGTCCTATATTCAGCAGATTGCGCCTCGAGGATAGACTCTGTGACTGAGTCGGGAGAGGCCTCCCGTTGCTCTATTTTTCATGCCGCACTTGCGTTGGCTTTGGCTTTGGTTTTCTGAATGCATTTTCGTAAATGTTTTTATGGCTTGCGTTTCGAACTCGCATTTACATATCAAACTCCTTGAATAATACAGTATTCTAATCAGTTGCTTATGCAATTTCAGGTAATTGCGTAGGCGACGTCTAGCACGACCAACAAGTCTCTCGCGTCGAACAAAAATCAAAGTGAGTGACTGACCTCCTTCACCTCGACCCTCTATCTCAAAAACAAGAACTCAGGATAACTGTATCAAATTAGAACGATTTACTCAAAAATACAACTTTTACGCTCAAGAAGAGAAAATATAAGGTTCTAGAAAAGAGAGAGCATTATTTTAGGATCCGCAAAACCAAGAAATGAATCAATTATAAAGTTGTCGCAACGATACCATAAAACATATCTTAAATCACTTGATAACGTAGCACGGTCATGGACAACTTGTATACAAGGGTGACTGTTTCTTCGGACGGTATTCCGGGGCCACGGGACTGATCTGGCCTAGAAAGAAACATGATAGCTATGCTAGATTGTACCACGGGTATTCGGTGCTCCTTCGACGGGGCTCGCTACCCACGTTGAACATGCACCATCTAAACTAAGCTACATCCAGATTAGTTTTTATGCCAATGACCTCCGCATTCATGCACTAGTTAAACATATGCTATGCAATATGACAGGTAAGAACATGGTAAGCTTTATGTTGCATGGTACGCTCTGCCGTGGGTAAGTTCTAGCGTAAATTCTCCTTAACTACGTTTCATCAAACTTCTTGCATGAAACTGACTAGACTGGTTAGAAAGATCACTAAAATAAGTTGCATATTTTATCTAAATTCTTGAACCAAATGGGGGCATGAAAAATAATTAGCCATTCGCTAGTACACTTTTATTGTACTGATCCTTGCTCTCCACAGGTGCTATAAATCAGGAGGAGCGTGCCGCATGACTGAAGACAATGCTCGTGTGTTTTGAAGCTTCGTCCATGCGTGCGAAGCCTTGACTCAAACTTTTTTGAAGAATCTGCAACTGACCAAGCTGAGATGTCTCGGCTCTTCCCTATCCCAGGTGTCTGCATATTTTGGTTTTATAAAGGGGTGTGATGTATGGAACGGCTATCTTATCGACGTTTATTTTGTAATGGAGTCAGTTTGTAGCCCATGCTGCACCTTATATCGAGCCTGTAATATAATGTTTATTATCAATAAAGCTCAAGTTTCTTCTATATAATGTATTCAATTTACTCTGTGCACTCTCTTGTTGTTGTATTTTGGATAACCTTATGACTATGTCTTGTGCGATCGCAACTTAGGTTCATACGACATCACGCTCAGGAGACGACTATCGATTCTATAGAATAGGGGCGTTACATAATGGTATCAGAGCATGACTTTACGTCATTTGGCCTTCTGTTTGAGTCTCGAACCTTTGACCTCGTGTCGATGAGATGGGTTGTTCCATACAGTGAGTCCGTAATATTTTTTGAGACTAATATGAGTTGCCTCCTATCCCAGAAGTCCGAGAAGCTGCAGGCATAAATGAAGTAAGTGCTTCGAGCGGCTCGAGCAGCTCGGGGGAGGGTCCCTCAAACGCCCCTATGGAACCCTTGGAACGGATGATACGCATGTTGGAAGCGCAACAATGTCAGGCCGAGGCCAAATAGCGCCTGAACGAACAACATCGACAGCACGTTGAAGACTAGTGGAGACAAGCTGAGGCACAACAGACTCAGTTTTAGGCTCGATTTGATGCACAATTCAGGTTGTAACAGAAGCAGCTTGACACTCTTCAGCAAATCCTCCAGACATGCCAATGGCAACTCTGCAACGACTTATGCCGTAATCGAGCCTGCGGTCCGACCGATTGATATCAAGCCGGAGGTAGCCGAGTGACTACTTGTAACACCAAGGATTTCCAACTTTGAGGTGTTAAAATTCACAAAAAATTGTTGCACGTCCTTTTGCGGTACTGAAGACCCTTCTTTGGCGATTGATTGGTTGGAGGAGTTGGAAGACTGGTTCGAGCTTCTATGCGTTGATGAGTCCAAAAAAGTTGTGTGTGCTCAGCTTCTACTCCGATTGAATGTGCATGACTGGTGGACTGTACAAAAACGAGCGATCCGGCGTGACGATGAGATAGTAGCAATCTCTTGGGCCACCTTTTGACAGGCGTTCAAAATCGAATACCTCCCTGCAGCCGTTCGACAAGAAAAAGAGAATGAATTTATGCAGCTGAAGTAAGGGAATATGACGGTACGACAGTACGCAGCAGAGTTCAATAAACTGGCCAAATTTGCTGGATCGTTCTTGCCTATAATGGAGAGTCATGCTCGACGGTTTGAAGTGGGTCTGCATCCCTCTATCTCTGCTCATGTGTCAGTTCTGAAATACCAGACAATGGGCGAGTCCCTGAATCATGCTCTCCGTCTTGAGCGCCATTATCTCCCAGCTGCTGTCGGTACTATACATACAAACAATCATAAGCGCCCTAGCCATGTAGGAGGAAATAATGTGACCAAGCGTTCGAACAATGGGCATCAAGGCGGATACCAAGGGCGGAACACGGGACCTCGTTGTAATAGATGTCGCCGATTCGGACACCTAGCCGTCGATTGCGAAGTTCTTGAAGGAGGATGCTGGAAATGTGGTAAAAGGGGACACTTCAGTTCAAATTGCTCGGTCAAGAGACCGAACCCAACGGTGCCTCAGCAGCAGCAACATCATCCAGGGAACCAGGGACTAGCGCCTCGAGCCCAACAACCCGTGCCACAAAATGGTCAGGATCGTCGCCCTAATACCCAGGGCTGCATCTATGCCATGACTCAAGATGAGGCGTTTGCCTCTGATACAATCGTGACAGGTACACTACTCTTCAATAATAAACTTGCTCATGTACTGTTCGATTCGGGTGCTACCTATAGTTTTATAGCGACATATTTATTGATGAACACAAATTTCCCATGGCACTGTTTGGCTATAACCTTAGCGTTAGCACCCCATCGGGCACACAAATTCCTAAAAATACTGTCTGTAGAGATGGCTGCATATGTATAGGTGGGAGAAAATTGACTCTAGATACGATAGTTCTGGAACTTAAGGATTACGACATCATTCTGGGGATGGATTGGCTCGGTGCTTGCTCGGCCACTATTGACTGTGCAGGAAAGAAGGTCACCTTTCGCCTACAGAAAGAGCATGAATTCTGCTATTTGTGTGGCAAAACGTCGATAACCTGCATGGTGATCTCGACGATCTCTGTTCGGCGGATGCAGCATTTCTGATGCAAAGGCTACTTAGCGTCCGTTCGAGACACGCAACAGGATGGTGCAAACGTGGATCAAACCGACATTGTGGCAGAATTTTTAGACGTGTTCCCGGATAAGCTACCCGATATGCCACCCGATCGAGAAATCGAGTTCACTATTGACACCTTCTCCAACACTCGATCGATTTCCAAGGCCCCGTACAGAATGGCCCCTGCAGAATTAAAAAACTTAAAGTACAACTACAGGAATTGCTCGACAAAGGGTTCATTCATCCTAGTGTCTCGCCATGGGGTGTGCCTGTGCTGTTTTTCAAGAAGAAAGATGGGTCGATGCGACTCTACATCGACTACCAAAAATTGAATAAAGCCACCGTCTGGAATAAATACCCTTGTCCCGTATCGACGATTTTTTGGATCAGCTCCAAGGTGCCACAGTGTTTTCAAAGATTGATCTTCGATCAGGTTATCACCAGCTCAAGGTCAAGCCAGAGAATGTGCCAAAGTCTGCTTCGGCACTCGTTACGGCCACTACGAGTTCTTGGTGATGCCATTTGGCCTGACAAATGCTCCTACCGCCTTTATGGATCTAATAAATTGGGTGTTCCGTCTGTTCCTCGATAAATTTATAGTAGTCTTCATAGACAACATCCTCGTCTACTTGAAGGATCGAGCGCAACACGCAAAACATGTACGGACCGTACTCCAGACCCTCCGAGATAATCAGTTGTTTGTGAAGAGGAACAAATGTAAGTTCCGGCTGAATAGCGTATCTTTTTTTGGGCACGTCATCTCTGCTGAAGGCATTTCAGTTGATCCAAAGAGAGTTGAGACAGTTGTTAATTGGAAACGGCCTGCGTCTGTCAGTGAAATTCGAAGCTTCCTCGATTTGGTGGGATACTATAGACGCTTCGTGAAGATCGCATCGCCATTGACTTGCCTTACCTAAAAGGGTGTCACGTTCGTGTGGTCAGACGACTGTGAAACTTCATTTCAGGAGCTAAAACAGCGGCTCATTTTGGTCCCGTTACTCGCTCTTCCGGAAGGGACTGAGGGATTTAAAATCTTCAGCGATGCTTCTGGCTAGGATTTGGGGTGTGTGCTTATGCAGCAGGACAAGGTGATATCTTTTGCTTCCAGACAGCTCAAGTCGCATAAGAAGAACTATCCCACTCATGACCTAGAATTAGCGGCAATCGTATTTACATTGAAGAAGTGGCACCACTATCTTTATGGCATGGCGAGCAAGAATTAAATGGACCACAAGAGCCTCAAGTATCTCTTCACCCAGAAAGAACTAAATTTGTGGCAGAGGCGATGGCTGAAATTGGTTAAAGACTACGACTTGTCGATCGACTATACGCTGGACAAAGGAAATTTTATGGCAGAAGCACTGAGTCGAAAGTACATAGCTTCACTATCCATCAACAGTTGACTGCTGTGTGACTTGAAAGGAATGGGCATAGAACTCCGAGTTTGATTTGTGGGCGCGCAGCTGGCGCAACTGCGGCTAGAACCAAGCCTTCTGGAAAAGATAAAGTCTGCTCAGAAGGATGATCCATACCTGGAAAAGATGCAGAAGCTGATATAAACAGGGACAGTGTCTGACTTTGCAGAGGATGAGTCAAAAACATTGCGAGTGAAGGGCAGGCTATGTGTACCGGATAACCCAGAACTCAGAAAGGAGATAATATCGGAAGCGCATTATGCAAAATATTTCTTGCATCATGGCAGTACCAAGATGTATAAGGACCTCCATATTATCTTTTGGTGGTACGACATGAAGAGAGATGTTACACTCTTCGTGTCTCAATATATGGCCTGTCAGCAGGTAAAAGCTGAGCATCAACGACCAGACGGGGCAATGCAGAACCTTGCCATTCCAGAATGGAAATGGGATTACATCACTATAGACTTTGTTGTTGGCCTGTCGAAGACATCACGAGAGAACGATGTCGTCTGGGTCATCGTCGATCGACTAACCAAGTCAGCACAGTTCATTGCCATTAAAGTCACATGGAGCGTCGATCGTCTTGCTCAGATCTAACTTGATGAAATAGTTCGGCTGTACGGGATTCCAGTATCAATTGTCTCAGATTGGGATTGGCGATTCGAGTCACGCTTCTGGCACAGTCTTCAGTCAGCAATGGGGACCAAGTTGAAGTTTAGCTCAGCATATCATCTGTGGAGCCGCCGTCGGCCGGCGAACCGAGCGCGACAGCCAGCGCACATGCAAGAGAAAACAGGACAGCAGCAGCGCCGAGCCAACTTTGCGACGCTCTCCCTTCCGTCTCGTTCGATCTTTCGTCGAACCAGTGGTTCAGGTACGACTACAACCTAAACAGCTTCGTTTCGATTCATTTACCCCGATTCGAATTGCACTGCACGCTTCATAAGATCGACCCAAAGTCGGTCAAAAATCAGTCCAAAACAGAAAACAAAAACAGTCCAAGCATGCACGTTGGGAGATCGTTTTCGATCAATCCAGTATGATATTAGGAATTCTAATTGAACATGTTTTTAGACAACATATAGGGGATCAGAAACCATTTCGTAGTTCTGAATTTCATGAACCATGTACAGTTTAAACCATTCTTGAAAACTCGGAAAAACCTGTTTTTGAAATAGTGAAAAATCATAAAATCCTTCCACATGACGTGCGTCCCGCCATTTCGGGTGATGTGGTCGCAAACCGAAGGCATCAAAAGCTGCGTAACAGCTTCGTGGTCGTGTGGGCTTTGACGGAATTCAAATTGGTCGCGTGTGCGCGACGAATTTGATGCGTATCCGTCGAAATTTACCGTATCGTGCACTTTGCAAATTCTCCAATTACTTTGTGCACGTTCGTCAGATCGAGACGAAACTTGCGCCAACAGAACCGTATCATTTTTCTGCTCCTATATGCCAAGTTTGGTCCGATTCTGAGGCAGTTGATAAAATCACCATTTTGCGGGCCCCACGGTTCCACTCAACGAGCGATTTTGTGCACGGCCCGCCGGAATCCAACTTTGGACATACGGTTGGGTTCGTATCGAAAAACTGGATCGTAAACATATAGTTTGACAACTTTAGAGACCGTTGACTCTGGCACGCTTTTCGATGCAAAGCGGGTCCAACGGCGGACACCGTTTTGGTCCGAAATTACCGTTTTGCCCATGTGTCCAGAATTGGACTTAAGGATAGGCAATCCTAAATAATTGAACTATTCTGAGATCATTAGTATTGTCTATTTCAGCATCCGGGGACTGTTGTACGGGTTTTGACTATTGTGGCACATTGCGTAGTTCAGATTATCGGTTTCACCAGCACAGGACCACAGGCGAGTACAGTTTATTGTCTGCATTTAGATATTGATTTTTACTATATTTCATTGATTGGCCATTGGTTATGAGATTATTTTCTATTATAAATTGTTGAGTCGGGAATGAGAAGTACCAAGGATGTGTGATCCGACCATAGACAGTGCTTATTTTCTGCAGTAGACATTGTAGACAGTGCTTATTTTCTGCAAGTAGACATCGTAGACAGTGCTTACTTTTTTGCAAGTAGACATCGTAGACAGTGCTTACTTTTCTGCAAGTAGACATCGTAGACCGTGCGGTGTAGTGGCCCAGACCGATCACATATCAAAGGTACTTCTAACAGTTGGGAAAAGTAATTTGTGTCTATTTATTGATATTGGTTTTCCGTATTTACTGTTTATTTTCAAAACTTATGATTGATGTCTAACCTTTGTTTTATAGTCATTTTCTTTATTAAAATTGCATTCAGTGAATTGTGCTCGTTCCATTCCTGACTGGAAACCAACATTTTCAGGTTAGCCGTGGATTCACTTAGCTTGGGGAGTGACGGGAATACTTGCAGACAAAAGCCTAGAGACTAGATAGATAGTTGAGTTGTAGTTATTCATTTATTTGTACAAGTTTATATTTTTCTACAAATATAAAACTTGTGATCATTGTAAATTAAATTAATTTTTGTGAATGAGTATTATTTGTGATTTTGATCTTCATGGCCGTGACAGCGTTCTACCGCCGACACTGCGGCGTAGGCTGGCTTGGACATGTCTCGTATCCGTTTTAAAAAAAAATGGGTGCGGGTCGTGACATCATCCTCAGACCAATGGACAAACCGAGCGGGTGAATCAGATTCTCGAAAATATGTTACATCTCTGTGCAATCGACTTGAAGTCAAGCTGGGACGTTCATCTACCATTGGCCGAATTTTTATATAACAACAGCTATCAGTCCAGCATCCAAATGGTATCGTATGAAGCTTTGTACGGCCAGAAGTACAGATCGCCTATTTGCTGGGCTGAAGTCAGAGAACGATAGATACTCGGCCCGGAACTGGTGGAGCAGACTGTACAAAAAGTTAAGTTGATACGAGAGAGATTAAAGATAGCACAAAGTCGACAGAAGAGCTGTGCCGATACTCACCGACGATCCTTTGAATTCCTGGAGGGCGATCACGTGTTTCTGAAAGTCACGTCTATGCGAGGAGTCACGAGATTTGGAGATAAAGGAAAGTTGAGTCCAAGATCTGTCGGTACTTTCAAGATATTGAAGTGAGTCACCCCAGTAGCTTACCAGATTGCATTACCGCCAGTACTGTCGGATGTGCACAATGTCTTCCACGTCTCTCAGTTACGGAAGTACGTGTACGATTCGAGCCATGTAGTAGACTTTGGTCAGCTGAATTTGCAGACAGACTTATCGTATGTTGATGAGCCTGTGCAAATCGTAGAGTGCATGGATAAACTGCTTTGAAATCATGCCATCCCTCTCGTTTGCGTGCTCTATAAGAACCATGCGGTCGAAGAGTCGACCTGGGAATTGGGGTCGGAGATGAGGAAAAAGTTCCCTTCTCTATTTTTTCTAGCGCTAGGTTCTTTTCTCAAGTTTTGAGGACAAAATTTTTCCTTAGTTGGTTATGGTGTAGTGCCCCATCCTTACATCGTGTCTTGTTCTCCGTCTACGGGGTACGCGAGAAAGAAATACTGTCGCTATCGATTCAGTCGGGACCGATGGGTCAGGATCAATCGAATCGGTCGAACATGAATGTTTGAATTAAGTTCCTTTTCTCGTTATGGAAATGCTTCTTCGGAATCAAGTCCCATATTCAGCGGGTTGTGCCTCGAGGATAGACTCTACGGCTGAGTCGGGAGAGACCTCCCATTGCTCTATTTTTTTATGTCGTACTTGCGTTGGTTTTGGCTTTGGTTTTCTGAATGCGTTTTCGTGAATATTTTTATGGCTTCCATTTTGAACTTTCATTTACATATCGAACTCCTTGAATAATACAGTATTCTAATCAATTGCTTGTGCGATTTCAGGTAATCGCGTAGGCGACGTCTAGCACGTCCAACAAGTCTCTCGCCTCGAACAGAAATCAAGGGGAGTGACTGACCTCCTTCACCTCGACCCTCTATCTCAAAAACAAGAATTCGGGATAATTGTATCAAATTAGAACGATTTACTCAAAAATACAAGTTTTACTCTCAAAAAGAGAAAATATAAGGTTCTAGAAAAGAGATAGCATTATTTCAGGATCTGCAAAACCAGAAAATGAATCAATTATAAAGTTGTCGCAACGATACCATAAAACGTGCCTTAAATTACTTATTAACGTATCACGATCATGTACAACTTGTATACAAGGTCAATTATTTATTCGGGCGGTATTCCGGGGCCACAGGACCGATCGGGCCTAGGAAGAAACACGATAGCTATGCTGGATTATACTGCGGGTATTTGGTGCTCCTTCGACGGGGATCGCTACCCGCGTTGAACGTGCACCATCTAAACCAAGCTATATCCAGAATGGTTTTTATGCCAATGACCTCCGCAATCATGCACTAGTTAAACTTATGCTATACAATATGAGAGGTAAGAACATGGTAAGCTTTATGTTGCACGGCACGCTCTGCCGTGGGTAAGTTCTAGCATAAATTCTCCTTAATTATGTTTCATCAAACTGCTTGCATGAAACTGACTAGGATGCCTAGAAAGATCACTAAAACAACTTGCATATTTTATCTAAATTATTGAACCAAATGGGAGCATAGAAAATAATTAGCCACTCGCCAGTACACGTTGATTGTACCGATCCTCGCCCTCCATTAGTACAATAAATCAGGAGGAGCGTGCCGCGTGACTGAAGGCAGCGCTCGTGTGTTTTGAAGCTTCATCCATGCGTGCGAAGCCTTGACTCAATCTCTTTTGAAGACTCTGCAACTGTCCAGCTGAGATGTCTCGACTCTTCCCTATCCCAGGTGTCTGCATATTTTGGTTGTATAAAGGGGTACGATGTATGGAACTGTAGAAGCATAGAATTTCACGATCAGAAATCCTATGCGCCAAACACATCATACGCCAAGAAGTTTAGACAAAGTACTTTGACACAGTAAAACAAGAATAGAGACATTAAAAGAAGATTTTTATTTCATATAAAAGTCTATTACATGTCTTAAAAAGGGCTGTACAAAGGAGAACTTCAACAAAAAAAAACCCTAAGTCTACAGCCAGGCGCAGCATCATCATGCGCTCTCGAACAGGCGCATCTCACTATGCGATCTCAGTCAGGCGCATCCCACCATGCGCTTCCAGCCGGGCGCATCCCTTCAGCAGCTCAGTTATGTGCATCCCCAGTTATGTGCATCCCTTCAGCAGCTCAGTTATGTGCCACCCTTCTAGCCAGGCTCACAGCCGTCTAAATGCTTCGACTAATGAAGCATTTATTGAGCAGAACGAGGGTGGCAATCAACCCTATAGCTGGAGGAAGAGCTCCCCAAACCGAGGAAGAGAAGAGCACCGCAAGCCAACCTGTGGCCAGGGGAGGCTTCGAAAGAGCCTCCAAAGGCGAAGGAAGACCACAATTGAAACCGCGGCTAAAAGAGCAGCTTTCATCACAACCATAATGGACAACACCCACTCTGAAGGAAGAAAGAGCCCCCAAAGCCGCAGCACCACAATTTTGATCTACGGCTCTTCCCACATAACGGAGACGAGGCTTGAGCATCCCGATCTTTGGATGCAACATGCACCTTCCGCCTGCCTCGGAAGCCCTCGACTCCAACTTTTGGATGTAACAGTCACCTTCAAGTGCATCAATGAAGACAATGCGTCACATCTTTACCCTCGGGAGCATCTCATCAACAGAATGCACTCGAGTAAACAAGTTCACTTCGGGAGGACGTGAGAGAACGAGAAGCAAACTCTCTCCATGCTACTATTTATAGGCCGGGCAAATCAAACCCATGCGCCAAGTGGATGCCTCTCCGAATCCCGTGCAATGAATTTGCATTAAATAGATGAACCTGACGCTTCGAATTCAGCCAAGTCAAAAATGGCTATTTAAAGCACTTGAAGAACGTAACACTCGCACCAAAAGACGTATCAAGCGGAGCGAATGCGCTTGCCAGACCGCGCATCACACAGACGCGCCCCTCAGCACCAAGCGCTTTACAAGCATGCGCCCCTATGCGGCCCCATGCGCCTACTAGAACGTCGATCGATGCGCCCACTCCAACAGTCCATCACCTGTCAAAAATATTAAATGCTGAAGTCTGACAGAGTTGGCAGCACGCCTCTCGAGGACTGAACAGTTGACAGCTTTTTTCTGAAAATGAAGCTTCGCCAACGTCAGCATCATCATTACTTTCCTCCGGCGGTTACAAGCCACGTGGCCGCCCAACCACTCGTATGCACCTCCGCGACCATGCATCCAAAGCTCTGCATGCACCTCAAAAGCCATGCATTCCAGACTTCTCTCTGATCCCAAAAGACAGAAGTAAAGTCACTACTGAAGCTTCACATGCGCCTCAAAAGCCATGCGCCCCAATTGGTTCGTGACTTCCAAAAGTTACGAGCCAAAGTCTCCTCATGCGCCCAATCCCAGGCACATCCTACCAGATCATTCCCCACCAAATCCGAGATCTCCGAGCCATGGGCCAATGACACGTGTCCTTTAACTCGATTCACCCAAGATCTCAGCAATAGAAAAATCCTCTTCTCTGCTACGTGCCGGCCCACAACAGCAGTATGAAGAATTCAACCCCTCAATCAGGACGCATCGTCCATGCGCCTCCATCAGCAATCACCACGTGGCCTCCCCACGTCTAGGCGCATCCTACATATGTGCGCATGAGAAGCCAGCCTGTAAATTTATAAATAGAGGGATTATTTCCTTCGTCCACACACAAACACAGAGACGAACATTCATAGACAGACAGAGACATCGCACAACCAGAGAGGTAGATACAGACACTCAACATCTTCCTCCTCTCAGCAAGCTCCAGCACCTAGAGCAATCCAAACCTTCAGAGAACTGATAACCGTCGTCAGATCGTCAACGGAGTAAATGTATTACCACTCGCTCCATCGGCACAAGGGACCCAGATAAACAAAAGTGTACTCCTAGGACTACGTCTAAGTCCTATATTGTAACACTGTTCCGTTTGTATTGAAATTTGCAATCAAAAGATTTTAATGGCAAACAAGCTGGCGACTCTGCTGGGGACCTCTTTCTCCTCCACCGAAAAAGCTGTGTCGCAATCCGACGATGTGAAGGTGGGCTCCTCCCACAAGACGCTGGTCGTACGCTTCAATCAACAGGCGTATGAGAAGTTCATCTCTGAAGGCAGTACGAGTCCTTCGAAGCGGCTGCCAAAGTCGAAGAAGACCCGCCGAGTCTGGGTACGCAAGGTCGACGCCTCTGGCACCACCACCGAAGGGGATGCGCCGATCCAGCCTTTCCTTCCTGCTGACATCCTCAGCAACCGAGATGCGCCCACCAGTGTAGCGCATACCTCGGGGAAACGTGCAGCTGACCATATTCCCCAGCCATCTCCCTCTCAGGCGAAGAAGATGCATCGACGGAGCAGGGGCGCAGCTAATGCCCCACACATCACCTTCGATGCGCCACAGAAGGTCTCTGTCTTTGACAGACTCACTCGCTGTAGTGGCGAGGAGAATTTGGATTCTGAGTACTACGCGCCCAAGCGGGCTAGTACGAAGAAGTCCAAGGCAGCACGGGCCATGTGTCCCAAACGTGCTATGCCAGCAGCAAGCCAAAAGCATGCGCTCACAATCATGCGCGCTGCTGATGGTAAGCTTTATAAGGTTGACTCAGGTGCTTCTGCGCCAAAAATGAGCCAACCTTCAAAGCCCTTATCTCACTTGGGCGTATCTGTTGCGTTCGTAACCAAGTCGAGTAAGGCAAATCCAGTAGTCTTGAACTCCCGCGCCCCCTCTGGTTGTGCGTCTGAGGTTCGTTCAAGTCACTTTAAAGGTTGTTCCCCCACTACAGATCTGAGCACCTGTTTGGTGTTGGATCAGGGGGCGCAGCATTCACCTGACCACCCCGGTGCTTGGCCTTGCCATGCGCCTGAAGGGGGTACGAAGGTGGCACTCTCCTCCAACGATCTGCACAACATGATCACACACAAGCGCCGATCCGGAGAGTCGACTGACAAGCACGATGCGCCCCTCACAGGGCACACTTGTGCTGTGGTCACCATCAACTGCTGTTGCAAGTCAGCAGTCCCACCAAGACAGACGGTGTTCCAGCGGCTGCAGTCATCGACACCCTTCCGACGTCGTCTCAGAAATAAAGTGTCAACGAAAGAGGAGCCAGAACTAAAGGTTGCTTCATGCAATGTAATCTCCAACTCCTCGTCAGTCCGAAAGGCGACTGGCAATTCCTCGTCCAAGAGCCAGCCGAGGAAAACTAAGATGACCGTCTCGTCCTCCGGAGTGTTCGAAGGCACTCGGGGGAGGAAGAAGCTCTTGGAGGAAGCTGGGGGTAGTCAAGCCCTTATTGATCCTCCTTCCGAAAACGAGGGTGTCCTCCAAGGCACAACTGGGGTGGATCTTCATCCTCAGGACGAAGTCAGCCTCCCCGACATAGCTGGGGGTCGTCTAGCCCCTGTGGACCTGCATCTCGAAGATGAAGAAGTCCTTCAAGACATGACTGGGGGTAATCAGGCCCTTATGGATACTTCTCCCGAAGACGAAGGCGTCCTCCAAAACTTAGCTAGGGGTAGTCTAGCCCCTACGGATCCGAGTCTCGAAGACGAAAAAGTCCTCAGGAACATAGCTGGGGGTAGCCAAGACGAAGCTCCGGGGACAACAACTCCTCTACATGGGAGTGAGGCTGAAAGCGAAGCCTCAACTGAGCCATCCGACTCCAGTTGTGTCATGACAGTCTACTTGGCTGGAGGTGATACCGAGTCTGATGCGCCGCCACCAGACCTCGTCCAGCGCATGGATACCTTGGAGGGAGGACTCAAAACCCTCTCTGCCTCTATGCAAACACTGACTCAAGCAGTATTTGAGATACGGTCAGCTTTGGCCAGGACACCTTCTACCGGTCCCGACCCAGGGGCCAATGGAGAGTCAAGTGTACCCCCTCAATGGGTATCCTTGGATACGGATCGTCGCGAAGCCCCCCGGACGTCGGAGCCCTCAAATGCTCAACTCCAGGTGGTACCACCTTCCCCGACTCCCAGCTCCACGGAAGACGTGGTCGAGATGATCAGGAACCTGCACGAGCACTTTGAGTCCAAGACGAGATAAGAGGAGCGCCAAAAGATGGGCATCCCCTCGAATGGAATAAAGTGGTTTATCCTCCCAAATATAAACCGCAAACACTGACGCCATACGACGGGAAGGACTCTCCGCGTCGCTATCTGACGTATTCCAAGTCTCAGATGGGACATCTCCCGAAGGAGGACGCGCTACTCACCAGCATATTTGTCGGCACACTAAAAGGAGTGGCGTACGACTGGTACTGCAGCTTCCCCGACAATTCCATATCTTCCTTCGACGATTTGACGCGCCTTTTCTTCGACCGTTTCTACGACGACGGGAAGGACATGACAATGGCGTCCCTCATAGAGATACGCCAGAAGGAGAAGGAAACAGTTCGGGTATTCATCGAACGCTTCTGACAGGCCTACTTCAGACTGCCCCCGGGCATGCTAGAACATGCGCTCCTCTCCTCCTGCAGCATGAACATGCTACCTGCAGTCAAACTCTGGCTCAACTCTACTCCTCCTCCCGACTGGAGTTCCTTGATTATCGAAGCCGAGGCCGCAGAAAAGAAGGCGGCCAATGCTCGTCTTCTGGGAGTCAGTTTCCCCGTCTTTGAAGACAAGGGGAAACGGCCTGCAGCCAACAACCCCGGACGAGAGACGAAGGGGAAACATGCATTGACTGTCAATGCCTCAAAAGGTGCATCAGCACCTACTCAGAAGCCTCCACTTGCACCAAGACCAAAGGAGGTTTATTCTTTCAACGATGAAGACACCCTGCAACTCTTTGAGATACTGAAACAGGGTGACAAGATCAAGTTGCCGGACCCGAAGCATCCGAACGAGGTTGGAAAAGTGGACAATCCGAGGTACTATCACTATCATAGGTTTGTCGGACATCCAACCAAGGACTGCTACGTCCTCAAAAACTACATCCAGCGTATGATCAATGCGGATGTTATCTCCGTCGACTACGAGGAGAAGATAGTTTCGGCCAACGTGGTGTCGCTTCAGTTCGGCACCTTGCCACCAACTAAACGATAAGATGGCGTCGTTCCCATCCCTAAGGCGACAATGGAGGTGGTTAACTTACCACCTACTTGTGATAACGTGAGTGGACTCATCCCACTCACCACATCTCGGGGAGAGATCTTATGGGTTCACCCTGATCTCGTCTCCGAGGTTACTCAACCGGAGGTACGCTCTGCCTCCAAAACTAAAGGCAGGAAGATCAAGTCTTGTCGCATGGTCTCTTCCTCCGCAGAAGAGGCTCTTCCTGTACAAATGCGTTCACAAAAGAACGCCCAACCCGACGAAGCTGTCGTCGAGGTGGTGCCTCCTTGCACCGTCCCTGCTACCGAGGAAGGGGGTCCGTCCAAGCCTCCAGCAGCTAATAAGCAGAAGCATGTAGAGTCTTATTTCGACAGACCTCTGCGAAAGAAGAATGCTTCGGGGCTAGCCAAGCCCCACAACTTCGACATACTGGCACAACTTGCCAGTACTCCTGCCCGCCTTTCTCTGTTTGAGCTTCTTCGTCTTACCAAGGACACTCGCGAAGCTCTCTGTGAAGCCCTAAAGGATGCTGAGTCCTTCATCAGTCAGGTCAAGCAGCCTGCCCAACTACATGTACACACTATCATTGTACGGATGAGGTTATCCCCAATATAACCTTCACCCAACAAGACATGCTGCTCAAGCACAACCGACACAACAGGCCGCTGTATTATATAGGGTATATCGGTTCTGTCAAGGTAAAGCGGATTCAGATCGATCCGGGGTCTTCCCTCAGCATCATCCAGAAGACGCTGCTCTCAATACTGGGGATCCCAATGTACCGACTGGCGCCATCCAACACAACAATCAGTGGCTTCAACGCTAGCAAAAGCGAGCTACTGGGTAAGATACGACTAAAGTGCCACATCGGTAACCTCAGAACTGAGGTGACTTGTTATGTCGTGGACGCCGACGTCAACTACAACCTTCAGTTGGGTCGTCCATGGCTGCATGAGTACATGGTGGTGCCATCTACACTCCACCAATGTATGAAGTACGTGTCCACCAACGACGTCATCCAGACGGAGTTTACGGACATTAACCCTTTCAAAGGGGTTGAAGCCTACTTCACCGATTCCTCCTTGTACAAGTCACCTGATGAGGAGGAAGTCAATAATGCTGACGGCAAGGCAGAAACGGCAGCAGAGCCGGATATGGAGCCGGAGATGACTCCCGACGCTCCTTTGAAGATCCGACTCAAAGGCAAACCACCTCAGAAGTTGCCTCCCATGAACATCAAGCTACCCAGGAAAGCACCAACTACTCCTGAAGCTCCCCTGAAGATACGAATCAAGGAAAAGCCATCTCAAACATCGGCTCCCCTTGTGCCAAAACTACAGGGGAAGGCACCCATCGCCGAAGGCGCAGTTGAGGCACCTCTGAAGGTGCTTCTTAAGGGCAAGCCGTCGCAATCCAAGCTGCCAGAGAAGGCCCACATAGCCCTTTCGGACCCCAAAATCAAAGCTGTGGTGGACTCTCCCGATCTAATCCCAGTACTCACAGATGAAGAGTTAGGGGAATATATATCTGCTGATGTAGACGCACCCTCTCTGGACAATGTAATCCCGCGAGATAAAATCTCGTATTTCATCAATAATAGAGTGTCTTTTAATTATTCTAGTCTTCCACATTAGAATGCCATGTATACATTAGATAACGCTCTACGGTCGTTGCAAACACAAATAACGACTGTCCATCATATAAATCGAGTAGTCCCGTTCCAAGGGGTCTGTTCTGTAGTCCCACCGCGGAGTCGAGACGAAGAATCCATCATTTTCGGTAAAGTTGAGCGTCATTAAGACCTCCCGCCACTCGAGCCAGAACCAGATACCGGAAGAATACAAGTCTATCGGTACACGGACAAGGCAAAGTACCTCATCCAAAAGATGGGTTACGACCTAAAAAGCAACAAAGGCCTGAACTACGGCAAGGGTCGACGTCTTCTTCTCCGGCTTCCAACACCTAAAGGAAAGCTGCATGACTACTATAATCGGACTCGATGGGGGATAGGCTATGTCACACTGTCGTCAACTCCAGAGAGTTCGGAGGCAGAAGAAGCAGAACATTCTTATTCGTCTGAAGCATCAACTTGGGATTCCGATACCAGTATCGGCTCAGTCTTCAAGAGAGTGCTGTCAGCCAATATGACATCCGCTCAACCCCAAGAAGATGAAAGCGAAGATCAAGCACCAAAATTCTTCGAGGAAGAACCCTGGGCGCAACGCTTAGGAGAACAATGAGAGTCTCATTTTGAGCTACGCGAACCCCCTTTCGAAGTCGAAGTCGAGCAGATCGACCTTGGAGATGGATCTTCTTCCAAACCCATCTTCATCAGCAAAAGCCTAAAAGGAGAAGACCGGGAGTCTTTAATCCAACTGGCTAAAGAATATATTAATGTCTTCGCCTGGAGCTACGAAGACATGTCAGGACTTGATCCTCAGATCGCGATGCATAGGCTCAACATCTTACCCGATGCCAAGCCTATCAAACAACAACAGCGACATTTTCGTCCGGACATCATGAACGCCATCGATCAGGAGGTAGATAAACTCTTGACCAGCGGCTTTATCCGTGAAGAATAACACTCGGATTGGGTGGCCAACGTTGTCCCTGTCACCAAGAAGAATGAGAAGATTCGAGTCTGCATCAACTTCAGGGATCTCAACTCCGCCTGCCCGAAGGACGAATTCTCGCTTCCCATCACTGACGTGATGATCGACAACACATGTGGCTTCGAACGTATGTCTTTCATGGACGGGTATTCGAGCTACAACCAGATCAAGATGTTCCCCGATGACACAAAACATACGTCATTCAGGACTCCAAAGGGCATTTTCTGCTACATAATGATGCCTTTCGGCTTGAAGAACGCTGGTGCTATATACCAACGAGCTATGAGCACCATTTTCCGTCAGCATCTTCGCAAGACAGTCAAATGCTATGTTGATGACATCGCAGTCAAGAGCCGTCTCAAAGGAGATCACCTACAAGACCTGAAGACAGTCTTCGATCTCATACGGGCGCATCAACTCAAGATGAACCCCGCTAAATCCTTCTTAGGGGTTTCTAGCGGAAAGTTTTTGACCAAAGCCATCCTCGACATGGGCCCTCCGAAGAACCTCCGAGAGCTTCGAGGCCTGCAGGGGTGTCTGGCATATATCCGGAGGTTCATAGCAAACCTTTCCAGAAAATGTCGACCCTTCACTCAGCTTATGAAGAAGGGAGTCTCTTACGTCTGGACAGAGGAATGCCAAAAAGCTTTCAACGACATCAAAGCTTACCTGACGACTCCGCCAGTCCTAGTGGCGCCCGTCGCTGGCAAACCATTCCTCCTCTACGTCCGTGCCATGGATCATTCCCTCGGCACTTTGCTGGCTCAGAATAGCGATACAGGCTATGAGCAAGCCATCTACTACCTCAGTCGAACACTCATCGGGGCCGAACACCGGTACAACACCGTTGAAAAGGAGTGCTTGGCGTTGGTGTTTGCCATTCAGAAGACTCGCCATTATGTCTCGGGCCAGACGATTCATGTCATCTCCCGAGTCAATCTACTCAGAGTTCTCATGACGAAGCCAGGATCCTTGAACTCCCGGCTAGCTACATGGGCGATCCTGCTAACGCCATACAACATGGTATTCGTTCTGCAAAAAGCCATCAAGGGTCAAGCTCTGGCCAACTTTTTAGCTGCACACCCCATCCCGGAATCCTTCAAACTCTATAAAGACATTCCGGATGAGGTCCAAGAATCTAACGTCACCGAAGAAAGCTCCGTCTGGCGGATGTTTTTCGATGGCGCTTCAAGAACAGGCCCCAAAGGCCAAATTATCGCAGGTGTGGGGGTAGTCTTGGTCTCTTCCGATCAGCTGGTCATCCAGCGTGCCTACTCCCTTTCGAAGCCGTGCTCCAACAATGTTGCCAAGTATAATGCGCTCATCATGGGACTCCAGCTGGCATGACAGCTGGGAGTGGACCATCTGGAAGCCTACGGCGACTCAAAACTCATCGTAAACCAGATCAGAGGGCAGTACGAGGTTCGCCATGAAGACATGATCCCTTACCATGAAGTTGCGTTGAACATCATTTCAACCTTCGTCGAGTTCTTCATCGAACATGTACCTCGTTTACAAAATCTAGAGGCTGACGCTCTGGCCGGCCTCGCAGCCTCGTTAGCAGCACCCCTCGGGACTCAACACTACGTCACGGTAGTTGGTCGAGACTTGGTCTGTCCTAAAAATAACCTGTGCTCACAAGTGACCCATGCCATGTCAACAAGTGCTGGTGTTAATGTCCGAGACTGGAGATTCCCGTTCATCGACTTCGCTCTTTACGAAATTATCCTAGAAGACCCGAAAGAAGCCGTCTCAGTCAGGAGGTGCTCCCTTCGATTCTACTACGATACAGCTACTAAAATGCTGTACCGACGCTCCTACGATGGACTTCTCCTGCGATGTCTGTCCAACGAAGAAGCAGCCGAAGCCCTTCGAGAAGCTCACGATGGGACCTGCGGATCCCATCAACCTGGCCCTAAGTTGCAGGACCGACTGCGACGCATGGGCTACTACTGGCCAACCATCACCGCTGACGCTGTTGACTATGCTAAAAAGTGCCATGCGTGCCAGCTTCACGCAGACTTCATTCATATACCATCAGAACCACAACATCCTACAGTCGCCTCCTGGCCCTTCGAGGTTTGGGGCATGGACATTGTGGGACCGATCACCCCTCCTTCATCGAGAGGACACCGCTTCATCCTAGCCATCACCGACTACTTCTCCAAATGGGCAGAAGCAGTTCCACTGGCGGAAGTGAAGAGCTCTAGGGTGATCAGCTTCATCAAGCACCATGTCATCTACCGTTTCGGGGTACCCCGGAGGATTATCCACGATAACGGTCCTCAGTTCATCAGCCATGTTTTTAGCAGATTCTGTGACAAGAATCGCATTCAAAACGTGGCCTCAACCGCCTACAATCCGGCAGCAAACAGATTGGCCGAGGCGTTCAACAAGACTATCGTCAGGCTACTCAAAAAGGTCGTGTCATCCAATAAATACGACTGGGACGAAAAGCTCGGCGAATGCCTTTGGGCCTACCGTACAACGGTACGGACCCCGACGGGCAACACACTATTCTTCCTGGTCTACGGGAGAGAAGCGGTACTACCTCTCGAGATCCAGATACCCTCACTCCGCGTAGCAATCACAAACCAACTCACAGAAGAGGACAATCAACATCGTCGTTTGTGAGAACTGGAGGCACTTGACGAAAAGTGTCTCCTAGCTCAACAACGCATTGAACTCTACCAAGCCCGTATATCACAGGCTTTCAACAAGAAGGTCAAGCAAAGGACTTTCCAAGTAGGCAACCTGGTTCTAGCAGTTAGGAGGCCGATGGTGTTGACTCACAAGACACCAGGAAAGTTTAAGCCCAAGTGGGAAGGACCTTTCATCATAGAGATGGTATACACAAACGGTGCTTACCGCCTCGCTAAACCCAATGGGGACTTGTTCATGATGCCCATCAACGGCAAGTTCCTAAAGAAGTACTACTCTTGACATCTTTCAGACATGTACTTCCACAAAATCAGATGCTTCCGGAACCTAGCTATTCCGTGGCATCCTCCAGTAGAAGGACAACCACGTCCACATCACCTCTGAGTTGTCCTCCTACGCCCTATAAAGCAGAATCTTACACTCCGTGAGACTACGCTACCCATCATGTTTACCACGTCCACATTACCTCTGAGTAAACATCCCGTACAGACAACCCATGCGTTGCCGTACATTGATCGCAGAACTTCCACGTCCACATTTCCTCTGAGTAGTTCCGCGTATCCCCCAGAGTCATTCCTACCACGTCCATAACACCTCTGAGTAGGAAGATTCCATCATTTGAACCCCATATTTGCCACGTCCATATCACCTCTGAGCAAACATGTTGGTTCTCCCAAACTTATTATCTGTACCTAAAAACCAAGGTGCGCAAAAGATAATAGGTCCACACAAATTATCAAGTTCATGACAACAAAAATAAACACATCACAAAAATCTTTGTATTTCTTTATTCTAAAAAAAGAGTAAAGGATTACACCCTCCCCAGCAAGAGTTGTAAATACACAAAAAGAAGAGACTACAATCCCTAAACATCCCCAGGGTTAGCTGAAAGCTCTTCAATTCGGCGCCTCAAGTCTGTCGCTCGATTCTCCACAGTCGCCAGGACTCGACGTTCAGCTTCTTGACGCATCGCCTCTATGGCCTCTGGAGAAGTGTCATCCTCATGCTTCTCATCCAGCTGCTGCCGCTGCTGAGCCAGAGTAAGAGCCCGGTGGGTGAAAGCTGCTCCCTCTTTCTTGAATGCTACATGTTCAGCCTGGGCACACTCAGCATCTAATAGGAGTCGGGCCCGCTGGTCCTCAAGGTGGCGAATCTGGGCATCAACCTCCGCGATACTAGCATCCAACGCAGTTCGCAACTCCACCTTCTCCTGCGTAGACTGAGACAATCGCTCCACTGCAGCTTCAGTCTCAGCCACTTCGCGTTTCCAGACACCCACGGTGGCCTGATAAGAGGACTCAATCTCAGCAATCAGCTTCTCCTTTTTCGCGTCGATCAGGGCAGAAAGATCATTCCGCTGGATACACTTAAACTCGAAAAGCAGCTGATCCAGCTCAGTCACCGAGGCATCCAGAATCTCAGCCATATGATCATAGCCCTGGTGGAGACGTATCAGGTTGATGTGTGGAAGCGCCATGGATTTTACCATCGCAAAACTCCTATTGGTGTTCATCACTGTCGATACACCCTTCTGCAGCATCTTGTACACTGCCTCAACGATAAATTTTACGTACTCATCCGCATCCGCCAACACTTGTGGTGTCATGGCAGGAGTTGGAGGAGTTACCCTGGATGGCGGACCTGAAGAAGACCCGCCGATCTCAATCTGCGAGGTTTGAACATCGACCTCAGCAAACTCTCCCGCACCAGGAACTTGAATTCCGCTATCAGTGCTAGATGCCAAGAGTGCAGAAGGAGTTGGGTGGGGCATCGATATCGTCCCCGAAGTCGAAGAAGCAACAGAGGGCTCTTACATCAGCAAGCCCTTGCCCTTTTCCGGAGCAAAGGGACTATCAGCATCCGGAGCTGCCTCCTCCACCACCTAGGCGCGATCTATAACCAGCACGGAGCCTTCCTCTGGCAAGCTAATCGGAACAGCTCCCGTTTTCTGGTGGGGCGCATCTTCTTGGGTCGGGCTCGGCAGACGAGTCTCCCCCTCTTCATAGAATCCCTCCACGGGGACCAAATCTGTCGCCACCTCCCGGCCGGCAGCCACCTCAGCTTTCATTGCTGAGCCTGGGGTAGGGCTCGGCAATGCTATAGCCGACCTCCCCGCATCATGACAAGGAGGGGAATCAACCCTCTCCTCTGTTGCAATCACGTCTGTTGCCCCCGCAACAGACTCACGCATCTCTGGAGGAACGTCTTCCGAAGACGACGAACTCTACTCCATCTCTTCATCTGGAAGCCCCGTGTCCGTAGGACCCTCAACGTCCAAGGCCCCACGGCGGCTTGTACCATCCCGGAAGTTACTGCAACCTCAGTGTCTCTTCCGACAAAGTTCGAAGATACTAAAATCTCCGTAGGAATAACATCTTCAGGATTCTCCTCCATTGGAGACATTACCATCGAAGGAATTCGCTCATCAGAGGAGCTTGCCACCTCCTTCTGTTTACTAACACCCGATTTTGAAACACGGGTTTCCTTTTTCAATGATCCCTACAAGAAGAAAAGCATAAGTCACCAAAATGACATGATGAGCCAGATTACGGAGGACTCTTTACCTCAGCAGGGACTGATTCTAGTGACGCAGCCTTTGGAGTCGTCACTTTCCTCGGCCTTTTTGGTACAGACGAACCGGCCTCTGCGTCAGCCCATCTCTTTCCAACACGGGGATCTCTCACTGATGCTACAGCAGCAGCCCGATATCCCGCCAATTCTGGTGGACGATATGACCGAGCCGCCACCAACATATTTGTCGTAGCCTCTAGCTGAGTTCTAATGATGAAACTGGTCTTCCTATCATAACCAGGAGACACAGTATTCATGGTGTAATACAGTTTAACGGCTGAATACAGGATTTGTGGCCGAGGGTTGCGAACTAGCGTAGTAAAATGAACACCAGTACACCCGACATTGTAATATTTCCAGTCCCGGGCTCCGTCCAGTAAACTTTCGGCAAACTCCAAACTGTTACTGGGGTTCCGTAATATTAATTGGGTGTAGTCGAACTGGCGAGCAAACCGGCTTGGTAGATATGGCTCCTGATAACACCTATTCTGGTTGTGGTAGACCAAGTGGAAAGGCCGAATACTCTGCAACCAACGAAAATCCCATTTTAGCAGAGTAATCGCATCTTCACCAAAGTCGTCTAAATCTTGGTCGGCCTCGAAATCTTTGAAGATGGGACCGACCTTGACAATCTCCCACCCCTGAAGATAGGATAAAACTCTTCTGCAGACGGGAATACCAGTGTGCAACCACTTTCTCTTGTAGAAGCAGTGGATAAAGGCGTCACCTTCAACGTGATCCTCCTCCGAGCATGGACTCATCACGTTCGGATGATGTAGAATCAACCATCCCATCAGATAATGGAATGGTAGTTCGGCCCGGGGAAAATTGTCATTTCTACCTCTCTCATGGATCACGTCCTCAGCAAAGGTCCTCAAGCCCCGCAACAGGTTACACACCATCACGGGGAGAAGAGCCAAAGGACGACCAAAGGCCAATTTCATTGCTGGCAAAATAAGGTTCCGGTGTACCCTCTCTACGGAACCCGATCCGCCCGCGAACACACAATCCCGGAGCCATATCATCAAATAAGTAGCCAATGCTGCCTTAGATGACATCCGATATGCACAGTGCCAGAAGCAGCTATACGCATTTTCATCACTCTCATTTGAACGAGGGGCCCTCTCGTCCAACCGGCTCATTTCAGAGGTCATCTCCGTGGGTTTCAGCCCTTGCGGAGTCATAAACCGGATCTTCGAGAAATCTGCCAAATCCTGCTTGAAGACGTAATCCCTCCAAGCAGTCACATGAGGTTGAGACTTGCCTTTCTCCCTCCATTGCATCAGATAATGATGGCTCGCTACCTCTTTGAAAATAGCCATCATCTCCGGGTCCTTTTTTTCCAAGATAAGGATCTCTTTGTTTGACGGAAAATATTCCTCGTACGGTTCAGAGCCCCAGGGAAGCCTAGATACCTCATACATTTCGTGGAGAGCCAATCCCAACTCTCCCACTGGAGTAAAGAAAGTGCCAGTCTGGGTATTGAACATTTCTAAGAGAGCAAGGAACATATGCTTATTGAGATCTATGCCAGCCTGTGTGGCACGGATAGCGGCCGTCAGCCCAATTTCTTTAAGCTCAGCCTTGAACTTCGACAACACCCAAACGGTCAAGTCGTCCCACTTCGACATGTGGTGACACCAACCTTCAACCCTAAAGCTACCTTTCGGATACATGACCCTCGATGTTAGCATCCGATTTTCAAAGGTCGAAGCACTGAAGACAAAGGTGTCATTAGGAACCTCACTATAAAGGCTCCCAGGACGCAAAGTTCTGCGACTAAACGAGGGTCCGGCTCGCGAAGCTGCCAAGGTATCCCTTTGATTTGAAGTAGCATCAATCGAAAGAGTACCTCCTAATGCCCCTTCTTGAGAAGGAGTAAGTTCCCAGGGCATCCTTCTCTTGGAAGCTAAACGGTAGAAGGGCGTCAGCAGCAACTGGCGTTCAAGTTGTCGCATATACAGAACCATGCCCTTCGCAGAGAAGAACCAGTCTTCTTTGATCTTTAGTATCTTTGCCTCAGTGGAGATCAGGCGGTCATCGAACAAAAAGGCAGGTTTTAAGAAGGTCACATCCTCGGATTCAGCAGATTTCAGTTTACCGCTCTCCATCATACTCTGAAGGAAAATCGGCAACTGATTCTGGATCTACAGCATTCTCTCAGGAGGTTGATTCTGCAGGATAGCATCCTTTGCAGGGTTGATAACCTCCTCGTCAAAATCAACTCCAATTTGACAAAGAGAAGCATCCAGAAGGACTTCATTCAGCAAAGGGATTGTCATCAACACTGATACAATAAAAACAAAAGTCAGGCAAAAAGCTCTGAGAAGACAAAGTGTGTCAAGCAGCCTGGCGCATCATCAGGGTGCAAACCCATGCGCATCAGCAGTGTGGATTCGGCGCATCAACAGGGTGTAAACCCATGCGCACCAGCTTTGAAGCTTCGGCGCATCATCAGGGTACAAACCCATGCACGTCAGAGTGAAGCTTCGGCACATCATCAGGGTGTAAACCCATGCGCATTAGTAGTTAAACCTCGGTGCATAATAAGGGCCTAAACCCATGCACATCGATGGGATAAAACCTCGGCCCATCAACAGGACAGAAGTCCATGCGCGTCGGCAGCAGAGAGTTAGGGCACACTATGGAAAAAACAACACCCACCCGTCACTGCAGGCCGAACGTCGGCCAGAGTCACAATGGTGACAGGAGCGTCTTCCTCAGCGAACTCTGCAGGCTCCTTTCCCTTGCCAGCACCGCCGCGAGGAGTCTTGGGAGCCATTTCTTGAAAGGAGAAAGTTAGGGTTTTTTTCGAAGAACTCTAAAAGACAAAAGCAAAGAGAGAAATCAGGCTAGAACTCTCTCTCTCTTCTCCTCATGCCTATTTATAGGCTCAGTCGTACGCGTGAACCGATGAAGTGTGACCTCAGCCGCCGCTTCGGGTTCTGTGAAGAGATAACTGCAGATAAAACCAAAAAGATCATCATTAATCTTCTTGGTTATCGAGGCATTATCATTTGCATTAACTGAGAGGAGCATGCGCCCCATCACTGATGCGCGGAGTATCCATGCGCCCGAACAAACATGCGCCCCAACCGCCATGCTTCTTGTTCAAAGTATTCCAAAACTTGACAAAAAAGTTTTGAAAACTTTGAAGGGGGTCTTGTAGAAGCATGGAATTTTACGATCAGAAATCCTATGCGCCAAATGCTACAAGCGCCAGGAAGTTCAGACAAAGTACTTTGACACAGCAAAACAAGAATAGAGACTTTAAAAGAAGATTTTTATTTCATATAAAAGTCTATTACATGTCTTAAAAAGGCTGTACAAAGGAGAACTTCTACAAAAAAGAAAAGACCCTAAGTCTACAGCCAGGCGCAGCATCATCATGCGCTCTCGAACATGCGCATCTCACTATGTGCTCTCAGTCAGGCGCATCCCACCATGCGCTTCCAGCCGGGCGCATCCCTTCAGCAGCTCAGTTATGTGCATCCTCAGTTATGTGCACCCCTTCAGCAACTCAGTTATGTGCCACCCTTCCAGCCAGGCTCACCGCCGTCTAAATGCTTCGACTAATGAAGCATTTATTGAGCAGAACGATGGTGGCAATCAACCCTCTAGCTGGAGGAAGAGCTCCCCAAACCGAGGAAGAGAAGAGCACCGCAAGCCAACCTGTGGCCAGGGGAGGCTTCGAAAGAGCCTCCAAAGGCAAAGGAAGACCGCAATCGAAACCGCGGCTAAGGGAGCAGCTTTCAACACAACCAGAATGGGCAACACCCACTCTGAAGGAAGAAAGAGCCCCCAAAGCCGCAGCTCCGCAATTCCGATCTGCGGCTCTTTCCACATAACGGAGACGAGGCTCGAGCATCCCGATCTTTAGATGCAACAGGCACCTTCCGCCTGCCTCGGAAGCCTTCGACTCCGACTTTTAGATGTAACAGTCACCTTCAAGTGCATCAATAAAGACAATGCATCGCATCTTCACCCTCGGGAGCATCTCATCAACAGAATGCACTCGAGTAAACAAGTTCACTTCGGGAGGACGTGAGAGAACGAGAAGCAAACTCTCTCCATGCCACTATTTATAGGCCGGACAAATCAAACCCATGCGCCAAGTGGATGGCTCTCCGAATCCCGTGCAATAAATTTGCATTAAATGGATGAACCTGACGCTTCGAATTCAGCTAAGTCAAAAATGGCTATTTAAAGCACTTGAAGAACATAACAGTCGTACCTAAAGACGTGTCAAGCGGAGCAGATGCGCCGGCCAGACCGCGCATCACATAGACGTGCCCCTCAGCACCAAGCGCTTCACAAGCATGTGCCCCTATGCGGCCCCATGTGCCTAGTAGAACACCGATCGATGCACCCACTCCAACAGTCCATCACCTGTCAAAAATATTAAATGCTGAAGTCTGACAGAGATGGAAGCACGCCTCTCGAGGACTGAACAATTGATAGCTTTTTTCAGAAAACGAAGCGTCACCAACGTCAGCATCATCATTACTTTCCACTGGCAGTTACAAGCCACTTGGCCGCCCAACCACTCGCATTCGCCTCTGTGGCCATGCGTCCAAAGCTCTGCCTGCGTCTCAAAAGCCATGCATCCCAGACTTCTTTCTGATCCCAAAAGACAGAAGTAAAGTCACTACTGAAGCTTCGCATGCGCCTCAAAAGCCATGCGCCCCAAAAGGTTCGCGACTCCCAAAAGTTACGAGCTAAAGTCTCCTCATGCGCCCAATCCCAGGCGCATCCTACCAGATCATTCCCCACCAAATCTGAGATCTCTGAGCCATGGGCCAATGACACGTATCCTTTGACTCGATTCACCCAAGATCTCAGCAACAGAAAAATCCTCTTCTCTGCTACGTGTCGGCCCACAACAGCAGTATGAAGAATTCAACCCCTCAATCAGGGCACATCGTCCATGCGCCTCCATCAGCAATCATCACGTGGCGTCCTCACGTCCAGGCGCATCCTACATATGTGCGCATGAGCAGCCAGCCTGCAAAGTTATAAATAGAAGGATCATTTCCTTCGTCCACACACACACACAGAGACGAACATTCATAGACAGACAGAGACATCGCACAACCAGAGATGCAGATACAGACACTCAATATCTTCCTCCTCTCAGCAAGCTCGAGCACCCAGAGCAATCCAAACCTTCAGAGAACCGATAACCGTCGTCAGATCGTCAACGGAGTCAACGCTTTACCACTCGCTCCATCGGCACAAGGGACCCAGATAAACAAAAGTGTACTCCTAGGACTACGTTAAGTCCTATATTGTAACACTGTTCTGTTTGTATTGAAATTTGCAATCAAAAGATTTTAATGGCAAACAGGAACGACTATCTTATCGACATTTATTTTGTAATGGAGTCAGTTTGTATCCCGTGCGGCACCTTATATCGACTCTGTAATATGATGTTTATTATCAATAAAGATCAAGTTTCTTCTATATAATGTGTTCAATTTACTTTGCGCACACTCTTGTTGTTGTGTTTCGGATAACCTTATGACTATGCCTTGTGCGATCGCAACTTAGGTTCGCAAGGCATCACGCCCGGGGGATGAGTATCGATTCTACAGAATCAGGATGCGACATCACCCATCCATCTTCATCTTCCAGAACCCTAGGTGTCACGACCTGCTCCCGAATAATCGGACACGAGTCGGACACGTCCAACCTTCGTCGTTGGACACGACAAAGTAAGCTGTACCAATCTAGAGAAATCTAACCAGATAATCATGACAAGTATAAATTACAGCATTTATAAATGAATCCCAAATCCAGATACATGTCTCAGAATTTATTACATTCCAGCATATGAAAGTAAGTCTACTAGTCTCAAAATATAAAGAAAATGTAAAGTGCTAAGGTAACGCTCTATGCTTCTACAGCCACTAAGTTAAAAGCAACTCCAGCTGGCTCTACTGCCTCTTCTGGCTCTCGGCCATAATATGTGTCGCACAGAGCCTCCAACTCACCTGCAACATATCCTAGTCAGGAGCGGAGTAAAGTATAGTTCTAGGTAATGAACAAGAACATGATATGAAATGAGTACAGGAGTACATGAAAATAAAATACAGGAACGAACAGGAAAGTGTAGAAAAGTAGTACATGAAATAAAGTACAGGAACTACAGTACAGGAATATAAAGTACAGGAAATGTAAAGTACATAAAATATGATGTACAGGAATGAAACTAAAATCCTGAAGTACAAGACATGATAAGTGCACCATAAATACAACTAGCCCATGTGACCGGCTGGGATGAGTACAGGATCATGTACAGGAGTACATGAATATGGTACGGCTTAGGGCCCGCGTACACGATGTGAGGCCTAAGCTATCTACATGGATATAGTAACCGGGGTTTGGTCACATGGCTAGTATATTTCTCCACCCGACACAAGTAAGTACAAGAACAAGAATACATGAATACTGGGGTACAGGATATCGTGTCATGACGTGTCACAAGAATAGTACAAGATATGTAATTGCACAAGACCATAGAAAAGTACTTGCCTTGCTCCGGGGAAGTACGGTAAAGATCGGAGCTAGATGTCCTCCTGTTATGAATAATTTGATACAAATTGATTAATATCTAACAATTCTTAATTAGTGAATTCCATCCATTAACTGAACTTAATTTGTAGAGTAACATGAATGTTAGCTATATCCCACTTAACAGGTATCTATGAGCCTATTTAGTTATTTAGGAATACTCAGGTACACATATACATGCAACTAAATAGAAGATTTCTTCTAATTAAATAATCACTATAATAACTTAAAGGTACTTCTATCATTACTTAATCAATTCCTAGCTTTCCTATGATTATGAGTAGCTAAATGATAGGATTGGTTGATAGAAAATATTTAATTACATAGTTAGAGTAAACAGATTCTGTCCTGCAACTAAATCCTTCTTAATACCAATTGTCATACTCTCTGTAGTAAGTACTTGGTCAGCAGATATGAAGACTATTGTAACTCAACCCAACTTTCTACAGAACCATACACTTCCATAGCATAAATTTTTGAAATATAAAAGCCAACGGTTAGAAATCCTAACCAACTTCATTAGACACAGAACACTCAAATAAGGTGTACAACCATATTGAATAAGAATACAAAAAAAATCTAAATCTGTACACATCTCCTATTACTGACTTCACTTAACATATTTAAACCAAAAATATGGAAGGAATATACAGTACACATATACACATAAAATAGAAAAAAGTCAATATAAAAAATGTAGCGTCTGTTGCTGCTGCATAGAGAAAAATTCCACACTCGACTTCCCAAAGACATACTGAATTGAAGAAGATATCGCAGCAGGAACTCACGCACTGGACACGACCGGACTCTACACGTCGGATACTCTGTACGAACTCGAACCAGCATCCACCAGGAGCAATACGAGCGTTCACAGAACACTGACTACACGAACACTGGGTACAACCCGATCCATACTGCTCAAAGTATTTCCCCAACCAGACAATATCGACTGGATACGTCAAGGTTGGACGCAGGACTTGGATCCGATCCAAAATACCCCAACATAGCAGCAGTACGACGTACGCCCAAACATAAAATACCGCACAGAAATTATAATCTCGCATAACACAATTCCAAAATATGAAGGGGAAGTAAAAAGTTACCTACTGAAAAGAGGAATTAAAATTCTCAAGAACAGACCGAACCCGACACGATCTCGCTCAGGACACAAATTCCTACTCCACATATTCAAAACAAACAAGGAAAATACAGAATTAAGTTTATATAAAAATACTGAAGGAAATCAAGAGCACGAGGGTTAAGTACTCACAGCCAAAAAATGATAATCCAATCCTGAAGTTCTTCCAAACTAAAGATCCAACTCAGATTTCCTAAGAACAACTAAACTCAGAGAAAATAAGGGTTGATCAACTACTGTCCGATTCCCAAAATTTGAATTGAAGGAGTGCGGTTGATTTCTTACCCGAGATCAAGGATCTGAATGAATCGAATTTAGACCAGTCAATCAGTTCTACCAAGTTCGTTACTCGATTTCACGATATCAGAGGAAACCTAACATATGTGGTGAAGATAATATGAATAGATCTGGTGATTCGAAGTTTTAAAATAGGGAAGATCAATTCACTCACCAGGATTGACGATTTGGACGAGAATTAGTGAAGACGACGAACTCATGAACTCACATTCATGAATATTGACGGAGAATAAGAAGAGTGTCACCGTCGAGAAAACATCCTAGGAGGCGCCACCGCGGATGACTCACCGTCGCAGAGAGTAACCGTCGACGAAGGGGTGATTTAGCCAAAAAGAGAGGGCCACCGTCGCTGTTGCTAAAGATTCGCCGAGATCTTCAAAGATGATGCTGAACTCCTAGTCGTCGTCGCCGCCGATGCCCATCGTCGGGGGAGAAAATTAGGGTTAAGTGAGAGATTGGGGAAAATAGAGCATTGGCTTGGAGAAAGAGCTCTTGGGAGAAGGAAAGAATTTGGGAAAAAATTATGAGGCTAAGCATCACTCTCTCTCTTCCAATCAGTTTTAAAAAGATTGAATGGCAACTTTGCAAAAAAAACCCTTCCGCTATAATTCATTTTGTATAGGTCCCTCCTGTATAATCATATTTATAAAATAAACCCTTTCTTTTTCATTATTTATATGATCTGTTAGAAATCAGTTAGAATATTAAATGGTGGGCCCCAAAGTTTGTTACAACAAACTTTCAAATTTTTAATATAATTCCTGCCTTACTAATTTCCCTTCAAAAGTATAAATTAAAATATTAATTATTTAAAACCAAAATTTATTATTATTAGAAGAAATTTTTAATTTCTCTAAAATAGGAAAGTGGAGTTACAAATCTCTCCCCCTTGAAAAATTTTGTCCTCGAAATTCGAAGACCCACAAAGTAAATATCAAAATCACGAAAAGATTCAAACACAAGTCATTTATTAAAAATAGAATTTTCGAACACAAGAATACAATCAAGCAAACAAGCTAGGATAGCGCTCTCGCATCTCGTCTTCGCGCTCCCATGTGGACTCTTCCGGAGAGTGGTGTCTCCACATGACGTGGACAAGTAGAATAGTCTGGTTCTGCAGGCGCTTCTCCCTCCGATCAAGGATCTCTACTAGCTGCTCCTCGTAGGTCAAGCTCGGACCCACCTCTAGCTCTGAATAGTCCATCACATGACTCGGATCTGGAATGTAGCGTCAAAGCTGGGACACGTAAAAAATGTCATGCACTCCCTCCAAGCTGGCTGGAAGCGCTAGCCGATATGCCACCTCGCCAATACGTGTCGTCACATCGAAAGGCCCGATGTACCTCGAACTGAGCTTCCCGCCTATGCCAAATTTGATAACGCCTCTAGTCGGTGAAATCTTCAGGAATACTCTATCTCCAACCGTGAACTCCAGTGGCCGTCTGCTGCTATCCGCCCAGTGCTTCTATCGATCCTGTGCAACTCTGAGATGCTCTCTGATCAGTCTGACTTTCTCAGCTGAGTCTACCACCATCTCTGGCCCAAGCAAAGCACTCTCGCCAACGTCGTCCCAAGATGAAGGTGTGCAACATCTCCGCCCGTATCGCACCTCAAACAGGGTCATCTCGATGCTAGCCTAATAACAGTTGTTATAGGCAAACTCTACTAGATGCAAGTGATCCTCCTACGAACCGTCGAAGTCGAGTGCGCAAACTCGTAGCATGTCCTCCATCGTCTGAATGGTCCTCTCGGACTGTCCGTCCGTCTGCGGATGATAGGCGGTGCTGAACTTTAACTGTGACCCCAAGCTCAGCTGTAGACTCCTCCAGAAGTGTGATATGAAGCGGCTGTCCCTGTCTGAAATGATGCTCACCAGCACCCCGTGAATCCTCACGATCTGACGCATGTAGAGGTCTGTAAGCTTCTCAGTCGACAGCCCAACCTTGAACGGAATAAAATGAGCAGACTTCGTCAATCTGTCCACGATAACCCAAATAGCATCCTTACCACTAGGCGTACGCGGTAAACCAAAGACGAAGTCCATGGTGATATGCTCCCACTTCTATTTCGGAATAGGTAAAGGCTGGAGTAATCCTGCTGGTCTCTGGCACTCCGCCTTGACTTGCTGGCACACAAGACATCTAGAAACAAATCTGGCGACCTCTCTCTTCATCCCATACCACCGAACATACTCTCGCAGATCCTTGTACATCTTGGTAGACCCAGGATGAATAGAATACTGCGACTGGTGGGCCTCCTGTATCACTTTCTTCTGCAAATCTTTGGGCATACACAATTGGTTCCCGTGCCTCAGGGATCCATCCTCTGTAATGGTGAAGTCATCGAGCAATCCTGCCTCTGCCTGGCCTCTGAGACATCAGAGTCCCTCATTAAGAAATTGGGCCTCCTTGATCTTCTCCAACCATCCTAACTATATCTACATGTGCATCAGCAGCCCTCCAACTCCCGAAAGAACTATCTCGATCCCCAGACTCTCAAGATCCTCCAAAAGATGCCGGTCCATAGTGAGAAACATAGCAACAGGATATCGACTAAGAGCATCTGCCACCACATTCGCCTTCCCAGGGTGGTACCACAGATTGATGTCAAAATCCTTCATGAGTTCCACCATCTGTACTGCCTCATATTCAGCTCCTTCTGAGTAAGGACATACTTCAGGCTTTTATGGTCCGTGAAGATGTCCACTCTCTCTCTCCATACAAGTAGTGCTTCCACAGTTTCAAGGCAAAAATGACTGCTGCAAGCTCCAAGTCATGTGTAGGATAATTCTTCTAATGAGGCCTCAATTGTCTAGAAGCATAAGTAATGACCCTCTTGTTCTTCTCAAGCACACATCCCAAGCCCTTCCCTGAAGCATCGCTGTAGATGATGAATCCTCTCGATCCAGATGGCAAAGCTAAAATTGGCGTTGTAGTGAGTCTTCCCTTCAATTTTTCAAATGCTGACTGGCAGGTGTCGCTCCAAATAAACTCCTCGTCCTTCTGCGTAAGCTTGGTCATCGGCTCTGCAATATTGGAAAAATCTTTCACGAACTTTCTGTAGTATCCTGCTAGACCCAGGAAACTACGAATCTCCGCTACTGACTTGGGAGATGCCCATGCTTCTACTGCTTCAATCTTCTTGGGATCCACAGAAATTCCCTCTCCAGTCACCACATGCCCTAGGAACTCCACTCAGTCCAAGAAAAACTCATATTTCGAGAGTTTCTCATACAGATTCTCCTTCCACAAAATATCCAACATAATTCACAGGTGCTCCACATGCTCCTCCTCGGTCTTCGAATAGATCAGAATGTCGTCAATGAAGACTACGACAAACTTGTCCAGATACTTGTGAAAAACTTTATTCATCAAGTTCATAAACACTGCTGGGGTATTGGTGAGTCCGAACGGCATCACCAAGAACTCATACTGGCTGTATCGGGTGTTGAAAGCTATCTTCGGAATATCATGCTCCCGAACCTTCATCTGATGATATCACGACCAAAGGTCAATCTTAGAAAAAAACTTTCGCTCTACTAAGCTGATCAAACAGCTCATCAATTCACGACAAATTCACGACAAAGGGTATTTATTCTTGGTGGTGATGTTATTGAGTGCACGGTAATCGATACACATTCTCACAGTCCTATCTTTCTTGGGCACGAAGACTATCGGTGCTCCCCAGGGTGAAGCATTGGATCGAATAAAACCCTTGCCTTTCAACTCATCAATCTGGGCCTTCAACTCTGCTGCTTTTCTTGGGTTGATCTTGTAGCAATGCTGGGACTTCGGCATTGATCCGGGCACTAGGTCGATGCTGAAATCCACATCTCGATCTGGCGGCAATCCTGGCAACTCCTCGGGGAAGACGTCGAGAAACTCTCCAATCAGCGGATGTGACAACTCCTGGTCCTCTACAACTGCTCCGAAGTAGACTCCCTCTGGCCTCTCTGTAACTCGTCTGCTGATCTCGAACGGTGGAACTCCTGGCGGGCTGAAAATTACCTTCCCCTCATGGCAGTCTATTACGGCAAAATGCTCGTTCATCCAGTCGATGTCGAGGACTATATCAAATCCGGACAATGGCATCACTAGAAGTCGAGCCCTAAGCTTCCTCCCAGCTATAGTGATAGGGCAATCCACCATCTCACTAACTGGCACTACCCCTCCTCCTGTCATAATCCGATAGTTCCTCCTAGTGGGCTTAGATGTGAAGCCGTGTCTATACAGAAACTCATATGATACAAAGCAATGTGTGGCTCCAGAATCAAATAATGCAATGGCAAGAAATGAATGTAAAAGTATAGAACCTGTGATCACATCTGGCACTACCTCATCCTCTTCAATTGCAGCTATGATGTAAGCACGTCCCTGTTGTGGTGGTCCCCTCTGCTGCTGGTGTTGTACAAAATGCTGCTGCTGGGTAGGTAAAGTCGGAACCCTCTGTGGTGCAGCTGGTAGAGCTCTGGGTGGTGCAAGTGGTGGTCCTCCAGCTCCTCGGGGTCCTCCTGTCAGTCGAGCTATAGCCTGTGGACAGTCCCTCATCTGATGTGCGTCTGATCTTCAGAATAAACAGATCCCGAGCCTCTTACGGCACTCGTCGAAGCGGTGTCCCAGCCGGTAACAGAATGCGCAAGTAACTGCCTGCTGCTGTCTCTGAGGCTGATGTATAGGAGCTCTGGCTGGACGGTGATACTGCTGTGCCGACTGCTGTGGCCTCGCCTGAATCTGAGTCTGGATCCTCTTCGCTGGTGCCTGAAAACTGCAGTTGCCAATATCCCGGTCCCTCTTCGGCTTCGGCTCTGCCTTCTTCTCTACAGCCTGAACAATCTTGAGGATGTTCGTATATGTCGTCGCCTCTAATCGCCACCGTGTGCCGCAGCTCCCTGGTGAGACCCTTCTTAAATCTCCAAGCTCTGTCCTCCGGTGCTCTGACTAGGTTCTCCGCGAACTTGCTGAGCCTAGCAAACTCTGAAGTGTACTCCATAACCGTCATAGTCCCCTGCTGCAGCGTCACGAACTGCATCCTCAGCTCATCGTGCTCCACATGGGGGAAAAACTTCTCCTTGAACAAAGTTTTAAAATATGTCCAAGAAACCTGGGGCTCCTCCCAGTACCAAGCCCTGGCCAATCAAAGAGTCGCTTGCTCGCCACCTCCACTTTCAGGTCATCCAGGATCCGTACCATCTTCAGGGTCCTCTCTGTATTCTCCATCCACTCGTCCGCATAAACTATCCCCCCGTTGCCCCAAAAGTCCATCGGACAGAGATTCTGATAGTCCCTGGCCATCCCTGGTCTCGATGCTGCTGGTGCTGTAGATGCTACTGGAACTGGTGCTGCCGGCGCTCTGGTCTTGAGCGCATCAACGACTGTCGCCCAAAACTGTGCCGCCTAGTGGTTCTGGGCCTCCATAAACTGCTGGAACATAGCCATCACCTGAGCGTCGTCAAAAGTCATCGTCGGGGGCAGCGGAGGAAAGATCGGAGGCGGTGGCGGAAGCTGATCCAACGGAACATCTAGTGTAGACTGATCCGAGCTGCCTGCAACTCTCGACTGATCAGCGGTCTTCCTCGTAGCGACCATCTTACAAAAAAAAGAAAACTTCATGATCGATAAAAACCTAACCTACCAAGAAATGTAAATGTTTATAAAATATCCATATATACCCGATGTACCCGATTTCTTATGCTGTGATTCAAGTTTCCCTAGTGTAAATCAAGTCCCTCAATAGTACACTAATACCTAGGTACTATTAGGATAGACCTGCATGGGCCACCACTAAAAACATGTCACGACCCGCTCCCGAATAATCGGATACGAGTCGGACACGCCAGCCTTCGTCGTTGGATACGACGAAGTAAGCTGTACCAATCTAGGGAAATCTAACCAGATAATCATGACAAGTACAAATCATATCATCTATAAACAAATCCCAAATCCAGATACATGTTTAAGAATTTATTACATTCCAGCATATGAAAGTAAGTCTACTAGTCTCAAAATACAAGGAAAATGTAAAGTGCTAAGGTAAAGCTCTAGGCTTCTGCAGCCTCTAAGTCAAGAGCAACTCCAGCTGGCTCTACTGCCTCTACTGGCTCTCGGCCATAAATTTGTCGTACAGAGCCTCCAACTCACCTGTAACATATACTAGTCAGGAGCGGAGCAAAGTACAGTTCTAGGTAATGAACAAGAACATGATATGACATGAGTACAGGAGTACATGAAAATAAAATACAGGAATGAACAGGAAAGTACAGGAAAGTAATAAAGTACAGGAACTACAGTACAGGAATGTAAAGTACAGGAAATGTAAAGTACATGAAATATGATGTACAGGAATGAAACTAAAATTCTGATATACAAGACATGATAAGTGCACCATGTTTGAAATACAACTAGCCCATGTGACCGGCTGGGATAAGTACAGAAGCATATACATGAGTACATGAATATGATACGGCTTAGGGCCCACGTGCACGATGCGAGGCCTAAGCTATCTACATGAATATAGTAACCGGGGTTTGGTCACATGGCTAGTGTATTTTTCTATCCGACACAAGTAAGTACAAGTACAGAAATACAGGAATACAGGAATACAGGGGTACATATTATCGTGTCATAACGTGTCACATGAATAGTACAAGATATGTAAATGTACAAGACCGTAGAAAAGTACTTGCCTTGCTCCGGGAAAGTACGGTAAAGATTGGAGCTAGATGTCCTCCTGTTATGAATAATTTGATACAAGTTGATTAATATCTAACAATTCTTAATTAGTAAATTCCATCCATTAACTGAACTTAATTTGTTGAGTGACATGAATGTTAGCTATATTCCACTTAACAGCTATCTATGAGCCTATTTAGTTATTTAGGAATACTCAGGTACACATATACAAGCAACTAAATATAATATTTCTTTTAATTAAATAATCACTATAATAACTCAATGGTACTTCTATCATTACTTAATCAATTCCTAGCTTTCCTATGATTATGAGTAGCTAAATGATAGGATTGGTTGATAGAAAATATTTAATTACATAGGTAGAGTAAACAGATTCTGTCCTGCAACTAAATCCTTCTTAATACCAATTATCGTACTCTCTGTAGTAAGTACTTGGTCAGCAGATATGAAGACTATTACAACTCAACCCAACTTTCTACAGAACCATACACTTCCATAGCACAAAATTTTGAAATGTAAAAGCCAACGGTTAGAAATCCTAACCAACTTCATTAGACACAGAACACTCAAATAAGGTGTACAACCATATTGAATAAGAATACAAAAAGAATCTAAATCTGCACACATCTCCTATTACTGACTTCACTTAACATATTTAAACCAAAAATATGGAAGGAATATACAGTCCATATATACACATAAAATAAGAAAAATTTAATATCAAAAATGTAGCGTCTGCTGCTGCTGCATAGAGAAAAATTCCACACTCGACTTCCCAAAGACATACTGAATTGAAGAAGATATCGTAGCAGGAACTCACGCACTGGACACGACCGTACTCTACACATCGGATACTCTGCACAAACTCGAACCAGCATCCACCAGAAGCAACACGAGCGTTCACAGAACACTGACTACACGAACACTGGGTACAACCCGATCCATACTGCTCAGAGTATTTCCCCAACCAGACAATAACGACTGGATACGTCAAGGTTGGACACAGGACTTGGATCCGATCCAAAATACCCCAACATAACAGCAGCACGACGTACGCCCAGACACAAAATACCACACAGAAATTATAATCGTGCATAACATAATTCCAAAATATAAAGGGGAAGTAAAACGTTACCTATTGAAAAGAGGAATTAAAATTCTCAAGAACAGACCGAACCCGACATGATCTCGCTCAGGACACGAATTCCTACTCCACATATTCAAAATAAACAAGGAAAACACAGAATTAAGTTTATATAAAAATACTGAAGGAAATCAAGAGCACGAGTATTAAGTACTCACATACAAAAAATAACAATCCAATCCTGAAGTTCTTCCAAACTAAAGATCCAACTCAGATTTCCTAAGAACAACAAAACTCAGAGAAAATAAGGGTTGATCAACTACTGTCCGATTCCCAAAATTTGAATTGAAGGAGTGCGGTTGATTTCTTAACAGAGATCAAGGATCTGAACGAATCAGATTTAGACCAGTCAATCGGTTCTGCCGAGTTCATTACTCTATTTCACGAGATCAGAGGAAACCTAACATATGTATTGAAGATAATATGAATAGATCTGGTGATTCGAAGTTTTAAAATAGGGAAGATCAATTCACTCACCAGGATCGACGATCTGGACGGGAATTAGTGAAGACGACGAACTCATGAGTTCACATTCATAAAGATTGACAGAGAAGAAGAAGAGTGTTGCCATCGAAAAAACATCCTGGGAGGCGCCGCCGCGGATGAGTTACCGTCGTCGAGAGTAACTGTCGAGGAAGGGGTGATTTATTCGGAAGGAGAAGGCCACCGTCGCTGTCGCCGAAGATTCACCGAGATCTTCAAAGATGACGCCGAACTCCTAGTTGTCGTCACCGCCAATGCCCATCACCGGGGAAGAAAATTAGAGTTAAGTGAGAGATTGGGGAAAAGAGAGCACTGGCTTGGGGAAAGAGCTCTCAGGAGAAGGAAAGAATTTGGGAAAAAATTATGAGGCTGAGCATCACTCTCTCTCTTCCAATCGATTTTAAAAGGATTGAATGGCAACTTTGCAAAAAAAAAACCCTTCCGCTACAATTCATTTTGTATAGGTCCCTCCTGTATAAACATATTTACAAAATAAGCCATTTCCTTTTCATTATTTATAAGATCTATTAGAAATCAGTTAGAATATTAAATGGTGGACCCCAAAGTTTGTTACAACAAACTTTCAAAATTTTAAAATAATTCCTGCCCTACTAATTTCCCTCTAAAAATATAAATTAAAATATTTATTATTTAAAACCAAAACTTATTATTATTAGAAGAAAATTTTAATTTCTCTAAAATAGGAAAGTGGAGTTACACTAGGATTTCACTCATCCCCATCTACTTCTCGTCGACGACCTAACTATAGAACCCCATTGCTCGGTCATCTTCTAGTCGATGACTAGAGCCAACAACGACAAAGCTTTAATCTTCAGCAATGATCGTCCATCATCAATGCAAAGCTTCCATATTTGGTGACAAATCCACCATCGCCGGCGTCTTTGATCATTGTAGGTTGTCCTAAATTTCTATATTGTAGGTTTTGTCCCAATTTATGTCCTAAATTTCTACCATTGTAGGTTTTTCCCTAATTTATATCGTTATAGGTTAGGGGTGTCACACCCCGGTCCCGTAGGACCGATCATCCTCGCTAAGACGTGATGTTGTATGAGGCTAGGTTGCTCTCATGCAAGGCTAAGTCCAAAAACGGCCGTTTGAAGCTAGGCCACAAAGTCGCACAAAGTGCCCCCATTTGCAGCGGAAAGTAAATGAATACAATTTGAAAGAACTCAATAGTTTTTATTGATATTCAAGAAGTAGTACAAGCAAAGTTATATCGAGATTAAAATTCGCTCAAGCTCTCTCACTCGTAACATAAAAGGCGTGCCAAGTGGCTTACAAGATGGAATGATTCGTGGCGATGTTCCAATACATTATGTCCTGTATATGGTGCTTCAGTTCCTTTGCAACGTTCCAAGGCTCCAGGGTTAGTTCCGCACCTTAGCACGTTCGAAGGAAGTCTCCGTACCCGAGGAGGTTCTTCCGTACCCTGCAAGCAAACTATATGGTTATCAGTACATTATTATGCACTGGTGGGGAGGCTAGCTCACCCACTCGCTATCATTACCAAACACGTTTATTTTACTTTTGTGCTCCATCTATCATTTATTATCTTACTAATCTTGCCTTAGGATCAGTTTCATGGCATAACATTCAAAGCCTATCCTGTGTTATCATTTTCAAGTGTCGCATAAGTAAGACATGCACAACTTACCATCCTTACGTTATGATCTTCTCTGTCCAAGTAAACCAAGTTAGCCAACATTTCATATGTAATTACTTAACGTAATATTGTATAGGTATTCAAAGGCGTCAAGGGCGTGTTCCTGCCTCAGGTAGTAGCGCGTCGTAGGCGTATTTCTAACTCATTTGTACGAAGTAATCTAGTTCATTTGTTGTGTTATATTCAAGTCTGTTCAAAAGGCGCTTTGTTCAGTTCCACAGTTGTTCAGCTTACTCAAGTTGTCAGGATGTGTTGTACTCAACTGTTGTTTAGATATGTTTCATCTAGTAACATAGCATGTTCAGCTAGTCATATATACTTGTTTCAATGCAAGGTTTCGCACGCAAATTACCGCAATCAAGCCAAGTTAATCTATATGCATCGGTCGCTGGCACCACAAGCCATTTGGACATGTTCCCCTTGGTATTCTCACTAATCAAGCGTGATGGCTGGTACACCTTGATAGTCTTTTGAAATACCCAGCCTTACATCTCTTGGGTGGCCGAACCCGTACCCAAGCAGCCAGTAAGCCTTGATTCTGCCTAGGCCGGCCACGATGTCATGATCCCCTACTAAAATACAGGCAAATAGCGACTGAATTATTAGCGACGGACAACTCAGTCGCCTATTAGCGACTGAAAGGCGACTGATAGGTGACGACATAGTTTATTAAAATATATCATAACTTTGGCGACTAACTAGCGACATGGTAGCGACGGATAATGTCTAACGACGTACTAGCAACGGCAGAATCCGTCGCTACGTTTCTGTAAAAATCGAAAGAGAGGATTTTATTTTTATTCTGAAATTTTCTAACAAAATTCTACTCTCTTTCCCCCTCTCCCGACCCCTCCGGTGTCCCCCCTCCGGTGTCCCCCCCTCCGGCGACCCCCCCGCATCGAACGTCTGGTGCTCGAACTGCTCAACCGCCAACAAGATCTCCAAATGCAGTCCCTGCTGGAACCGCTGGGCTCTATCGAGCTCGGTTGCCACCAAGGTGGGGGCAAACCTACTGAGTCTAAAAAACTCCGATGCATAACTGTCGACTGTTCTGCCTCCTTGCTTCAAGTTGGTAAATCTGGTCTGCAAGTCGTACCGAGCCACAGCATCGAAATACTTTGTCTGGAATCTCTCTCTAAATACTGCCCAAGCAATGGGTGCCACTAATTCCATGGCTTGCGCTGCCCACCAACTGCGAGCCAAGTCCAACAACTGCAGGCGTACCACCGCCACCTTCTCATTCTCGGGTGTCCTATCTGCTTCCAGAATTACCTCGGTATCCTGAAGCCATGCATCCGCGACGATCGCATCCTCGGTGCCGTCGAAGAAAGGAGGGTTCAATCGCTTGAAGCTGTTTGCCGCCTGGTTCCCTAGATGTCCGCCTCGGGTCAAAGCATCTTGAACTGTCTGGTGTAGGGCGTCGCTTCGACGATCCTGGAAAGCTATCAAGGTTCTGATGAGGCCTACTAAGGTACCATCATCTGGCTCTACGGGCTGGACGGGCCGAACTGGTGACTCTCCTCCAGTAGGCACAACTCTAGAGGCTACCCCGGAATGCTGGGCTTGATCTCCAGGTTGCTGCTGGCCCACGGGAGGTGCTTCTCCATGCTGATCGGCAGGGTCAGGTACAGTGCCGCTGAGGAAGACGATACATGTAATCAGGACAAAAATTTCAGGGATTTGAAAATACTGGCGGAGATCAAGGGCGAATACTGATTGAGACATCTATTCGGTAAATCCTCACATTTTTTGATTGACAAGACCTGCATGGGCCACCACTTAAACCGTGTCACGCCCCAGAACCAGAATACTGGAGAGCGGGGGCAGACACAGCCAGCTACGTATATTGAAATGGAAACCACCTCGATATACGGTCACGGCTGTCTAGAAATATGAGGGTTTACTACAAGCCAACAGTCTCTTATGGTCATGAACAAGCCTAATGTCTCAATCACAGGAAAGTAAGTAAGGTCGCAAGATGTATGATCATTAAATATACAATAAAAGGCGTTCCAAATATTACATATCGGCTGATCATGAAGCTAGTCGTACAAAATACGGGGACTAGCAAGAGTTTAAGTCATACATGATCAACCCTAGGATTTGTTAATCATGTTTACAGCCCGTAGGCAGACAGTAAGTAAAAGTGCATCGAGCTAACAGGTGCTCGTCGGCTAAACGCCTCAAAAGAATAAATTTACAATAGAGTGAGCGAAACAAAATAGAAAACCCACTCGTAGCCCGGGTTCCTTCTAGTCGCCACCATCGGGCTGGAAGCTTGGTAGATCCTCGGGAGCTGCTCCGAAATCTGGCCACACAAAACCAGCTGGGTCAACCCCAGAAAGAGCAAGTACCACAAGGGGGCCACGAAATAAGAACAAAGCCAGCAATCAGCATAAGAAAATTTAATATTAAAACTAAAATTACGAAAACATGGCAGGGTGATATACGACGAGACAACCATGGAACTATTTCGATAGCTAGGTTACAACCCGTAAACCAAACAAGGACCGGGGTTGTAACCCTTCATCTGAATAGAGCTTGGTTTCCCACCATTTATCGGCAAGATAAGTAATGTAAGTAATCAAGACAGGAAGCAATCTTGTACTAGATCAAGACATGACTAAACTGGTTATACCTCATTCAATCAATCACGGCCAAGCAGATACTACGGCTTACTACTTTAACTAACTAGGGTTATCACAGGCCTAATTACTAACAAGATGCAATAAGATTGTTCCACAGCCACAAGCCTTGCAGACCATTCATGTTACCCAGGACGAAAGATTAGGGTTGAATTCAGGTGGGTACATCGCCCGAGGACAAATGTACCCTTAGGTGACTTAGAGGGTGCAACACGCGACGGTGTGCTAAAAATGTGCCCTACTCGACGGCAGGCTACAGATCCCAAGAGCGCCCAGGTAACGGGATTGCCTGTAGCTGTGTCATCTCTTCATGACTACTGTATTATTCTAGTTATTAACCTTAATTCATTTTAGTAGGTGCTCCTGACCGTGGTACTCAGGAGTCCCATCCTAGACATGATGCAAGACAGGACAAGTGGATTAACAAGCAAGCAAGAAAGAACCACCCACGGTGTCAAGGCAGGTCAAGTTAAGTTATCAAGATAAATCATGTCAGGGTACTTGTCAGGAGTGCGCCACGACGGGCCACTATCATGTCAGGTTGGTCATGTCAGGAGTGCACCACTATGGATCACTATCGTGTTATGCTAGTTCCTTGTCATACCATGCCATGTACAATAATCATTCCAAACATGTTAAGTAAAAATCAAGTTCATGACAAAAAGGCGTAAGGATATAAAATGGGCCAAGCTTAAGGAAATAAAACCAGAACTCCAAGAGCCAATGGTTAAGCAAGGGTGGGTCAGGGGAGCAGCGTAGGTGAAAAGTCACGTACGCTGAGAGAGCAACGTAGGTAAAAAGTCACGCATGCTACAGGGAGCAGCATAGGTGAAAAGTCACGCACGTTGAGAGAGCAGCGTAGGTGAAAAGTCACGCACGCTGAGAGAGCAACGTAGGTGAAAAGTCACGTACGCTACAGGAAGCAGCGTAGGTGAAAAGTCACGCACGCTGAGAGAGCAGCGTAGGTGAAAAGTCACGCACGCTGAGAGAGCAACGTAGGTGAAAAGTCACGCACGCTACAGGGAGCAGCGTAGGTGAAAAGTCACACACGCTGAGAGAGCAGCGTAGGTGAAAAGTCACGCACGCTACAGGGAGCAGTGTACGTGAAAAGTCACGCACACTCAAGGGAGCAGTGTACGTGAAAAGTCACGCACGCTGAAGGGAGCAGTGTACGTGAAAAGTCACGCACGCTACAGGGAGCAATGTACGTAAACAGTCACGCACACTCAAGGGAGCAGTGTACGTGAAAAGTCACGCACGCTCAAGGAGACACGCTTCCAACAGAAAGTGTACTCAAGTCTGCGTACGCACGCTAAAGAGCGCACGCAGCTTGGTGTGCGTAAGCTAAACAGCTCTGCACACTGCTCACTGTCTTCTCCAAACAGCAGAACACTATGGATGAATCCTAGGCTTCAAAGCATCATAATTTGGCCATCCGAACTCCAAATCCAGATTTCCAAAGTTTCAACTTGGGTAGAATTGAATGCTCTTCCACATGGAAACACCAAAACCCATAAAAATCCAACTTAAGGAGATCAAACCATGCAAAATCTGAAAATAGAAATAACTTAGATCTAGAGCAAAGGAGACTTCAAATCACAAAACACCAAGTTCTAATGTTGATCACCATGTCCTAATCTAGCAAATGAACCAAGAAAATAGGGCTCTCATGAAGTGGCAAGGTGCACTTGCCTAGGGTTGGGAGAGTTGTGGAGGAAGGAGAAGAAGAAGAAGAAGAAAATTAATGGTAGAAGTTATGAGGAGAGAGAGTGGTAGGTGGGGATATAAAGAGGGGGAGTTGTGGTGTGTTGAGGGTGGAGTGTAGGGCTAGGGTGTTCCAACACATAAAACCGAACCAAACCGAACCATCCCCAATAAAACCATGCCAAAACCCAAAATACGAGAAATACCAAAATCCCACAAGTTTGAGAAAAATAAAAATACATGCCAAAATCCAGATATGAGTATAAATACGAAATACGAGAAATACGGGAAATGAGGGTGACAAATAAGCTGACATTGCCTCCACCGTGACGTCCTGCAGAGGCGAGCCAACTCAATGATCTCAAGTACTGTCTCTATCATCAGTACGTGCATCACTCCACCAAGGACTGCATCGTCCTGAAGAAGAAGATACAACAGCTTATCGACAGTCAAGTGATCAACCTCAAAGCTAAAGACAAGGTCGTATCTGCTAACATGATCTCTCTTCAGTTTGGCGACTTTCCTCCTACAGAAGTCCTAGACGGTGTGGTCCCGATCCCCAATGCGATGATGGAAGTCGTCAACCTACCACCAGCTCGCAACTCGACCTTGGTCCCACTCACAACTGAATGTGGTGAGATCATGTGGGTCCACCTGAACCTTGTCCAAGAAATGACGCAGGGGATAGCATCTCCCAAAGCAAGAAAGGGCAAGAAATTCAAGCCATTTCATATGGTATCCTCTCCCATCTATGAGGTTCTATCTGGCGAGATACGATCGGGAAAGACTTATCTTCGGATGTACGATCCCACACAAGAAGCAGCAGTGCCTCCTCAAGCTCCTGCTGCCCCCACAAGCTCAGAAGCCGGCCCGTCCAAGCCTCAAACCACGGACAAATCCAACCAGAAGGAGATGCGGTTTGACAAATCTCTAAAGGCGCCAGCTCCTGAAGGCATGGATCGGACCTACAACTTTGACATACTGGCTCAGCTAGCCAATACACCTGCCAGGTTGTCTCTGTTCGATCTATTACGACTCTCCAAAGAAACGAGAAAGGCCTTAAGTGAGGCATTACTACACGCTGACTCTTACCTCGCTGAAGTCAAAGCCCCTGCTGAAGATCCTGTTTTCCTGTCCCCACTGCCATAGTACTATGGAAGTGGTGCCCAACATCACCTTCTCACAGGAGGACATGCTACTAAAAAATAATCGTCATAATAGACCCCTGTACTATACATGGTATATCGGGGCGATTAAGGTGGACCGCATGCACATCGATCCAGGATCCTCCCTCAGCATCATTCCTAAAAATTTTCTTCAAATTCTGGGAATCCCTCTGCACAATCTATCCGTAACCAACACAATAATCATGGTTTTCAATGCTGGTCGAAGCCATCCGCTGGGCATGATCCGTCTCAAATGCCATATCGGTAATCTTCGAACGGAGGTTTTCTGCTATGTGATCGATGCCAATGTATCCTACAACGTCTTATTGGGACGTCCATGAATACAAGAGAACATGATCGTTCCTTCCACACTTCACCAGTTCTTCAAGTACGTCAACAGCGACGGTGTCGTGAAGATGGAGTTTATCGATGTTGATCCTTTCAAGGGCATCGAAACTTAATATGGAGATTCGGTACTTTACCAATCTCAACCCCACAAGGATGACGGCAATGAAGCTGACAATGAAGCTGAAGCAAGTCCATCCTCCAATGGTCCTCTGATTATCCGAGTCAAAGGACGTTCTACTCCAAAAAGTACTCCGAAGCCTCTCACAATCTGGGTAAAAAAGAAGAACCCTGACAAGGTCAAGCCACTGACCATCACTCTCAACAAGATACCCCAGGAGGAACGTACTAACGCTCGTCCCCCCAATCTTGAAGAATTACCCTACGTGGTGAACTCGGCCAAGACTGTGGCTCCTCTTCCAGATGATGATCCTCTCAATGAGTATATCAATACTCATAATAATGTACCTTCAGCGGATGATGTTATCCCTGAAGAAGAACTTGCGTATTTCCTTAGTAAAGGTTTATCTTTGAATTACTCTAATGTCTATTAATCTGTAAACCACTACATAGATACGATATACGCTCTAGAAAACAGCATAGGACCACACCTCTGTATGCCGGTCACAACACCTCACTTGCAGGAAAAATTTTACCCTAAAAATATCCTCTACTTCATCGTTCCAGCAAGAAAGAAAGATGAAGAGCTAATCATCTTTAGTCGTATAATTAGCGAGAAAAAGTTCGTTCCAGACTCTACTTCTCCCAAGCACAACACAGAAGCTGACTATGACTCTGGGAAAATGCAACTTTTCACTACTAAAATATGCTTTATTAGAGACGTAATTTAGCGATGGAATAAAATAACGTCGCTAAATATTGAATATAGCGACTCTTTTTGATAGACATCGCAAATCGTCGCTGAATAGCGACGTTCAGCGACAAGAGATAAATTATGTTGCTGAATAGCGACGTTCAGCGACGTGACTTAAGTTATGTCGCTCCTTAGCGACGTTTAGTAATGTCTAAATCAGACGTCGCTAATGTTTTAATATATCCCGTTCGAAACTTTCATTTTTCCCTTCTCTCTATCCCAAAAATTTTCTAAATTTTTTTTCCTCCATGAAGCTCTCCTCCGACGAAGCCCCCCTCCTCACCGCCTCCCTCCTCCGACGAAGCCCCCCTCCTTGCCGCCTTCCAACTCCGACCGAGCCGCCCTCAGGTAAACCTTAACCCTAGCCCTAGCTATCTAGACACGATTTTGACCTCATTTGGACACGAGTAGACACGTGTGTCACACACTCACATACCCTTAGACACGTGTGGTGTGCGGACACACACACACACACACACACACACATACCCCCTCTGTCACTCACATGGTTTTTGCAATATATTTTAGGATTTTGAATGTTTTGTTATATTCATAGATATACATATGTATCAGAGATTTAATATAGTAGTATGTGTTGTATTCGAGTTATTGGTTTCGGTTTAATTTTGAGTTTGATATTTTGAATTGATACTTTGATGTACTGTACTAGAGAGGGAAAGGATTATAGGATTATATGTATGTATTTGAGTTGATATACCTATGTATATAAGTATATGAGCTGTGGGAGTTAGAGTAAAGGGTTATGTCGATTTTGGGATATTTGGTTTTCGATTGATCTAGTTTTAGTAGACTAGTGTAGTGGGTTGCAGTGTGGCTTTAGCTCAGAGACTATTTGCAATGAGTAGATGTTTACAGCGGCAGTGGCATAGCATTTGCCCTGCCTTGGCATTGCCTTAATTTGGCATGGACAGTCAAATACAGTAGACTTAGGAATGTGTTATCAGCAGCAGTAGCATAGGAGTATGGTTTGGTATTAGTAGAGAGTTGAGGTAAGGTTGTGGTTAGGATTTGTGAGTGTAAGGAGGAGGAGGTGGAGGAGAGTATTAGTTGAGTTGATATTTTACCTTGAGGGATACTTTGTATAGGATATCTATAGGTGTTATATAGATAGGAGGATTTATGCATAGCTTAGATTGAGGATTTGATATATACATGTGAGTGTATGCTTGTCTTTGAGTGAGTTATTGAAGAGTACGTGTGAATATATATATATATATATATATATATATATATATATATATTTATATATATATATATATATATATATATATATATATATATATATATATATATTATATATATAGACACTAGCTAGAGTATCAATGTCATCCAGGGATTCACCTATAGGTCCTAGGATTGGGTTTTATGACATAGAAAGGACTAGTTGACTATGTTTGACCTTTAACTAAGGCTTGACCAAACCAGATTACATACTCGAGTATCAGTGAAAACAGTTTAGGAATTTGAAAACTAAAAATCAAATGAAAACCCGAACAGTTCACATTACATTACAAAACTCAAGTATCAGACAAAACCACATCTTCATTACGATTGTGCACGCACAGTCCAAATCCTTGCACGTGCGATTTCGTGTCCGACATGCATCCTGCCGACACGAAACTTGAGGGGGGGCTTGTCAGTGGTTGCCCCCACCTCTGTGTCAAGTGGTTCATGTCCAGATGTCCAATTTGTGTAGGAGCTTATGAAACGAATTTATGCCTATTGGATAATTGTGTGTCCATCTTTGCAGAATTATTTCCAAATGGATATGAATTACTACTTGCGGAATCGTTCATGGATGTACAATCGTCGTCCTGATGATATATGTGGTGCATGGGATGAATACATAGCGGGAGTAGAGCAGTTCCTGCAGTTTGCTAAGACGTTCCTTCAGTATATGGACGACACCAAAATTAAGTCTTCATGTATGAAATGTCATAACGTGAAATATTATCCAGAAGTGGAAGTGACATATCATTTGTACTCGAGGCATTTCACGCCTAATTACTATCAGTGGACCGCACACGGAGAACTTGTGTCTTTAGCATCAGAGCCAGAGCCTTATGTTGAGCCGTATATACATACGGGACCTAATTTTGTTTCAGATAATCATGCATATGACGACGGGTGCGTGAACATGGTTTTCGATGCTGTGGGGCCTAGTTTCGTTCATGATGCACCTGAGGAGGCACCGAATGTTGATGCTGTAAAGTTCATGGAGTTGCTGGAGAATGCAAGGACACCATTGTATCCTGGTTATGAGGATCATTCACCGTTGGAGGTAGTTACAAGACTGTTGAGCATTAAGTCAGATTTTAACATGTCGCAAGAATGCTGCAACCGAGTGTTGGAGTTGATTATAGAGATCTTGCCGGCGGGTGCTAAGTTACCTAAAGACTTCTATTGGTCTAAGAGGATAGTGAGATCGCTCTGGATGGGATACGAGAAAATCGATTCTTGTCGCAATAGGTGCATGCTGTACTACAAAGACGACAAGGACGCAGATGTGTGCAGATTTTGTGGTACTGATCGCTATAAGACAACTAGTATAGGAAGGTCTACCAGTACAAGAAGACCGACCGATTCAATGCACTACTTGCCTTTAACGCCACGATTGCAAAGATTATTTATGGTGAAAGAGACGGCCGAAAATATGAGTTGGCACATGCGAGAACAGATTGAAGGAGTGTTGGATCACCCATCCGATGGAGAAGCGTGGAAGCACTTTGATCGAGTGTTTTCTGATTTTGCTTCAGATCCGCATAATGTCAGGTTGGGGCTATCTTCTGACGGTTTTACTCCTTTTGGTCTTTCAGAATCCCAGTATTCGTGCTGGCCTGTGATTGTCACTCCGTATAACCTACCACCTTGGATGTGCATGAAGACTCAGTATATATTTCTAACCGTTATAATTCCTGGTCCGAACAATCCCAAGAAGAATATTGATGTGTACTTACAGCCTTTGATAGATGAGTTGAATCAGTTATGGGAAGTAGGCGCTAACACGTACGATGTTTCCAGGAAGCTGAATTTTCAGATGAAGGCAACCCTTATGTGGACCATCAACGACTTTCAGGCCTATGGAATGTTATCTGGATGGAGCACTCATGGCCGTCTCTCATGTCCGTATTGTATGGACCGTACTAAGGCTTTCCGTTTGAAACACGGAGGAAAACCGTGCTTCTTTGATTATCATCAGCAATTTCTGCCAAAAGATCATCCGTTCAGAAGGAACAGGAATGCATTCCGTGCCGACGTTGTAGAGAAGGGTAATCCACCGCCAAGGTGGTACGAAGCCATGATATGGGAGGAGGTTAGAAATTTTTTAAGTACTATCGAAGATCCTACAACTGGGTACAAGTGCGATGGATTTGGTAGAGATCATAACTGGACAAAGAGGAGCATATTCTGGGATTTGTCATATTGGAGTACCAATCTGATCAGACATAATCTTGATGTCATGCATATTGAGAAGAATGTGTTTGATAACATAATTAATACTATGATGGATGTAAAGAAAAAAACGAAAGACAATTCCAAAGCCAGGTTGGACTTAGAAGAAATATGCAAAAGCCCTACGTTGTATTTGATAGAGGAGAATGGAAAACAGTTCCTGCCGAAGTCAATTTTCTCACTGGACAAGGAGGATAAAGTGAACTTTGTCGGTGGATCCAGGGCCTAAAATTTCCAGACGGATGTGTCAAATCTGAAAAGATGTGTCGATCCGAAGGAAAACAAATTGACGGGTATGAAGAGCCACGATTGTCACGTATTCATGGAGAGGTTAATTTCGATTGTATTTCGGGAATTCTTATCGCAGGCAGTTTGGGATCCATTGACGGAGCTTAACATATTCTTCAGGGATCTTTGTTCTAAGAAATTGCTCGTTGATCATCTAGAAAATCAAGAGAAGGACATTACGGTAACACTGTGCAAGCTAGAGAGGGTGTTTCCTCCTGGATTCTTCGACTCTATGGAGCATTTGCCGATTCATCTATCCTATGAGGCACGTATTGGTGGACCCGTCGAATATCGATAGATGTACCCGTTCGAGCGACATTTGAATCACCTAAAAAGAAAAGTAAAAAATAAGGCATAGGTTGAGGGTTCTATTTGTGAAGCCTATGTTCTCGAGGAGATTACAAACTTTTATTCGATGTATTTCAAGCTCATATTGCAACTAATAGAACGAGAGCTTCCAGAAACGACGACGGAGATCATGAATGTAATGATATAATATTGAAGGTATTCAATGCTCCAGGAAAGCCATCGGATAAAATGAAGAAGAGATATCTGAACGATGATGAGCTAAGATTGTGTTATTCAGGTGTGATTGGTTCGATCCGATTGAAGGTCAAGGTTGGAAAGTAGACAAGCACGGTCTTGTGGATATAAACTATCGGCGTCGATATCAAGCCTATGAACCATTTGTCCTATCAAGTTAGGCTCAACTCGTGTACTTCACAAGTTATCCTAAACGGAAAACAATAATGTCAGACTGGTGGGCAGTATGCAAGACCAAAGCTAGAAATGCCTTTGAGGTTAACGATATAGCTTATCAATCTTGTAACAAATATTATAGAAGTGGACACGACGGAAGTTCCTCATTACACATCTAATTGTGTAAAAAAAGTAGAATTATCTGAAGAGGAAGATGCAGATGAAAGTGAAGATATAGAGGAGGAAGAAGAAGAAGAAGAAGAAGAAGAAGAAGAAGAAGAAGAAGAAGAAGATAAGCTAAATGAACTAGATGAATTTTCAGAAGAGGATTAAATCTGTACGTTTGTTTTATCATCATATTTGACTCTTTAGTGAAACTTTTGTGACTATGATATTTTTCAAAAATCTGTGATGTTTATCATATAAATATGTATATTTGTTTTATTGTCATATGTTATTATCAGGTATGACTAGACCCGAACGACGCAGAGGATATTATGTTAGGCACTTCCGTGTGCGTCAGGCTGGGGATGCAGATTTTGTACCCTCATCCTCATCTCCGAGTATGCCAGTGTACCATTCTATTCCCGGTCCATTATCGGGACAGGGCAGTTCCAGCAGGTTGGCGACTCCTTCCTCATCGTCCAGTATTCCTTCCGCGTTCAGCATTCCTCCTACGTCCAGCATTCCTCCTGCCGAGGGCTCCATGGGGAGAGCCGACGCCAAGAATATGGAGGACGACGATCAGACTGATCCTGGTCAGGCAGGAGGTGAGAGCGACCCTCCATGTGCTCCCCCGGACGAGATGCGTTCGGAGATTTAGATGGACGGGCCTGCGAAGTAAGTTAATTAGTTAATATATATTTCTCAAATGATTATATGTACATATATATTCATGAAATTTATTATTGTATAGATATCGGCCTCCTGCAGTACATAGACAGCTGGGGTTATTTCTGAGGCAGAACAATGGTGGACCTTGGATTAACTACTCAGATGCTCCCACAGATAGGAAGGCCTTTTGGTTGGCCCACTTCAAGGTAAAAAATTTGTTTATTTTTAAATTTTAATAATCATTTGTGTATATTATACAACTCTTTCTATTTTACTTCTTGTAAAGAACCTATTTCTATCTACCACACCGGGCGGCGAAGATCGAGGTCCAATTTTTTGCCGTCGTAGGCAAGCTCATCCGTGATGCGATCTACGACCAGAAGTCTTGTGATCGCTCCGGAAAGCTGATCCATGGTTTGATCACGCCAGAGCTGTGGACTACGATGAAGGCTAGATTCAGCGAGGCCAGGTACCAGGAGCAGTCTGACAAGGCCAAGGTGGCGCGGTCGAGCGCCAGTAAGTGGTATGGTGGCTCCATTCCTATGACGGAGCATTTTTGTCGTCTGGTACATTTTCTATGACGGACATTATTTTATATATAGTTGGATAGAATGTTTAATACCAATAATAGATAATATATTTTAATAGGTAAAAAAGGGTGAGGACCCCAACATGGTGACCTTGACGAGAGGGCGATACAGGCATATGTACATTCTATTCTTTATATTAATTTACTATAATTTAGAAAATAGGAAAATAGATATCAATATAGACTTTAGCAAACACTTAGACGTTAGCAAACATTGTTATAGGCCGAGTTTCTTCGGCTACAAGAGGAGGCGGCTACTACTGCTAGTGCACCAGCAGAGGGAGGGGCTGGTACTTCCTTCCAGCCGCCTACAGCTCCATCGCCGGACGACCTCTGGATGACCGCCGTTGGTGTCACGACCCGCACCCGATTTTCGGATACGAAGCATGTCCAAGCCCAGCTACGTATCGAACGGACTCCAGTCCGACTCGAATACGTAAACGCTATCAAGGCTATGGTATACTGCCAAATCATGGCAAACAAATCTATATCTCAATCCACAATAAGAATATGAAACAAGAATGAACACTATGTGTCGTGGTCTGTAGCCCACTAGCATGCATGTCCGATAAGACTCTAAAGAAAAATAACAAGAGTCTAAACTAAATCAAGAAACAGGATATCTCATGATAATGAAGAAAAGTATGAGAGGATAATAAACACAATAACGATATCTGAATCCCGCAAGCGTATCATCACGTCTGCCATCCACAGCTGCTAACTAACTCCACGCAATAACTAACCTGAAGAGATCATCAGGTCCTCAGGGGACATAGCAAGATACATAAAAACATGCCTATCTAGCAGTTTATCATGCAATAAAGAAAATACAGGAAATAAACGAGAAAGACCAATCCGTACGAAAATACGACTATACACGACTGGAAGAACCATTACGCCTAAGCGAACTGCTGGAGAAGAACAAGAGAACACGACATCACGATGTCAATGGACAACCAATCGAATACTCAAACCCTCGCCCCTAGTGTGGACTCGCAGGTTTGAACAACTACTAGCCCTCGCCCCTAGTGTGGACTCGCAGGTTTGAACAACTACTAGCCCTCGCCCCTAGTGTGGACTCGCAGGCTAGCATCACCCTCGTCCCTAGTGTGGACTCGCAGGTGTGAACCATATATTACTAACCCTCGTCCCTGATGTGGACTCGCAGGCTAGCATCACCCTCGTCCCTAATGTGGACTCGCAGGTGTGGACTGATAACTACTAACCCTCGTCCCTGGTGTGGACTCTCAGATTAGCTTACTAACTCTCGCCCCTAGTGTGGGCTCACAAGTTAGCTTAACTACTAACCCTCGCCCCTTATGTGGACTCACAGGTTAGCTTACTAACTCTCGCCCCTGGTGTGGGCTCGCAAGTTAGCTTAACTACTAACCCTCGTCCCTATTGTGGACTCGCAGGTTAGCTTCAAGAATTTCAAGCTACAGCAGTTCTGATATGACTTATTCATCCTATAACATGATGCGACTCAGTCCAAGTACAAGAGATGACACGACACGACCCAATCACGATACACGAGAAACCAATCCAATATGAACTACAAAGCTAATTGTAAACAAGGCTATATATAAACTAGCAGGCACGATATACAAATCACATATAAATAATCAAATAGCAAAACCATATAATAATATAAATATGCATATAAATAAACTGTAGAGGAAGGTAAGGTATCTTGCCTGGATGTTGAACGCAGAATCCTACAAAATAGTCAACTGCCAAGCCATAGAGTCAAATCATCACAACCGTCTCCGAAAGCTGAAATAAACATTACTAATATTCTCAGAATAGTCAAATTAGCTAGGATTGCCAGTCCTTAAGTCCAATTCTGGACACAGCGGCAAAACGGTAATTTTGGGCAAAAACGATATCCGTCGTTGGACCCTCTTTGTACCGAAAAGTATGCCAGAGTCTATGGTCTCTAAAGTCATCAAACTATATGTCTACGGATCCGGTTTTTCGATACGAACCCAACCGTATGTCCAATTTTGGATTCCGAGGGGCCGTGCACAAAATTGCCCGTTGAATCGGACCGTGGGGCCCGCAAAATGGTATTCTGATTCCATTGTCTCAGAATCGGACCAAACATGGCATACAGGACCAAAAAAATGATACAGTCCTGTCGGCGCAAGTTTCGTCTCGATCTGACGAGCGTGTACAAAGTAATTGGGGAATTTACACAGGGGCCGATACGGTAAATTTCGACAGATACGCATCAAATTCGTCGCACACACACGACCAATTTGAATTCCGTCAAAAGCTCACACGACCACGAAGCCGTTATGCAGCTTTCGATGTCTTCGGTTCGCGACCACGTCGCCCAGTTTGGCGGGACGCACGTCGTGTGGAACAATTTTCTAGTTTTGAAAACAGATTTTTAGAAAATATTGGGATTCGGTTTCTCGACGCGTAGTCGATAATTTTCAAATCCGCAAAAAGGGTTGTGAAGCTCTATATGTTGTCGATAAACTCCTTCAAATAGAATTTCTAATATAGCATTAGATCGATCGAAATTGATCTTCAAACATGGGTGATTGGGCTGTACTAGTGTTCTGTTCTCGAGCAAATTTTTGCTCGGGTTCGTGTCGACTTTCTGGGGTTTCTACTGTCATAGGATAAAATCCAACTAAAGGGGTTTGAAGAGGATCTAGTAGGCTTTCTGAAACACTTTACGGTTCAGAAAATGGATAATCATAGACGGAGAACTCGTACCTTGAAGTTGGGCTTCGAAACGCCTACTGCTGCTCCTCTGTTGCCTATGCGCGCTGTGCACGGCGGTCCCGGCCGACTCCGACGACTTGGCGGTGGTGCAGGGCCGTCGGGGTGGTCACCAAGGTGTGGGGAAGGGTGGCGCGTGGTGGCGGCGAGATTTGGTTATGGGAGTCGGTTAGGGTTCAGTGTTTCCCGATCGATCTCCACATATATATATGAATACTGTTACGGGGGGGGGGGGGGGGGGTTTATCCTCGGGTTGCTGATGGCTTCTCCGCTATGGCTGAGTAAGCCCGAGCCTGGAAATGGGCTTGGGGTCCAGCTCGGTGGCTGGGCCGGGATTCTAATGTTATTTCTTTTCTTTCTCCTTTTCTATTTCTTTTTTCCTAATTCTTTTCCTATTTCTCTTTTCTATTTCTTAACTATTATATATTAATACATATATATTTATATATATATATATATATATATATATATATATATATATATATATATATATATATATATATATGTATGTATACAAGAATACCTATGTATATGTATACATACATAGACACGCGTATATATATATATATATATATATATATATATATATATATATATATATATATATATATATATATATATATATATATATATATATATAATATTTGTATATATATATATATATATATTTTTATATATATATAATATATATATATATATATATATATATATATATATATATATATATAATATTTGTATATATATAAATATATAATATTTGTATATATATATATAATATATATATATATATATATATATATATATATATATAATATTTGTATATATATAAAATATATATATATAATATTTGTATATATATAAATACACCTATACATACATACATATATATATATATATATATATATATATAAAAAAATATATATATATATATATATATATATATATATATATATATATATATATATATATATATATATATATATATAAAAAGAAAAAATATATATATATATATATATATATAATTCCAATACACAATTTTATATTGTATATTAGTATATATATATTCTTATTAATACAAGCTACAATAATGTAATTTATATATATATATATATATATATAATATATATATATATATATATATTACATATATATATATATATATAATATATATATATAAATATAAATATATATATATATATATATATATATATATATATATATATATATATATATATATATATATATATATATATATATATATATATATATATATATAAATATATATATATATATATAATGATATATTACCTATATACTATAAATACAAACACGAATAATAAATATTAAGTATAATTGATATTTGAAATCCGATAATTAATTTTATATACCAAAAATCCCAAATAAACTACAATGATATTTTATATATAATAAAAGCCTAATTTTCCATATACCGTAAATACACTTCTATATTTATATATAACCTAGATAATTTCGCTAAAATCCAACATATTTGTTAAGGAGAAATATTTGCTATATTATTAAATAAAATATCATTTCTAATAACAAGCACATATAATATATTATATATATATATAGCAATTGTTCCTAGAATTGTCTCCAAAATTACCAAGGTAAAATACCAATACAATATGTGTCTATACTGACGTCTTTGGTCACACTGCAACACCTCATGGGTTTGGATTTGACTTGGGCCCAATCGGAATAGGTTCGGTACAATCGGTTTCCCTAAAACTCAATAATATAATTGAATAATAAATAAAACTTCGGTAAGGGTTAAGTCGCAACTTGACCTGGTTTTCCTAGTTAGGACATGCCTATAGCTTTGCATTCCCCTACCATGGTTAAACACTAGTCAAAGCACGCTACTATACTATCCGGGCCACGATTTCTAGTCGCCTTGTACTCCAAATCTTAACCATGGCTAAAGTCACCTACCGTAATAATTAACTAAATGGTTATTCATAAAATCTAAAAATTGCCATTTAATATTAATAAATAAAAATAATTCAACAATTTTTGGGAAGGGGAGCTACAAATCTACCCACCTTAAAAATAATTTCGTCCTCGAAATTCTAATACATAACTATTCCTTAAAATTCAAAGTCTACTATTACCTTAATCTCCTCAAATTTAATTCCTCAAAAATAGTTTATATCCTCCTTTTAATCATTTTGGTAACTACGAAGCCTCGAGGACTTCTACCCACCTTTGGTCACACTACTCTTCAAAACATGGTCACTAAAGTCTTATGATCTTCTAACTAGTGACTAATAATTCTACCAAAATATCTAGGACATATGGTATCTATAATCTCTCATATCTATAAACAAACCAAACTCAATAATCATACAATATTATACCATAATTTAAGAATTTCTAATGAATCCTAGACAGCACGATCATTCGTCACCCCGAAATAGGAGGAAACGAGAATCAATGGTACGGAAAGCAAGGAAGTATAATCGAGAGCAAATATGGAGTTTTCAAGGACGTAGAGAATTTCTAGGAGGATTTTCAAAGAAGAGTGGATTGAGATTTCTAAGGTTTAGTAGGCTCATACCAGTACAGTTGCGTAACCGGTACGATATGCTCTGACCTGCATGGGCCACCAAAGTTGGTGGTCTTCAGAAGGGTACATACTACGGTACGGGATCCTACGGCGCCTATTTGGCTTCAGAGTCATCTCGGGCCCCCTCTGTCAGTGCGTAGTCTCCAGCTTCGCAGGCGTCATCACGAGCTCAGGATATTGGTCGTCAGATCGATGAGCTGCGTCGCGAGTTACAGCAGTAGATTTCTGATCACCATACAACAGAGCGACGATCCGATGATCCCCGGATGATTTGATGCGGTCGAGCGTACTATACAGGAGCTGATGAGTCTGCAGCAGGCTACAGCTGCAAGCTTGCACACGCTCACCGAGTCTACGGAGCGCACAGAGCGTAGACAGGTCGAGCTTGAGGGATCACAGAGGACTATGTCTGACCATGTCTGCCTTACTCACTCAGATACATACTTCGATTGAGGAGAGTTCTCAGAGGACGGTGAGTACCCTTGCTACGCATGCTGAGCGACTGCGAGAGCTGGAGCAGATACGTCCTCTTGGTCCATCGACGACGACGACTCCAGACGTTGCACTGCCTCCTACTGCCCCTATGGTGCAGCTCACACAGGAGCAGCATGAGTACTTGCTATCTCAGATGCGCAGCAGGGGTCCTCAGTGATCTAGTAGATTTTTTTATCATCTTTGTATGTATTGGCCCTATGGGCCCGTTGATCATTGGTACACTGATTTTCATTCTTATTTGACTCTGTTGGACATGCATGTTTGTTGGACATGTATGTTTGTGATATTTACTTTGTTAGTATTTTCAATGAGTACATGTATGATATTTAGTTGTAGACTGTTATGATGGGAGATTGTTATGATGGGAGACTGTTATTCATCTATTAGTTGTAGACAGTTATGATGGAAGACTGTTAATTATGATTATATCTGCAACGGGGATGACAAATATACCTACGCTGGGTTATAAGCGATGATCTGATATACAAAGGAGGTGCTGCCCAAATTTTAAAAAAATATAATGTGTATTTTTGTGATGATGTGTGTCTGTGTTTACAGTGTATGTGAAAGCAGTGTTCGTAACCATCGATAGTTTTGATTACTATTGTATGTTTTATCTTGGACAGAAAGAGCAACATTTTAGGGTGTACTTCTGAGAGCTTAATTTTCACATCATTCACTTTCTCGGAACGTCGTAAAGGATCCCGAGAAGGTGAAGGACATGAAGAGGAAGCTCTGAGAAGTGCAACCTGAACTGTTGCTCTTTCTATCCAAGATAAAACATAGAACAGTTAGCAAAATTGTCGATGGTTCGAACACTGTACTTCACACGCACTGTAAACACAGACACACAACATAACAAAAATACACATTATATTTTTAAATTTTTTTATAATATCTGCGACGTATAGCGATGGTCTACGACGTATAGCGACGTATCCTAACATCGCTAATTTTGTGACGAACCAGCGACATTGTGTTGACGTCGCAAACAGCGACGGAGGGCGACGAATTTATCATCTGCGACTAGCTTTTTTGCGACCTTCATGTTTTGTCGCTAAAGTCATCGCTAATTACGATTAGCGACGTATTTTCCTTAATTAGCGACGTATCCTTACGTCGCTAATTTGCCTTATTTTAGTAGTATTTTCGGTATAGTTGGCAGGCTAAGAATATCATCCAGAACATGGGATACGACATCAAAAGTGACAAAGGGCTAAATTACGGTCGAGGACGACGGTTGTCAATACGACACTTTGCTCCCCCCGGCAAACCCGAGAACTACTATCAACGAAGAGATATTGGTCTAGGCTATGTTTCTCCTCCAATAACTCCCGAAAGATCAGATGATGAAGCCGATCGTTGTTCTCATTCTTCTGATTCTTCCCTCTGGGACTCAGACTCCAACATCGACGACATATTCAAAGCAACTCTGTCCGTTAACATGGTTTCCGTCGACCAAATTACAGACGATGTCCAATCAATTGAACTCGAACAATGGGCTCAAAAGATGGACCCCAGGTGGAAGCTACGCTTCGAACAACGAGAACCACCTACCGAAGACGAAGTTATCCAAGTCAATCTAGGAGATGAAGCATCCTTCAAACCAATCTTCATTAGCAAAAGCCTATCTGGCGATGAACGCCAATCTCTTATACAGCTTATAAGAGAATACATCGACGTCTTCATATGGAGCTATGAAGACCTGCCAGGCTTGGGCCCTAAAGTCGCTAGGCATCGCTTGAACATTTCGTCTAAAGCTAAGCCAGTGAAGCAACAACAACGACGATTTCGTCTAGACGCCATAGAAGCCATCGAGAATGAAGTCAAGAAGCTCATTGCCAGTGGATTAGTTCGCGAGGAATAACACCCAGACTGGGTTGCCAACATCGTTCCTGTCATAAAAAAGAACGGTAAAGTTCGAGTCTGTATCGACTACCGAGATTTAAACTTTGCATGCCCAAAAGACGAGTTCCCTCTACTGATCACTGACGTAATGATCGACAACACTTACGGCTTTGAGCGGATGTCCTTCATGGATGGGTTCTCACGCTACTACCAGATCAAGATGTTCTCCGACGATGAGAAGCACACATCTTTTCGAACACTGTTGGGGGTATACTACTATATGGTGATGCCCTTCGAATTAAAGAATACAGGGGCAACATACCAGCGAGCCATGAACACAATTTTTTGCTATTATTTACACAAAACCGTGGAGTGCTACGTGGACGATATCGCAATCAAAAGTCATCTCAAGGGCAGTCACCTCCAAGACTTGAGAACGGTGTTCGAACTAATACGTGCACACCAACTCAAGATGAATCCAACCAAGTCTTTTCAGGGAGTCTCCAGCGACAAGTTACTTGGTTTCGTCATCACTTCAAAGGGTATACATCTGGACCCGGAGAAAGTGAAGGCTATTCTCGACATACATCCTCCAAGAAACCTCAAAAAGCTACGCAGACTACAAGGAAGGTTAGCCTACATCAGACGATTCATTTTGAACCTCTCTGGAAGGTGTCAACGATTCACTCAGCTCATGAAGAAAGGCGTATCTTACGTCTGGACTGAACAATGTCAACGCGTATTCGACGACATCAAGGCATATCTTACAAGCCCTCCAGTATTGGTAGCTCCAATAATGGGGAAGCCCTTCTTACTATATGTCCATGCTATGGATCATTCTCTTGGCACCCTCTTAGCTCAGAAGAATAAAGGCGGCCATGAACAGGTAATCTACTACCTCAGCCGCACAATGGTGGGTACCGAGCACAGATACACACCGGTGGAGAAGGAATGCCTTATACTAGTATTTGCCATCCAGAAGACACGCCACTACATATCTGGGCAGATTATCCATATTATATCTAAAGTAAACCCTCTTAGAATACTCATGACTAAATCGGGCTCTCTCAATTCCCGTTTAGCTACATGGGCAATGTTGTTGACTCCATACGATATGATCTTCGTTCCTCAGAAGGCTGTAAAAGGCCAAGCATTAGCTGATTTCTAGCAGCTCATCCGGTGCCGGAGTCGTCCAAGCTCTACGACGAAATTCCCGACGAAGTGGTGGAATCTAACACTACAACTGAAGAAATCCCCATTTGGTGAATGTTTTTTGACCGTGCATCAAGAACAGGACCCAAAGGGAATCGTGGCTGGAGTAGGTGTCGTGCTCGTATCACTTGATCATCAAGTTATAAACCGTGCATATTCTCTCGTGGAACCATGCACCAACAACGTGGCCGAGTATAATGCCCTATTAATCGGCCTGCAACTGGCAAAGCAACTGGGAGTTGACTATCTAGAGGATTACGGTGATTCCAAGCTAATAGTTAGTCAGGTCCGAGGGGATTATGAAGTTCGCCACGAAGATCTCATCCCCTACCACAGAGCAACAATCGAGCTGGCATCTACTTTTGCTGGATTCTTTATCGAGTACGTGCTTCGACTACAGAATATAGAAGCAGATGCTCTAGCCGGTCTCGCTGCTTCCTTGACCGTTCCTACCAATATACAGTAGTCGATCACAGTGTCTGGTCGAGAACTATTCTGTACGAAAGATGCCTTGCATATTCATCACAGTTACGCAGTAGAAACAAACGTCGATGCTAAAGACTGGAGATTTCCCTTCATAGACTACGCTGTCTATGGAATCCTTTCTGAGGACCCGAAGGAAGCAGTATCCATCCAAAGAAGATCCCTCATATTTTACTATGACACAGCTACTAAGAAGCTGTACCGACGCTCTTACGATGGGCTACTATTACGATGCTTATCAGACACAGAAGCCAAGCATGCACTCCGGAAGGCTCACGATAGAGTTTGTGGGACACACCAACCAGTCCCCAAATTATAAGATCGCCTCAAACGAATAGGTTATTACTGGCCCATAATGATAGCGGATGTGGTTGAATATACAAAAAAGTGTAGAGCTTGCCAGTTCCATGCTGACTTCATTCATCAACCTTCGGAGTTTCTACACCCGACGGCAGCATCTTGGCCATTTGAAGCCTGGGGTATGGATGTCATAGGACCAATCAGACCACCATCCTCCAAAGGACATCGGTTTATCCTAGCTATAACCGATTACTTCTCCAAATGGGCAGAATATATACCGCTCACCGAAGTGAAGACGTCAAACGTGATCAGTTTTATCAAACATCACGTTATCTACCGCTTCGGCCTACCTCACAGGATCATCCATGATAATGGTCCACAGTTCGTAAGCCATGCATTCTATCAATTCTGCGATAAGAATCAAATCCAAAATGTAGCCTCTACTGCCTACAATCCAGCGGCTAACGGGCTAGCAGAAGCTTTCAACAAAACCATCATAAAACTTCTCAAAAAGTTCGTGTCTTCAAATAAGCATGATTGGAACGAGAAGCTCGGTGAATGTCTATGGGCCTATCGTACAGCATTTCGGACTCCAACAGGCAGTACGCCATTCTTTCTGGTTTATGGGAGCGAAGCAGTTCTTTCCCTAGAAATCCATATTCCTTTTCTTCGGGTAGCCCTAGATAGCGAGCTGACTACTGAAGAGGGCTACCGTCTGCGACTCCAAGGGCTCGAAGCGCTAGACGAAAAATTCTTGTTAGCTCAGCAGCGCATTGAGCTATACCAAGCACGCCTTTCCAGAGCCTTCAATAAAAAAGTGAAGGAAAGGATCTTCCAAGTCGGTGATCTGGTCCTAGCAGTGAGAAGACCGATGGTCATGACGCACAAAACAAAAAAGAAATTCCAGCCTAAATGGGAAAGTCCTTTCGTCATAGAATCGGTGTATTCTAACGGTACGTACCAGATAACCAAGCCCGATGGTGACTTGCTCATGATGCCTATCAATGGCAAGTTCCTGAAGAAATACTATGTGTAACCTCTTTTTGTTCACATATGTTCAGTCATGTAAATGTACAGTGCGATGTTCATATGATTCCAAAAAAAACTATCTAACTATTATCCGTATTTCAAGAGTCTTGAATACGCCCTATATATTAATAGGCCCTCTAAATATTTCCCCAGTGGAATCATTTCTATTTTTGACTCCGTCCAAACTCGGTTTGACAAAAACAAATCATGTTCCTATTACCTCTGAATTGTTTTCTGACAATTATTTCCCCAGCGGAATGATTAAATGTTTTGTCACGTCCATAAAACCTCTGAGCAAAGCATTTATCAAAGATAGTCATGTCCATACTACCTCTGAACTATCCACTCCCACCTAATGTTACATATCTTTCCACGTCCATATTAACTCTAGTCAGATATAGAACATCCTCTGCTATTACGTCCATATTACCTCTACTAGCAGCTTCATTCAACTTATTATCTACATTCGAATAGCTTAAATATAAAATGGATAATAGGTCCACATCAAAATTCCCCAGCGGAATATCTACTAGAAATATCTCTGCTATGTCCACATTACCTCTAGCATCAATATTTCAACAAAACCACATTCACTTCCAGAAAGAGTCTTTATTTTATAAAAAAGGTACAAGAGCCGTGACGGCCAAAAAAGAAAGAGGAGTTACATCTACGGGATACACAGGCGGTTTATGTTATCCCTCAGAGCGACAATCTCGGCTTCAGAATTTATAGCAGCTCCAAGCCGTGCCTCTTCTTGACGAGCAGCTTTATCTTCAAAGAGGATCAGACTCTGATGCTCCCTCTCCAACTTCGCCAGCTGCTCTTCTAAATGGGCAGAAGCGGTGGCAGTCATGGCAGCCTGGGACAAATAATCCTCCTGTTCAGATGTCGTTGCCCTCAATTCAGCTGGATATTCGGCTTCCAGCTGGGCGATCTCGTTCCTGATCTGTACAATATGATTGTGCTTCTCAATGATCTGCGTAGCCAGCCTGTTCTTCGTGGCAGCACGTGCCTCACTTGCAGCGTTGAACTGGCCATACTAGTCAGCCAGCTCGCTGATCTCTCGAGCCATGGCATCCTTCTTTACCTGGAAGGTAACCTTCTCCTCCGTAAGAGCTGTCATCAAAGCCTCGTCCTCTGCACGGAACAGTGACGTCGGGCTCCGCTGTTTGGCATTACGGAACCTGGCCACTTGACCCTCCAGGTCGTTCAGAACTTTCCTCAGAATGTTGGCCCGATCCTCATAGCCGACTATGCTCTCGAGGGCCGCTACCTGACATTCGGCAATAGCCTTCACGGGGTCGAAGGCAGCGCTCCGATTCAAAGGAATATTCACCTTCAGCACCGAGTAGAAAGCTCTGACAACTTCCCGGGCTACTCGTTGTCTTCGATGGAGGTCGTCGGAGAAGAAGCTTGGAAAGTTTCCTCTACTTCAGGAAGGAATACCTGACAAGAAGCCAAACTTGACAAGAAAATCCATTCCACCAAAAACCACTCTTGATTATCACGTGTCACGTCCATATTACCTCTGATACCGATAGTCTTCCAACTTGACGCCTGTACCCAACCCGAGATGAAAGGTACGACGCCAAGATCACAAAACCTATCATGACCTCATTACCTCTGTTAGGTTTTGTTTTAAATCTATTACCCGTACCACTGGTGTGTTAAAGGGTAATACAAAGCACCACAGATACCACAAGCAGAGAATGTAGCGAATGTACTCTGCCTATTCAAAATTAGTTACATTCACAGAACTACATCTCATGAGCAAAATAAAAGGTTCTTCATCCCTTCATCTGGATAAGAAGTAAAAGATTACATTGATGTCTAAAAATAAGGGAGAATATGCTACTCATCAGCAACACATAGCTTGGTCAGCTTAGCAGCACCACACTTTCATCGAAGGAGATCATGTTTTACTGTGGAACAAGCAAACAAGGCTGTTGAACCTTCGAGAGGCTACACGGAGGAGGGCAAATATAGCATGCTAAAATATCTAAAATAGTGATCTCCTCTCCTCCATATTACGGACGTCGTGGGCCCATCTCTTCAAGAGACCATACCTTCAAAATAACATCTTTAGAGTTGCTTTTGCCTACTTAAAGAAACGTGAAAGCAGAACTTTCACGATAATGCCCAACTACCATCCGACTCTTTCCATGTATAAAGGTTCTTCCTACCATATGAGGAAAACCTTTCCAAAATACGAAGAGTCCTGAGCTCTCTGATGTGGGTGTCAAGTGTTGCATCATCACCATGCCCAGAATTGCCGATATCGGTCCTAGAGAAATTTGCTAGCCAGATCCCTACAGAATATGAAAAGTGGCAGAAAGAAAGTCAGACTCAGGAAACTGTAGAAAAAACTAAGTCCTGAAGACTCCTATGCGCCCAAAACATGACATGTGGACGCATAACACTCGGACAGAATGTGGGCGCATAACATGCAACTTCTTAAAAGAGCGCATAACATGGCAACACGTGGGCGCATAGCACACCACAGTGTTGGCGCATGACTTCTGTGTACGCATAGTAATGCTCACAGAAGCATGTTTCCTTAGGCACAAGCGCCCGGGCAGAAGAGAAGTCTGAGCGTCGCAAATTAACGCTCGAGGCTTTCTTTTTTGAAGCATGCCCTCACCCAGAATCGGGTCCTGGACTACCGAGGACTCTGTCGCAGGAGGAGAGCCACTCGACGCAGCCCCCTTGTCTTTTACGGATCTCTTGGCGACCTTGGGAGGCATGGTTCTCAAAAGAAAGAAGACGAAGAGTTTTCTAAAAAATTCAAAGGAGAAAGGAATAATGAACTTTCTCTCTCCTCCAGGGTCTATTTATAGGCACGGGCTACTTCCTATGCACCCACCTATTTGTGTGCCTATTATGTTGTATGCGCCGTGCCCACTACAGCCTATGCGCCCACGTGAAGGATCAGCTCTTTGCATACCATATGACTGTCCCTTGCTGACGTGGACGACGTATGAAGGATGGACCGCTTCAATTCCGTTCCGATGAATCTGTCAATTCGGATTTCGAGAAAAAATCTCAACAGTCGTATCTCCCTGACAGGCTGGCCAAATACTATATGCCCAAGGAGAGAGCCATGATATGCACCCATTGCCTCACGAAAAGACGATCCATGTTTCTTTCAAAGTATTTTGAACTTGTTCAAGTATCAAAAACTTTGAAGGGGGTCTTATAGTAGCATGAAAATTTTTTAGCAAATGAAGCCCCATGCGCCCAAGCCAGTAAAAGCTCTATGCGCCCAGTCAGTGTAGCTCCATGCGCCCAGTCAGTATAGCTCCATGTGCCCAGTCAGTATAGCTCCATATACCTAGTCAATGTAGCTCCATGCGCCCAGTCAGTGAAGCTCCATATGCCCAGTCAATGACGCTCCATGCATCCAGTCAGTAAAGCTTCATGCGCCCAGCCAGTGAAGTTTCATGCGCCCAAGACTAGCTCTCCCGAAAGGAGGGCACATAGCCCGAGACATGGCTATGCGCCTAAGCCTTACTCTGTCAAAGCCATGATCAAAACGTGTACCGAAGCGCACGGCCACGTCAGTCTCCACGAGCAGTCGTGCACCGAAGCATGCGGCCACGTCAACGCCACGACCAAACCATGATCTCACAGGCTGTATGCGCCTACATCCTATGCGCCCAAAGCAGGACTATGCGCCCACATAAAAACCAGCATATTTCCTCATGTGGGCGTATAACATCATTCCAGCCAAAGAATGACTATAAAAGGGGGGCCTCATCCCTCTTCAAAACACAGAACGGAGAGCATTTTCAAGAGCCAAATTGCTGCACTTCTTGCCAGTGAGCCAAGAGTTAGCAATTTTTTTAGGTTTTCTTCCACTTTTGTAATCAGAGTGTCAACGGAGTAAAGGAGCAACTACCGTTCGATCTCCATCGTCCCATTCCACAGAATTCTTTTTTGTACTCGGGGATCCTCTGTGCAGGATCTCTCAGGCATATTCGATTTATGGTGCCTTGTGCCAATAAAAGAAAAGACAATATTTTCTTCTTCTTTTTTGTGTGTGTCCACAATTCTTTTTTGTTGACTTGCAAAAGCATCAACATTCAAGACTCCATCTGCTAGGTGACTTACCTAGCACCGTGCTTAACTTCTCCCGACGCAACTCAAATTGACATTGCTCAAAGGTCACAATCTATTCGATACAAAAGTTTACATCAAGGCAGTAGTGCTCAAGGCAACGATCGTCTTGACACGAAGGTCTTTACGATGCACCTTACGTTCGATTCCTATCGAGTAGGAATTCACTAGCAAATTCCTAACTTATCTGTCTCGTAACATCGAATATAAGTTCGATTCACGCAAGATCAATTAAGGTGAATCCAAATCTAACGACATAACTCGTAAGTCATTCCTTATCGTTCTCTCTCTCGTGCATAGCACGATTCTCGCAATCGCCTATCCGAATCACCAAGTTTGTTGGTGAATTTATAGTTCGATCATCGACCAACATAACCATTCAAGTATTCATCCGACGAATACTCAAAATCTAACTATATCATTCTCAATCGAAAATTGTTCCAACAATTCTTGATCGCCTAGACTTATCGTCAACATGCATCACACTCTATTTGTTATCGATACAAATTTTTATATGCGATATCGCATGGGTCATCTTACGGTCTGCAACATTCAATTTGATTTGGTGGTCAAGTCTTCTAGGGTCAGCTGTCCCGAAGCTACGCTCGATAATTGTGGATCATCACCGAAGGACAATTTACTATGAACCATGCCATATTTTATTTTGAAGTCAAATCACGTTCCGACGATTTCTATGCGACAATCTAATTTTGGACAAAACTATTTCTATCGACGCAACTGATGCACAACTATCCTTCGAGTAAAGTCATGCACTCCCGTCGATGATTTTGTTATTCAGGACGCATCTACTCGTATTGAGTTCGAGTCTATCTTACTTACGGTCGACACACGAGTCGCTATACGCATCGAGAAATCATCGATGACGTATAGTCTCCTCTTGATCAATCATAAGGTTCATGATCAACCAAATCATTCATTCTCGTATTATTATTTACAAAACTTTGATAGCGTGAGGCACACTCCATTTTGTATTCTCACATCGTGCTTACGTTTCCTTACGTATCGATCTCGATATGTCGTATCAATTTCGATAGCGTAAGGGTCAACTTTGATTCTGTTTCACCGTCGATAACTTGTATTACATACTTCCAAGTTCTCTACAAACATTTTCGTACGTCTCGAATCGTTTCTCGATTCGTTGCATTCCGTTATACTTTAATTGCGTAACCGAGTTACCGATTATCCAACATCGAACCCTCGAGTTATACGATCATGCCCTCTAAGGTTTTGTGTGTTTCAGTCGTACTCAAATGAGTTTCGTCGTAACGTAACCAACTATCTCTTAGGCACTATTTACCCGCATCAACCAACTCTTCACCGAAGTCGTACATCGTACGATCCGATTATAATTTGCCTCGCACAACATTTCTATCGAGATCGTAAGTCGTGCGATTCGATTCGTCTCGTCTAACATTTCTATCGAGATCGTAAGTCGTACGACTCATTTGTAAGTTTGAGTTTTCCTTTCCCGTCGATCTGATTATTGCTTCAAGGCATAATCATTCCGTTAGTCTCGGTCGTCCGACCGACTTATAATTTCCGTCTGACGTATCATTCATTGATACGAGTCTCGCCTTATCGTCCCAACCGATTTTCGAAGAACACTTGTATCAACATACCGACATACAAATTTCCAATCGAGTCTCGGTACTCTTCCGTCCGTTGCAGACAAACCTTTCGCAATTCTCATAATGCGATGATACAATTCATCGCACAAGTGGTATACCATATACTACTCAAAATCGAGTCATTCAACGCATACGTGGTATGGTATATACCACTCGAAAATTAAGTTATTTCCCTCGTATTATACTCACTATGAACCAACAATCTCTTCCGACTCACAAATTCCGCAGTGATCATGCTTGATCACAACCGTAACTTTGATTAAATCAAATTTGACACAACTCGGCCAAAGTTTTCATTTGCCAACACAAGTTCGGTGTGCAACCGAATGATTCATTCTATCGATTTATGATTTCAGTTCCTTCCATTGCACCTTGTGCAACAATTTATTTCTAATCTCCCTTGCACTCCGTGCAACGATTATTTTTTGATATGTGTTGCACCACGTGCAACAATTTACTTCCGACACGCGTTGCACATCGTGTAACAATTTATTTCTGACATTTTATTTCACTTTGTGCAACGATTTTATTTTTGACATCTTTTGCACCTCGTGCAACGATTTACCCCCGACATTTAAAGTCAGTGCTCAAATCCGTTCAACACATTCGATATTGACTTATCACTTTCATTGCAACGCATTATTTAAGTTTCTACATTGGTGTAACCAATATTCACAACCCATTGCACTTTGTGCATCATTTTATTTTTCATTCAACATGTTACATTGCAACAACAACATCTCAAATCGTATTTCACAATTTGTTACACTTGCAGGAACTAACATTTTACGGCTAGTGCATTCAATGCAACGAAACGTTTCACGGCTTTCTCTGCAACATCAAGTAAATTCGAAGTACTTGCGACAATGTTACCCCAACTTTGTATTAGACTTATTGTATAGAACATCCAGTGCGGCATCGAGTAGAGTCAATAATGATTTCGATTGGTGGTGGGCAACTCCTTGGAATTGAAACAAGGCAAACGTCCTGAGGAAATTGAGCCTAAAGCTCTGATACCAATCTGTCACGCCCCAACCCAGAATCACCTGAATCATCGTCCTCACAGGGGGTGTTATGCCGCACGAGCCTGGAGTTGCGCTCGTGCAAGGCAAGATGACAAGTTCTCAAATGGTTATCTTTGAATTGATATTAGCAATGAAAGGAAAACAGAGTATACTAGCTAGTTTAAGTCACTACTCATGAAACTTATGATACGCCTTAATTAGTTAAAGTAATGTTTTAAAATTATATTAACTATATTCAAATCTCTCGTGGAACCATTTAGATTCATAAAATCACACAGGTTCCACGAGACATCGAAACACAGTTTTAGGGTTTCGAACTCTCAATTGGTCGGTTATGCCCCTACTTCAATAACGTACTTAAAAATTATATAAATTTCATAAAAATAATATTAAAAAAAATTTCTACAGATTTATCTCTGAAATTCCAGAATTAATATTTCTAAAAAAATTTATGACTAGTTAATTACTAAGTCAGCTAGTCTACCCGAAACTCGTCCGGGACATAGTCAATTGCTCAAAATTGCTAAAATAACCAAAAATATATTTTCAATAGAATTAAAATATCTTATTTCTTAGAATAACATCATGGGTACAAGGGTTAAGTTATACTACAAGTTTGGGACATTCTAGGTCAGCCGATTACCCGAAATTAGCTAGTTTTGACCTATAATTTTTTCGATCAGATTTGAGTTGATAAATTCGTGGAAAAATACTTAAAAAATCCTAATTTATACATATGAACACACATAAAATTCAGTTTTAAAAATAACCACCAGTAACTTATAGTTCCTTCACAATGGGTTAATTTTGATCCTACCGAAACATGAATATTACGACTATAAATCATGAAACTTTTATAGATGATTATACATAGAAAAAGCCATCAAAATATGATTTTTACAAATTTAATAACATATTTTCTACAGAAATTTACTAAGGTTTTGAGATAGAAAAATTAGGGTTTCTTACCAAAAGTCCTTGCTAGAGAGGTTATGAAGACTTCTCCTTGCCAAAGCTCCAACCTTTCTTACTATCTTTGCTTGCTAATCCTCTCTTGGTGAGTTTGGAAGGGTTGGCAATGGCTATAGATGGTTGGACGAAGAAGATGGAGTTTTTAGGGTTTATTTTGAGTGGTTGGGTGGATGTATGGTGGAGGAGATGAGTTTTTGTGAAGGATAGAGAGATGTGCAATGGAGAAGATGATGTATGGAGGGATATGGGAGAGTGGTGCTGCCAAATATGAGGGGGAAGTAAGGGAGTGGTCGGCCAAGAAGGAAAACAAGAAGAAATTAAGTTAGGGTTAGGATTTGGGTATGAGTTGATGTACATATATGGGCCTTTTGGGTTGCATGCATGAAAAGGAGTGGGAATCCTATTCCTAATGAGATGCTTGGCCGAATGTCCAAGGGAGGGGCTACTTTGGTCGGCCATGAGTGCTCCCACTTGGTTGGGGTGGTGGTTTGGTGAGTTGGCTAATTGATTGGATTGAGGAATAAAAAGGTCTTTCCTAAGATAGACTAATTAAATCTATCTCTATAAATACAATACAAAATCTGAATTAAATACAAAATATATGTATTCATTAATATTTATTAATGTCCAACATGCCTACTTAGGATTGGGTTGGACTTTGGGTCAAATATAAATTAATGCTAACTAGGATTACACTAGTATTACACGTAAACACTTTCTATAAATAAAAACTTTACAAAATTAAAAACATATCAATATTAATAAAATATATATACAAAATATATATCAACATGAAGGTATTTGAGAGTAATACATGTTTATTTAGATTTGGATTTGGTTCGGGTCAAGTCGGGCTAAATTGGTACAATCGGGTCTCCTAAAAAGTCAATAATCTAATAATTAAATAAATAAATCATCGGTGGGGGTTAAATCGCAACTTGGCCTGGTTTTCCTAGTTAGAACACATCTATGGCTCAGCCTTTCCTACCATAGCTAAAACACTAGTCAAGACATCCAACTACACTATCCGTGCCAAAAATTTTGGTCATCTTGTACTCCAAATTTAATCGTGACTAAATGTATATACCGTAATAATTAACTAATTAATTATTTATAACATTCAAAAATCACCATTTAAATTAAATAAATAAATAAAAATATTTTAAAATTTTCGGGAAGAGGAGTTACAAATCTGCCCACCTTAAAAATAATTTCGTCCTCGAAATTCTAATTCATAACTATTCCTTAAAATTTAAAAAGAAAGTCTACCTTAACCTTAATCTCCTTAAAGTTTAATTCTTCAAAAATAGTTTATATCATTCTCCTAGCCATTTTGTAACTACAAAACCTCGAGAACTTCTACCTACCTTTGGTCACACTACTCCCTCAAAGGTATGTCACTAAAACATTATAACCTTCTATCTAGTTGCTAGAATAATTACCCATAGATATCTAAGATATATGGCATCTATAATCCCCCCATATCTATCAAACAACCAAGAATTAAATAATCAAGCAAAATTATACTATAACTTAAGAATTTCTGATAGATTCTAGACAACACGATTGTTCGTCACTCCGAAATAGGAAGAGACGAAAATCAATGGTTCGGAAGGCAATGAAGAATAATCGAGAAAAAATATGAAATTTCAAGGACGTAGAGATATTTCTAGAAGAATTTTAAAGGAAGTGTGGATTGAGATTTTTAAGATTTAGTCATAGTCGCAGGCTCGTATCAGTACAGTTACGTAACTGATACGATATGCTCTGACGTGCATGGGCTACCAAAAAAAACTTGTCACGATCCTTACCCGCTTTTCGGGATGCAAGTGCGTGAGCAAGCCAGCTACGTATCAAGCAGACTTCAGCCCGATTCAAATACGTATAAGCTATCAAGAACATGGTATCATGTCTAATATGGTAATCTAAACTATATCTCAATCCACGAAATATATATAAATCAAGAATGAACAAGTATGGTTCATGGTCTGCAGCCCACTAGCATATTATCTGATTAGACTCCAAGAATAACATGAGTCTATGAACTAGGCTAACAAGCAGGATATATCATAAGAGCACAAGAAGATAATAAAGTAATATTACTAGCAAAATACCTGAATCATGCAGATGTAATCGACTACCACATGCTCAGCTAACTAACTCCGTACAACCAGCTACCTGAAGAGATCATCAGGTCCTCAGGAGACATAGCAAGATACATAAAAATATGCCTATCTAACAGTTCTATCATGAATATTAATATAAACAGGCTATAACCAAAAAACGAGACAAAAATTGACAAGTGGCTACTGACAGGTGACTATGAATACGGATACGGGAAACAACTACGCATAAATGAACTGCTGGGAGAGAACTGGTGAACAAGAGATCAAAGAATATCAAACCCTCGTCCCGAGTGTGGACTCGATAGTTTGAACTAAACACTAACCCTCGCCCCGAATGTGGACTCACAGGTTAGTTCACGAGAAACACCCTCACCCCGAGTGTGGACTCGCAGGTGCAAACAGATCAACACAAACACCCTCGTCCCGAGTGTGGACTCGCAGGTGTAAACGATCAACCCTCGTCCCGATTGTGGACTCACAGGTTAAGAAAACAAAACAGGAATTAGCAGTTCAGTTACACGCACTCACTCCATGACATGATACGACTCAGTCATGGTGCATGTAAGGACAACTCTCGTATAGTCTCTAATGTCAAACTCTGGACAACGACGGTATATAGACGGGACAATAACTATTATACATGATAAGAAGAAAAGCATACCAATCAAACCAATCCAACTAACTTATGACATATAACTACTAGATAAAGGAATAAGCATGAAATAAACTGTAGATAGAGGCAAGGTATACTTGCTAGATTCTGCGCTCTTAATATGAAATGCCTCTCCCGCGTCCACGCCTCCGGAACTCGACGCTCCTAGATAATTAATTAGCTAGTTAAGTCACTACTCATGAAACTTATGATATGACTTAATTAGTTAAAGTAATGTTTTAAAATTATATTAACTATATTCAAATTTTCCATAGAACCATTTAGATTCATAAAAAAGCACACAGGTTCCACGAGACATCGAAACACAGTTTTAGGGTTTCTAACTCTCAATTGGTCGGTTATGCCCCTACTTCAATAACATTCTAAAAAATCATATAAATTTCATAAAATAATATTTAAATAAATTTTCTACAAATTTATCTATGAAATTCTAGAATTAATATTTCTAAAGAAATTTATGACTAGTTGATTACTAAGTCAGCTAGTCTACCCGAAACTTGTCCGGAACATAGTCAATTACTCAAAATTGCTAAAATAACCAAAAATATATTTTTAATAGAATTAAAATATTTTATTTCTCAGAATAACATCATGGGTACAACGGTTAAGTTATACTACAAGTTTGGGATATTCTAGGTCAGCCGATTACCCGAAATTAGCTAGTGTTGACCTATAATTGTTTCGACCAGATTTGAGTTGATAAATTCGTGGAAAAATACTTAAAAATCCTAATTTATACATATGAACACACATAAAATTCATTTTTGAAAATAACCACCAATAACTTATAGTTCCTTTACAACGGGTTAATTTTGATCCTACCGAAACATGAATATTACGACTATAAATCATGAAACTTTTATAGATGATTATACATAGAAAAATTCATCAAAATATGATTTATACCGATTTAATAACATATTTTCTACAGAAATTTAGTAAGGTTTTGAGATAGAAAAATTAGGGTTTCTTACCAAAAGTCCTTGCTAGAGAGGTTATGAAGACTTCTCCTTGCCAAAGCTCCAACCATTCTTGCTATCTTTGCTTGCTAATCCTATCTTGGTGAGTTTGGAAGGGTTGGCAATGGCTATAGATGGTTGGACGGAGAAGATGGAGTTTTTAGGGTTTATTTTGAGTCGTTGGGTGGATGTATGGTGGAGGAGATGAGTTTTTGTGAAGGATAGAGAGATGTGCAATGGAGAAGATGATGTATGGAGGGATATGGGAGAGAGGTGCTTCCAAATATGAGGGGGAATTAAGGGAGTGGTCGGCCAAGAAGGAAAAAAAAAAATTATGTTAGGGTTAGGGTTTGGGTATGAGTTGATGTACATATATGGGCCTTTTGGGTTGCATGCATGAAAAGGAGTGGGAATCCTATTCCTAATAAGATGCTTGGCTGAATTTCCAAGGGAGGGGATGCTTTGGTCAGCCAAGAGTGCTCCCACTTGGTTGGGGTGGTGGTTTGGTGAGTTGGTTAATTGATTGGATTGAGGATTAAAAAGGTATTTCCTAAGATAGACTAATTAAATCAATCTATATAAATACAATAAAAAATTTGAATTAAATACAAATATATGTATTTATTAATATTTATTAATGTCCAACATGCCTACTTAGGATTGCATTGGACTTTGGGTCAAATATAAACTAATGCCAATTAGGATTGCACTAGGATTACACGTAGACACTTTCTATAAATAAAAACTTTCCAAAATTAAAAACATATCAATATTAATAAAATATATATCAACATGAAGCTATTTGAGAGTACTACATGTTTATTTTGATTTGGATTTGGTTCGGGTCAAGTCGTGCTAAATTGGTACAACCGGATCTCCTAGAAAGTCAATAATCTAATAATTAAATAAATAAATCATCGATGGGGGTTAAGTCACAACTTAGCCTAGTTTTTTTAGTTAGAACACACCTATGGCTCAGCCTTCCCTACCATAGCTAAAACACTAGTCAAGACACCCAACTACACTATCCGTGCCAAAATTATTGGTCATCTTGTACTCCAAATTTAATCGTGACTAAAGGCATATACCGTAATAATTAACTAATTAATTATTTATAAAATTCAAAAATCACCATTTAAATCAAATAAATAAATAAAAATATTTCAAAATTTTTGGGAAGAGGAGTTACACGTACCATCACAGCCTCTGATTTCGAGGCTTCTACGGTAGTAGTGGAATGTTGGATATCCACTGAAATAGCCACTTCAAAGAAAGAAATCAATTTAATATACATCTTTGAGAGAAAAATATATATATTAGGGTATATCACAATCTTGATATTACCTTCCTGAGGTGGTCCCTCTTCAGCAACTACCAACTATCTCCTGACCTCTCTGTGTGGTGATGCAACCGGCTCTTCAGCAGCTCCGGTGCGATCATCCTCCAGATCGATCAAAGTGGTAGACGTTCCTTCTTCTGTGACTCTTTCTTGCTTCTGAATAGAAGGAGTGATTTTCTTCTCGCCGGAGAAAGAACTGAGGAGCATCTGTTTTGACTGAGAACGAGTCGTTCTTTTAGTCGTTGGTTCATTTATAACCAAGGACGTCCTTCTCTTCTTTTCCGGAGCCTTTGTTGAGGCAGGTCTACTATCTAGTTGAGGAAGGATTATAGTCTCCTTAGCTTTTCTTTTCTTCAACCCCTAGGTCGAGGATTTCTCTTTCCGCACTTTTAAGGATACATCCAAAGGATCTTGAACTTCATCTGGATAATTCTTTAAAATTGAAGCTTCTAGTGGTGTATCTGCAGGATCCATGTCCTCTATATCTCGAAAAGAGTGAGCAGTGTGTTTCCCCAATTTGGATCTCTTCTCACTTGCAAAGCTATGTGCAAGATGGAAGCATTCAGTGAATGTATTTGCTGAAGTATAAAAGTTTGCGTATGTATATAACATACGCGAGCCTTGCTGAAGATTGAAGGGCATGGAAAATATTGCTTTAGTATCCCTGGCATTGTAATATCTCCAAGCCCTAGCCCCATCGATCAGATAACCTTTGGCCTGTAGGCAGGTGGTGGCGTTACCTATGTGAAGCTGATCATAGCCGAACTGCCGTACAAATCGACTTGGAAAGTACGATTTTAAATAACACTCTTCCTCAAATATATAGACCAAATGAGATGGACGGATCGCCTGCAACCATGAAAACATAGATGGACTGAGACAGAGTAATTCTGCATTCAGATCCATCATCTGTGGAGGCATATTCTCGTATCCGGAAGGAGGCTGAACATATTGAAATACCCATCCCGATCCACAATTTAATACAAATCTGCACTCTGAAAGAGTAGTGTATTGCCAATGAGCACTGGAGTTGCGTCTGATAAAATCTCTGCTAACACTTCCCATATTAGGGTTCATCAAATAGGGATGGTGAAGCAATAGCCATCCAAATAAATAAGTATAAGGTATCTCAGTACGAGGAAAATCTTGCCTCGCCGTCTTGTCATGGAGCAGGGTCTACACAAAGGAACGCAACCTTGCGTTCACGCGGCAGGTCATTGCCAATAGGAGGTCCATCTTGTAGCCAAAAATAAGACGTACTGCAGCAAACAGGACGCTCCGATGGAATCTGTCGACTGTACTGGCTCCTGGAACTATGAAGCTCCGCAGCCATAAAGAAAGAAAGAAAGAAAGCCCGCTAGCTGGGCCTCTTTGGACATGGGTCCATAACCCTGTTTGAGATAACTCTGGAGAGTGTCGCCAGCTTTGAACGGATGCACGTCTTCATCTAGTCTGATATCTCCATGGTTATGTTGCTCCATCAAATATAGCATGTCGCTTTGACTGAATGGTTCAAAGAAACGAGGAGCACAGGCTTGACTATCAAGTGGTTTGTCCTCCCGTATATGACCCAGGAAAAGGTACGACATCCACTTGGTTATATAACAAGTACCTGCAGTGGCACTTTTGTAGAAGAGCGAGCAGATTTTACAGTGACATAATAGCTCATGGAAGACGACGATCATCTGAGGATTCTCCTCCGCCATAACATCCAATTCACCATTTGTGGGCACATACTCTTCGTAAGGATTGTCGTCCATTGGTAGATGAGAGAGATATTTTATCTCATAAAGAGCAAATCCTATTTCTCTATGGGGGGTCATGAAGGTCCCAGTGCTTTTGTTATATCTCTCTACTAAAGCCAAGAACATATGAGCGTTCGGGCGAATGCCGTATACTGCAGTGCAGATAGCATTGTAGAGATCTAGATCGAGGAGCCTGTCCTTGAACTGATCTAAAATCCAAATAGATAAGCTGCTCCAACGCTTCATATCTATGTTAACCAGACCTGTCATACGTATGCCGGGGTCTGGATATCTTCCTTCAGCCTTTGCGAATGTATTCACAAATATGGGTATTCTGACCGGAAGGAGCAGAGAGGAATCCTCAGGAGGAATACAGCTTGGCTTTAAACCTCTTAAGTGGGTGCTGTACTTCTCAGAAGTGTTGTAAAAGAGGTCCTCGTGCTTCGGACCCATTCTATAACAGATTTTTTTGACTCTTGCTTGCTGGATTGGAGTCAGATCCCATAAAATTCTTCGGAGATATCTTGCAAATTTATATTGAGATAAAGCCATAGACCTCGATATTTCTGTGAGGTATATGACTTTGTCTTCACATTTAAATACTCTTTCCACTTTTCTTGTCTTGGGCTGGAAAGTCTTCTTGATTGCATCCCCAAATAGGAAGGCAGGTTTCTTGTGGACCACAGTATCCAGACTTTCTAGAGGTTCCCCGTTCATTAAGCTCAACAGGGTTGGTTTTCTTGGGCCATAAGGAGGGTCTTTCGTGCTTCAGGACCATCGTACTGAGGGAATGTGACATGAGATAAATTCTCCTTGTACTCCGGGATATTAAATGCTGAAGCAAATCTTTCAGCATTTGGGTCTTCCCTGAGATCAACAGCAAAGGAATACATGAACAAAAGTTAGAAGAAACAAGAGTGTGCAACTTTATAAAGAGCAAAATAATTATGTTGTGCAACATCCTGGGTTACGCAACAATCAAATTGTGCAACATCCTGAGTTGCGTGATATTCTGGGTTGTGCAACATTTTAGGTTGCGCAACATCCTGAGTTGCACAAAATTAAGCTGCACAACAATCTGAGTTGCGCGACAACCTGGGTTGCACGACATACTGTGTTGTGCGAAACTTAAATTGCATAATATCTCAAGTTGCGTAACATCTGAAGTTGCGCTACATACAGGTTGCGCCACAACTTGCTTGTGTAACATTTTTGATTGCGCAAAACAACTTAGTTGCATAATAGCATGCGCAACACGATTCGTAAGAACGAACAATGCTCAAATAAAGCAATCACACCCTAAGAAGGGGTGGCGCAGAGTTTGTGATGTGCCAAATACTCTAAGAAGAGGGGCGCAAGTCAATTTCATCATCCATAGGTCCAATTTGTTCGTTCTTAATCACCTTCCAGAGCTGGTTTTGCTGTATCTCATCGAGAAGAGGGTGGCGCATACTGTTGCGCACGGGTCGACGGAGCACGAGTCGTAGGAGCGGCGACGCTCTCCCCTTTGTCAGCGACGGTCTTCTTAAGGGCTATGTCGTCGAGAAGATGGTTGAAGAAGAGGGTTGCAAGAAGTTCAAAGTATTCTCTCAGAAGATTAAATTAAAAGTAAAGAATTACAGTCGGTTAAACAAGGATTATTTATAGTCTAAAGATAGAATCCTAACAGTCACCCTAAGTTGTGCATGAAAAATCATAACAACGTGCAACAGACTGTGCGAGATATGCGCAACTTGACTCAGTCATTCTCAGGATTCAAATTATTTCGAAGTTTTGTAACATTTCAAAATTCGAAAACTTTGAAGGGGGTCTTGTAGAGCCTAAAAATCAAGTTGCACCATGTTTTTATTACTCAGCAATCAAGTTGCGCCCAAAAAATTAAGCTGTGCCATTGTTATGAAGCTCAGAGATCAAACTGCGCCACTGATCAGGTTGCACCACATATCAGACTGCGCCCAATCACATTGTGCCAAAGCCTACGTGGTGCCTGACAATATTTGCCATAATTTTTTGACAGCACTGACAACTGAAAGAACGATAAACGAAGAAAATCTCTTCGAATCCCGTAAAGCGTCGCGTTCGAGACAATTTGATGACAACTGTTCTATGCACTCTGCAAGTTGCACCTAGGCGCAATCTGAACAAATTCTTCTCATACATTCAAATGCTACCACGTGCCTATGCATTGAGTTGCGCCTAGGTGCAACCCAATCAAGCGCAGTTTGACTCGTTGACTGAAGTTCGTGCAACCTGATAAAGTTGAGACAACTTACGTTCTAAAGCAGGATAACGTAGCGCACATGCCACTAATCTCTCAAAACGTGTCTACTACTCTGTACACGACCATGTGCATCTCAATCATATGATGCCACGCGTCTAAATACAGTTAGTACACGTTCGTGCAACTGAATGGAAGTTAGCGCAACTTAAGGTTGGCGCAACCCAAAGTGGCGCAGTTCATCCTCGCACAAATCAGAATAACTGCTAAAACAGTTATTTTTAGAACTCTATAAATAGAGTTTCCAATCATTATCAAGGCATTACAGAGATCAAGAGTTCTTACAAAAAGTGCTGCTGTATTCTCCAGAGGCTCTAGTCTTCAAGTTCACATAGTCCAAGAGATAAAGTGATCGTCTTCTGATCAGATTCCTAAAGTTGTACTTCCCCAGAATTTATTATACTTTGTACTATTCTTTTAAAGTTTGTTATAAACTTTTTGTTTTTGCAAACAAATACCAGGTTGGTTCTCTATGCTTGTTTACATGATTCGTATATTTTTTCATGAATTCTTATATTGGCATGAGCGTCCATTGCTCCTTACTCATTTATCTTTTTTTGTGCACACGTAGTATATTATTCTACCATGGATTGATCACACTTTTCTATTAGAGTGCTTAAATTCTTATCCTCATATGGATATAGCTTTTTTGTGAAAGATATATAGTTAACTACACCTACTTCCTCCAAGGGTAGAATTTGGATTGATTTTTTTGTCCTAGACAGTAATTTTTTGGGGCTGTATTTAGGAGTGTCTAGGATATATACCATACATGTCCGACACGACATATCTAAAGTGTTCATGCTTCCTAGTTGAATAGCAATTATGTAGTGATGATTTGTCAGATGTGATTGCAAATATTCGTCAGGCTCATGAAAGACTGGTGTACTAAATATAACAGTAAAGATAAGGCAGCTTTCCAATATATATATATATATATATATATATATAAACACTCACCACACACTCCCATCTACCATATGCATGCACTTCTAATATTATTTTTCCCATACCGAGGTGGTGCACTTTCCACAAGCCCCTGGTTTTAGGACGTTTCTTATTGAGAAGTTTGCAACCAACTACTGCTTGTATAGCGTCTTGGACAAGTCTTTTGAGCTTTGTGATGCAAATATTCAAGACAAGTCTTTTTGAGCTTCGTGATGCAAATATTGTAACTTTTTATAACTTTTGCTTTAGATAGTTTATCTACTTTATAGGGTCACTAAAATACATTTCTTGATTTTTGAATGTTCTATATGTTTCTGCCGTCAAAGAAGGGAGGGTTCAGACGCTTGAAGCTGTTTGCCGCGTTGTTCCCTTGGTAACCAACTCTGCCAATGGCATCTTGTACTGTCTGGTGCAGGACATCGTTCCGACGATCTAGAGATACAAGCAATTCCCTGCTGAGTCCCACCAGGGTTCTATTATCAGGTTCTGCAGGCTGGACTGGCTGAACTGGTGGCTCTTGACCCCCGGTAGGCACGACTCTGGAGGCTACCCCTGAGTGCTGGACTTGGTCTCCAGGTTGCTGTTGGTTCACTGGAGGTGCTCTGCCTTGCTGATCGGTAGGACCAGGAACAATGCCGCTGAAGAAATGACATGGGGAACAATAAGGAAGGACCATGATAGATCAAGGATATAAGCATGTGATCAGATAAAGATTTTGGAAAGATTAGAAGACACGAGTAGAGATCAAAGGCGAGTGCTGATTGAGACATCTATTTCGTGAAATCCTTACATATCTTGATTTACAAGACCTGCATGGGCCACCACTTAAACCGTGTCATGCCCCAGAACCAGAATACTGGAGAGCGGAGGACAGACACAGCCAGCTACGTATATTAAAGTAAATTCCACCTCGATATACGGTCACGGCTGTCTAGATACATGAAGGTTTAACTATAAGCCAATAGTCTCTTAAGGTCAAGAACAAGCCTAGTATCTCAATCGCAAGCAAGCAAGTAAATGTAACAAGAGGGTAGATCATCAGATATACAAAGTAAGGCGTCCCATAGAATACATATTCAGATGATCATGAAGCTAGTCATACAAAATGCGAAGACTAGCAAGAGTATAAGTCATACATTATTAACCCTAGAATTTTTCAACCATGTTACAACCCTTAGGAAAACAGGAATGTAAATTTAACACGAGCTAATACTTGCTCGACGGCTAAACGCCTCAAAAGAATAATTTACAATATAGTGGAAGAGCAAAATAAAACCCATTTGTTGCCAGTATTGCGCCTAGTGTTCACCATCTGGCTGGAAGATCCTCGGGTGCTACTCTGAAATCTGGCCATACAAAACCAGCTAGATCAGACCCCAGAAAGAGCAAGTGCCACAAGGGAGGCTTAACTTAAGAACTAAAACCAGCAATTAGCAAAAAACACAATTATATAATAAAAGACTGGTGATATAAAAAAATTATGATGATATACGATAAGATAACCATGGGACTATTCAGATAACTAAGTTACAACCCTTAAACCAAACAAGGACCGGGGTTGTAATCCTTCATCTGAACGAAACTTGGACCATTTATCGATAAAGTAAAGCACAAGCAATCAGGTCATGTAACAATCTTGTACAGGATCGAGACAAGACTAGACTGGGTTGGACTCCATCCAATCAATCACAGCCAAGCAATGAGTACGGCTTGATACTTTAACTATCTAGGGTTATCACAAGCCTAGTTACTGGCACGATGTAATCGAGATGTTCCAACAGCCACAAGCCCTGCAGATTTAATCCAGGTTATCCGGTCACAAGTTGAGAGAGTTGGATTAGGTGACTTGGGGGTGCAACACATGACAGTGTGCTGGAAATGTGCCCTACTCGACGGCAGGCTACAAGTCCAATTAGAGCGCCCAGATAACGGGACTGCCTGTAGTTGGGAAATCTTTTCATGAACTACTTGATCAATCTAGTCATTATCCTAGTCAGATTCAGTATGAATTCCTGACTGTGGTAACCAAGAATTCATGTCCTAGACATGATGCAAGATGAGACTAGACTGGCAGGTTTTACAGACAAGGTCCAAAGCAATCACCCACGGTGTCAAGACGGGAATGTTCTTAGCATGTCAAGTTAGCCGTCGCAACAGCGTTCAAGGTTACATATTAAGATTACTTAGCAGGTCAAGATAACCGTCGCAACGGTGTTCTTGAGTTTATATCAGGATTACTTGTCGGGGGTGCACCACAGCGGTCACCATCATGTCATGTTACTTGTACTTGTTACTTGTTAGGAGCGCGTCATGACGGGCCACTATCATGAGTTGTCACAAAATCATATCGTGTATAAATTATCATTACAATATTAACATATCATGATTATATCGAGTTCAAGTCAAAAGGCGTAAGGATATAATAAGGGGTGCCATGCGCCCAATAAAGGTAAATCTAGGAAAATGGATGCCAGGGCCATACTGCGCCGGACAAGGGGGTAAGATACGCTAGTGCTAAGAAGCCTCCGGGCATGGGAGTACGCCAAAGGAGTACGCCAAGGGGAGTACGCCAAAGGAGTATGCCAAGCCAGAGGAGTACGTCAAGGGATGTATGCACGAAGGAAGCACGCATAAAGGAATTACGCGTAAAGGAGTACGCCAAGGGAAGTATGCGTAAAGGAGTAAAGTTTACGCGTAAAGGAGTACGCGTGAAGGAATTACGCGTAAAGGAAGTATGCGTAAAGGAGTAAAGTTTACGCGTAAAGAAAGTACGCGTAAAGGAGTACGCATAAAGGAAGTACGCGTAAGGGAGTAAAGTTTACGCATAAAACTTGTTTTACGCCAAGGTAGGGTAGACTTTGTTTTACGCATAATACAGTCTTGACTTACGTAATCCAGATTCACGCTGACACGAATAAATGTGGGCGTAGAGTTTGACACTACGCTGGCACGAATCAACGTGGGCGTTGAGTTGATACTATGCTGGCACGAATAAATATGGGCGTAAGGAACCTCCAGAACTCCAAATTATATAAAACCTTCAATCTAAGCCAAAAATGGGACTTCCATAGATCAAAATGGGGTATAACACAAATCTCAACAACTTGGAACGAATCAAAACTTTAAAATAAGGAAGTTTGATAGATCAAAACCACCAAAATTTGAGAATGGCACATTTCTAGATCTACAAAAAGTAAAACTTCAAAATACAAAATGTCAAGTTCTAAACTATCTTAGAATCACAAGAGGAAGATAAATGAACCATAAAAATGGATTCTCATGTGGAAGCAAGGTGCACTTACCTACGGGTTTTCTTAGGTTAGAGGAGAGGTTAATGGAGAAGAAGAAGAGTAAATGAGAATAAGTGAAGAAAGAGAAAGTAGTTGGGCTTTAAATGGAGATGGTGGTAGGTAGGGGGTTAGGTTCATGATGAACCACCCTAAACCAAAACAAACCAACCCAAGCCGAACCCAAGTCAAAATAAACCAAAAAAACTAAGTCATGCACGATTAAGCTAGACAAGTCTGATTACGGGTCAGAATTTCGTATACATATACTAAAAATACATATAACAAAAAACAGAGGTGACAATATATGCTCGAAGTTCCAGTCCCATCGAATTTGTCACTGGGCTTGTCGGATGCAAATACTAGAAGATGCAGCTTCTTGACGAACAGCAAATCCTTCATCTTGCTCAGCCAATAATGGTAGTTGGAACCGTTCAGGTTCACCATGTGCACCGTCTTCGCGTCCATCTCTGCTTCCTAGTTTGACTGTCAACTCCTGACACTTCTTTGAACCCAAAGCTCTGATACCACTCTGTTGGGAACGAAGTGCAAAAACCGTTCCCCCAAACCAGAAAGTCCAGCGAGAGAACCAAGCAAAAGCACACAAATCAAAAATGCCAAACACAATCGCAGACACAAAGATTTTTGACGTGAAAAATCCTTACGGGAAAAACTACGGGACGATCGGAGTCCAACCCTGAAGAACCTCCACTAATAGAATAAAGAGAATACACCCTCTACAAGCTTCTTCCGATCCAACACGGATCACCACAACTCACTTGAAAGAAGAAATTTTTTGTTTGCGGACTCCGAAGAACAAGAGATGCCAAAAAATTATTCGAAGCAATCTCTCCTTCATAATAGTCCTTAATCCTCTCTCTCTCTCTCTCTCAAAGATTGTAAAGCACTTTTATTTTTTAGATGAGTTTTCAACTAGTATGTATCACCCTTTTATAAGCTCTTGGTAATCCATACATGGAAGGCCAATATATATAGAAACTTCCAATATGCATCAATCATATATTTAATAGAAATCCAATCATAATTGGCTTGCCATAATTGTAAGCCCAATTATATGGAAAGCTACTACATGAAGGGTCCAATCATAAATATATGATCAAAGTAAATATGAAAATCCATTCATATATTTCCTTACCATATATGTTCCAAAATAGGATCCATCACTACAAGAAATATTGGTTTTTACGGCGTGCAAAGTATGCCGTAAAAAGTTTTTACGGCGTTCAATGTATGCCGCAGGGAAAGCCGTATTCGCCCGCGTCGTAAAAAGTCACTAGTTTTTACGGCGTTCAATGTATGCCGTGAATACACTGTTTGTACGGCATGCAATGGATGCCGTGTATACACAATAAATTACGACATTTCTTGTATGTCGTGGAAAGTATAAACTAGACATCAATTACTCTTTAATGCACAGATATTATGACATATAACGTATGTCGTAAAAAGTACTGAATACACATAAATTAGGACATATTATGCACGCCTTAATTTCTCTTTAATTTTTTTAAAAAAACAAATCATGCTTTAATAGTAATCTATTTTACCATTGACAACAAACCACAAAAGAACAAGACGTCATTGATCCAACAAGATATAATTACGAAAAATAATATCAAATGATCCAACAATTACGAAAAATAATAACTTTCACTTTGACAATAATATGTAATGATCCAAATCCTAAGTTTATCCAGCAAATACGAGAAAGCATAACTTTCACTTAGACAATAATATCTAATGATCTAAATCCAAAATTTATGTAGCGATTACGAAAAAGCAAACTTTCATTTAAACATTAATATCTAATGATCCAAACCCAAAATTTATACATCAAAACATAATGTCGAACAACAACTAGCCCACCATCTTCTCCAGCATAACCTACCCTCTGTCTGACAATCTCTCATCCCATGTCTGCAACCTACACAAAAGCAAAAGAGGTAGTTGATATGAGCATCTTGATTATGCAATCTATAGACATTTCGTTAATTTCTGACATATATTTATGCATAATAAAATTACTTAATATAACATATTGGATATGTCTGGTATAATTCATTCATCATCTGGTATATGCGGATATCTACAGTTCAGTTGCCAGGTTTTTTCAAATTGCTTATATATATTGAGATTTCTTCTTCTTCTTTTTGAATTTGCTTTCGATCGGTTTTGGTGGTTACCTAACAGTTAGGGTGTTTTTTTTCTGTAACTTTTGGTGTACAGGGGTAAATTCAAGCTAAAGGGTAGCTTTTCCGCGGCTCAGAAGTTCATCATTGATATGTTCCCAAAGCCTTCTCAATTATGAACAAGTTTTATTGGTGAAGGAAATACATTTACTATATTTTTTTACATGTATTTTATCTATGATTTTCTGTATCTCTTGATGTTGTAAGATTGAGGAAGAAACTGATTGATACGTTGAAATGGAGGCTACATAATTCTCATTAACATTTTGGTCTTGTAATATATAAAACACTCATAGGAAGGGTCTGAAACTGAAACCCAGAACTCTATTTTATAAAAGCATAAGAGTGGGCTGACATAGGATACATATCCAGATACACCAATATACATACTGATACAAGCATATTTATTTACCACTCTTTATTAACCCTATATCCAGATACCTACTGATACAAGCATAAGAGTAGGCTGACATAGGATACATATCAGGTTCATAAATGTACAGATCCTATAGATCATTGTTCACAGATGGTTCGTGATGTAGCAGTATCTAGGTGCACACTTCAGAACTGTGCTAAATGCATCATGGGTCCAATCCTAAATTCAGGTGTTATGTTAGCTGTTATATTAGGATATAGGCCAATACACAGAGTTTATGTTAGCTGCTGCATTAGGATGTTGGCCAATACACAGTGTTGGTAAGGGAGTATGGTTTTCCTCCTTCTCTCATAGCCCAGTAATATCTCAGATATGCAGAGCCAACTTGCTGCATTAGGATATAAGGGAGTATGGTTTCCCTCCTGCTGCATTAGGATGTAGGCCAATACACAATTCAAGAGTAATATCTCAGATATGCAGAGCCAACTTGCATGCTATCCTCGAGACTTGGTTTTCCTCCTTCTCTCATAGCCCAGTACATAAAATCCTGGGATACTCCCAAGCCTACTGCTATATAGTCTAAGGGAGTATGGTTATGGATGTACCTGCACTAAACCACCAGTGGCTAAGCCTATGCTTGGGTACTAATCTGGACTGGGATATGCTTACAGGCTGCTTATAAAAGAATGGATTAAGGTTCTTGTTCCCAGGACTTTCCAGGTCTGTACATCAGTCCATGATATCTGAACATGTCTAAACAAGATTCAAGAGTTCTGAACTAAAACAGAGGCTGTATACTCTGGTTACTATGTTGGTAAGATCATGAATGCACTGGATGCTCTTCCCATATCCAATACAGGTCCTATTACTCTGAATTTGAAGTTCGCAATACAATTGATGACTAACCTAGTCTTCATTTATCTAAAATGAATGTACTGGGCACAACATCAAAACCAAGGGGTCAATCTCGATGTAGGATAGCCATATGGACTTGGTCACCAATACTGTAGGTGAATCCTGATACTCCAGCTGGTTAAACAAGTTATTACTTGGCCAGGAATCCATGTATACTACTCCTACAGTTAGTCATCTAGACTAAGCAGGTAGGATGCATGTTTTGAACCCAACCTGTCATGAAGGGGAGGGTGCTCTGAACAGTGCATCCCTGGGGAGACCTCCACATCATGGACTGATACTAATTTCCATGGCTTATGCAATGACAGTAAAACTCAACACTCTTCTAATAAAGGTAATACAATATGTGTTGTTGGCTGATTGAAAGTGCAGGGCATGAATGTAAGGACTAATGTCCAATGAAGTACAATGTACTCCTATGAATTGCAGTTGTCCATTTCAGTGTGGTTAATGTATGCAGCTATATTGTGCATGACTTGGCAATTGCAGGATATGTGCAACTGAGTATGAGACGGTGATTCAAGTATTTGTAGATGCAATCTCGCCAATAGCCACAACTTCTAAACCTGTTTCCCAATTCAATAATTTGCATTTTGTCCCAGTGATAGGAGAACTTGGAATTTTTTTATTTACTTCTTCCCTCCTTGTTTCAGCTCTCTCACGATTGTCTGAACTTTCAACCCCATAGTTTGAGTTAGCCTTGCTCATCGGGTTTGAGTTTGCAGTTTGCTACATGAATGAAAAATACATTAACTATTGAACAAGTTGGTTCATAACAAAGAATAAAGATGTGTCGAAGTAAAAAAAACTTACAGTGTTATCATTCACAACAACCTTGTCAACAATGCTTTTAACATAAGCTTTTAATTCATTAAACTCATTTTTTAATCTACTGAATTTATCCCGATGATATTTTTGGCCATCTACTTTTGAAGGAGTCGCACCAAAACCAAGTCCTCTTACTTTTCCTCTTCGTTCAGGGCCAATTACTTTTGAAACTGCATCGTCTTGAAGAGAACTTTTTTCTAATGGTGTTGCTGACTTATGAATATCTTCTACTTCATCCTAATAACAAATAGAACAATAGATAATTTAGAACGTTATAAGTGAATAACCAAATGATAAAATAAATAGACAAAAACAAACCAGAATTTTTTGAGCCTCTGAACTCAATGTACCAGTCTTCCTCTTATGTCCCTTGATCCAAACATCAACTCTGTGTATTGAACTAGGATTATCACTTTGTTGACGCTGCAATACATGTTTTGAGTTAACAAAGATGAGTAAAAATTAATAAGGCGGACAAAGATGAGTTACCATTTCTTCCTCTAGACGAGCATATCCCTTACGGCTCGTTGTATGCAACAAAATTTGATTTTTCCTCATCTTCTTAAACTTTTTACTTGTTTCCTGTATTATATTTGAAATCTATGTGTCATATAGCAATAATAATTATTAAGAACAAAACATATAATGAAACCAACAATACTTACCTTAAATTCGGGAGCACTTCTCTTCATTACAAAAGCCTTCCAATCTTTAAAGAAGTGTACATTGTCAGGTTTCATGAGGGCCATTGCTCGTGGTAGACCTACAACTTTTGCTTGCTCCATCACACCTTTCATCAAATTAGATTTATGATCACGCCAATATCTTCCTAACTTTTGGAATACATATGTCTTGTGGCAGCCATCAAGTATGAATTTTTGCTATAAGAAAAAGATAGCCAACAATAAAAATATAAGTACATAACTACATCTCAAAAATACATAATTATGACAGAAAAATATTACCGTGATGCTCTCCCATATTTGATGTTTAAAATCATCAGAAAGATCTGTCCATTTATCCATTGTCACTGGAACTAAATCTCTTGCTGTCGAGCCTAGAAAACTAGCAAATTCAGCTGCAGTATCTCCAATTGGTTGACCCCTGTCATTGAAATCGACCGGAACAGGATTTTTTCTCATACGAATATGATCCATTCTTGATTTACCCCTAGTTTTCTTCTTCTCAGGTACAGTAGAACTTGACTGATTTTGGTCATTTGGTATATTATGTGCCATGTTAGATGGAGAGTTAGAGTCTCCATTTGATATTCTTACACATTTATTTCCTCTTTGCATGGAAACCGATATGGAAGCTAAACGTTGTTTCTCTCCTCTTTTAGCACCTTTTTTTGAACACTTCATATAAGAAGCAAATAATAAGAACTATAAGTTTTTCACCAAGATATTATTAAAAATGATTATAAAGACAAATGGAGCTTACCTCACCAGATCCCGACATGTTCACAAGTTTCTGAATAGACCTACAACAGCCTCTGGGTCAGATGACCTGCAGAAAACAACCAAGAACTTAAATATAAATAAATCAAAGAGTGAATAAAGATGTCAATATGAAACTTAGTTTCAGTTTATGTAACAAGCACATTTGTGTTTATGTAACAACAGTACACAGGACTAATGGTAACATTTGTACTAGTTCTCCAGAGACTTGGTAGTCACCTATCAAAATTTTAGTCTTGTATGTATTCAAGGCTTCAAGCATTTGGTTAACACAATGAAGATCCATTGAGGTAGACAAAGAAACAACATGTGGATTGTAATGCATTCAAAAAGGGGCTCTGTGCTTTACTTTTAGCCAATCAGACGATTGCAAGAAACAAATCCATCTAGCTGATTCGGATTAACATGGTAATCTGGTCAAAGTAACACTATTGAGGCTTGTGCCATGCTTGTACAGGTAAATTGAGGCCCGTTTTCTTTTTGCTCTATATAAGTTCTAAGTTCTAACTGATTTTGATGTTTATCCAATGTTAGACAAACACATTTAAGTGTCTTTTCCTCCAAGTATAGGGTTGCTTATGGAGCACAAAGGCATACAAAATGGTTTATGGATCTTTCTTAATACTCATTTCACAGCTGTAAAGTTGTAAATATTTTGAGTAGTTGTTGGAAACCTTAGTAAAAGAACTACGTTCATAAAATGCCAGACGAGAAAAAAGACCTTTGCTATGTCAGAAGCATAAAGTTTTATTTTCTCAACATTTGAAATGAATGGGATTGTTAGACTCACTAGTCATGGTATACTTCCATAAAATGGAGTTCCAACCAATACTCATGTCAAGTGTTGGAACTCAGCAGAATGCAGTCATCTCATTCTACTTTGGGGTGTCAATCCAAATTGTACTTTGTGCAAAGTTTAATAGCTTGATAGTACAACAATAAACAATATAGCTGCAGCAGGAATAGCAGAAATATGCTTCAATTGTTTTCTTGAAGTTCAACACTTTAAATTGCCCACAATGTCGTAAACATTGTAGTTGGGGTTCATTGATGGTACTCTCAGCCTAACTACATTAAGGTCATGCATTCATAAGTTTGTTTGATTGATGTTTACAGTCGATCCGCTAATCCTTATGTAATAAGATTTAAGAACATACAAAAATTCAGGTAGTGAAGTCGATATCTCAACCAATATATATAATATAACCCCAATCTCTTAAACCAAACTCCACAATTTCGTACTAAAAACCACGTTTCGGTAACCTCGTTTGGTTCGCGGAAAGGAAGGGAAAGGAAATCAATTCCTTGGCATTTCCTTTTCTTTGAAAATTACAATTCTCATTGATTTTCCTTTCCGATGTTTGGAAATGCCAAGGAATTTGGAAAGGAAAGTGAATACTTCAATATGGAAAAGTGATTTCTTGCTTAGATGGATAGAATCACTTTCTTCCCTAATTTTTCTTCCATTCGAAATCACTTTCCTTTCCTCCTCATTTCCTTTGGCACCCACACATATGAAAGTAGTCATTTTCCTTTTCTTCAATAGCATATCAAGCTTCTGGCCATAGAATCTACAAGTTTTTAAAAAATGCAAGCATTTATAGAACAAAAAACTAAAAACAGGAATCAGAAAGCATAAATTAGCAAATCAAGAAGAGGTTTCCTGTAGAAAGAAAAAAAAATACTCAGATTTTACAAACATAACAAGTCTCACCTTTGGATTCCAAGTTACAGCAGCAGGTTCCCAGTATTTCTTCATGATAGGTAAGTCACCTAGCAACATCAAAAAAAAAATCAATCAAATGCACAGCTGATAGTGATTCATAAGCTGAAGAATTTGACAGACAACTGATATGAGAGAGAGAGACAAGATTTGCCAGAATGGAACAATTATATCATTTTTCAAACAACTAACAAACAGGCACTCCAAAATTCATGCTGGATTGTGTCGGATATGCGTATTGGACACACCGCTGACACTCCCAAATACAATAGGACACCCAAAAAAAGGGTTCCAAATCCATGTCATTGTGTCTGAAACATGTTGTGTCGAATCTGTGTCTGTGCAGTATAGAATGTCATAGATATGCCACCTTTAACACGATCATCAGCAGCAGTGTTATCTTAATAGATACTCGAAGATTAGTTAAGATAAGCACGATGTATAAAGAAAGAATTGCCTTATGTGTTGATGTGTGCGTGCAAGTTAACTTGAACAATGTACTACATTTTATTTGTGCCAGCCCATACTTGTGTAGCAATGGATCTTGTTTATGCTAGTTTTATGTATCAATTCTTCCTTTCTTTAGGCATCATACTCGGATACTTTTTTTTTCCAATGTACCCCCCGATATCATGGAAACTATATATGCTTGTTCTAGAATTCATGAAAACTATATATGATCTTGTGAGTGCATATAGGTATGTATTAGATCAATATTCCTGAAACACTGAACATTTGCAATAAATGGAAACTATATATGATCATCTCATATGACTGAACTTATAGACTGACTCAGGTGGACTGACTAGTACAAGAGGGTAAAAGTGACCATTTATGCATTTTCTGTTTAATCCAACAAAAAAATTCATTTTGTTGGGATAATCATAATTATGATTCGTATAAAAATAGTAATTATTTACCTCATCCGAAGTCACCTTCTCACAATCAAGACTTACATAACCTTCACCATCGAGATTCGGATCAAGTTGTAGTACATCTAATGGTGCGCATGGCATGTACGTACTCTCTTCAGAACTTTCTAACTCGTAAAAATCTCGTGGTGGTGCTCTTAGAACAACATACCAATGGGATGCATCGGTATCTCTTGAATAAAATACTTGCTTTGCTTGTGAAGCTAAAATAAACGGATCTCTTTCAAATTGACTTTGCCCTTGGTGAAGGTTAACCAATGTAAATCCCTCTTCAACTTTGACACCATTTTCTATGTTTGCCCAATCACATTGAAATAAAGGAACCTGAATATTGTAGTAGTCAAGCAAAATTATGTCTCTAATAACTCCATAATAAGTTACACTTCCAGTGACAAGAGATGTGTCTCTTGCACTAGATCGACAAATTGTTTCTGCTTCAATTGAGACACCGCTGTTTTGTGTGCTCTTTTCTGCATCTTTTGTATGAAATCGATGACCATTGATGACATAACCTGAGAATGACATTACATCCTTTCTCGGCCTACATGCTAGCCATCTTAGTGTGCTCGACATAGTGTCAACTTGGCCTGTTCTGACCTTATTTGCTAGCCATCCTATGAAAGCTTTTGTATGTCTCTTTTTTAGCAGACTTTCATTCTTCAAAAGACGCCTATCCAAATGCTTAAGTTCCTCTAGATGCATTCTGATATTAAAGTATAGGTAAATGAGAACTCAGAAAGTGAAAATTTTAAGTCAAAAGAATTATTATTGGTAGAATACTTACTTAATGTACGGTTCGACTTCAGAACTGTTAAACAAAACAGTACGATGGGCTATCTCTAGCATGTCAGAGGACATACTCATTGTTTTTCCTTTAGAAATTGGTCTCCCTTCTCGGCTAGTTTCATTCTCAAGATCATCATTGCGTCTATATTGAGCTCCAATTTCAACAGCTTGCTTTATGAACCCACTACAAAAACTTGAACACTCTTCCGCAAGATATCTTTCTGCTATACATCCTTCAGGCCTTGAACGATTTCTAACATATCCTTTTAGTACCTTCATAGATCTAATTAAAAGCAAATCTTAGAAGAGTATAGAATAATTCATAAGTTTATTATTAATTTAAAATATATATTATTACCTCTCAAATGGGTACATCCAATGAAAATGTACCCCCCCACCAATTCGAGCTTCTCGTGCAAGATGAATTATGAGATGCACCATAACATCAAAAAAGGATGGAGGAAAAAACCTTTCTAATAAGCACAAAGTTTCTGCCACTTCAGTTTCTAGTTCCTCCAATCTGTTTTTATCGATCACTCTTTGACATAATTCATTAAAAAATAAACAAAGTCGAAATATTGCAGTTCTCGTACCCTTTGGTAGAAGTCCTCTTAATGCTACTGACAAGACTTGTTGGAGTAGAATGTGACAATCATGAGACTTGAGATTTATAATCTTGGTATCGTGCAATGACACATGATTTGAAATGTTGGAGCCGTAACCATCAGGTAATCTTAAATTTGCAATTCTTGCACAAAATAATTGCTTCTCCGACTTTGATAAATTAAAAGAGCCCGCTGCCCATCGAAATTTATTTCCAATTTCTTCAGCATGTAGTTCTTTTCTTATGCCCATTTCTTCCATATCTCTACGAGAACTTAGTCCATCCTTTGTTTTCCCTTTTATACTCAAGAGTGTGCCAATGATGCTCTCACAAATGTTCTTCTCAATATGCATCACATCCAAATTGTGTCGCAATAGCAAACTCTGAAACATCATATAAAAAAATTATATTCATAAATGAAAAGAAAACTTATTTTCAGAGAAAGAGATACATAAAGAGATAGGGTAATGATAGTACCTTCCAATAAGGTAACTCAAAAAAATCGATTTCTTCTTCCAAGGCCATATTGTATCAATGTTTGGCTGTTGTTGCTTCTTCTTCCTTTTCTTCTTTTCTTTTTTTGGTTTTCCCCAATTATTGACATGGTTCTTTACCACATCAAAAACTTCTGAACCTGTTAGTGCTCTAGGCTTCCTTCTATGTTCTTCATTTCCATCAAACTAAGATTTTTTTAATCGAAATTGATGATTGTGGGTAAGAAATCGTCTATGGTTCATATATACATGCTTCTGACAATGAGTCAGCCATCTTGAAGATGTCTCAATTCCACATATGGGACAAGCTGCTCTACCCTTTGTGGAATATCCAAATAAATTTCCATAGGCCGGAAAGTCATTTATTGTCCACATTAAAATAGCCTTCAAATTAAATATAGATTTACTGAATGAATCAAAAACATTCACACCATTGCTCCATAACTCTTTCAAATCTTCTATAAGTGGCTACAAGTATACATCTATGTCATTTCCTGGTTGCTTAAGTCCGGGGATTAGTAACGTCAACATCAAGTTTTCCTTTGACATGCATAAGGAAGGGGGCAGATTATAAGCAACCAAAATCACAGGCCAACAACTATATTGAGTACTTCGATCACCGAAAGGATTAAATCCATCTGATGCAAGACCAAGCCTTAGATTACGGGGATCAGATGCAAAATCAGGCCACTTAGTATCGATCATATTCCAGGCCATTGAATCAACAGGGTGTCGCATCTTTCCATCCTGACTTTTGTGAGTGTCATGCCATCTTACTTGTTCTGCCTTTTCAGGTGATTTAAACATTCTCCTAAATCTTGAAATTACAGGAAAGTACCTCAACACCTTCGCAGGAACTCTATATTGAATCTTTTTCGTGCGCACATCAACTTTCCACCGTGAAGCCCCACATTTTGGACATGTCTCCATATGTTCTTTTTCCTTTCTAAATAAACAACAATCATTAACACAAGCATGTATCTTCTCATAGCCTAGATCAAAATCTTTAAGCATCTTTTTTACTGAATATAAAGAATCAGGAAGTTTGTTGTCTTGAGGTAAAATTTTGCCAAGCATCTCAAGAAGTTTATTAAAACCGCTGTCTGTGAGACTATATCGAGCTTTATACTTGTATAGGGCAACAACTGCAGCCATCTTTGTGTAAGTAGATCCAGCATATAAAGGAAGTTCAGCCTCCTCCACAAGATTTGCAAAATTTGCATCTCTTCTTTCATATGCAGGTTCTGTATTGTTATCATTGTCATCAAAAAGATCATAATCAAAGTTTGCATCTCTAAACATTTTATATGCTTCGGGTAGTTCTATATCTTCGTCTCTGGTTGCAGTAGAACTTTCACCATGAAAGATCCATTTATCATATAAAGGATCCATCCCAAATATGACTAAGTGCTCATAAACCATATCAAAATGGTGAAATCGATGACTTAAACATCGACAACAGGGACACTGAATTTTTTCTGGATTTTCCTTACTAGCTTGAATTGTATCAGCAAACTTGCGTGCTCCATTTTGATATGCTTGTGAATCTCTACAAATAAAGACAAACCCCAAACATAATCTAATATTAATAACAAGCAACAAGTATGTTAATATTTATGGTTTTAAGGAATAAATAGTAACCTTCTAAAGTGTATCCAATCTTTGTCCATTGTGTATGACCCACCTTGTACGAATTATAACCTGTTAGCCACTGAAATAGAGAATAGTTTATATGCAAGTACTTTATTTGAAGGGAATCCACTTTGTGATACTATCAGGATGAGGATGCATTTCCATTATGCTCATGGCAATACATTTAATTTATAATTATATCATAATGATGATTTAAATAACCAAAGTTCTCTGAATTGGTTTGACATATTAATAACCAAAGTTCTCTTAAATGTATGCTCATGGCCATACATTTCCATACATTTAGTGCCGAAATTCGAATCACCTTCTTTACCTTATTAACCAAGATTCCCAGTATTAGCTGACACCAATTGGTAGCAACCATATTGTATTATTTTTGGCCTATCCTTAACCATTACCGATACCGACCAATACCAACATAAGGAAAGTAATTTTAATATTGTAACATGAATATTCATTATTAGTACATACTGAAAATACCTTAACAGGCTGCCAGTTTCCATGATATACAAGCAAAGTAACAGAAGATGGAGAAATAGTACAAGGAAAGGTGTCATACTGGGAATTCAAATTTCCTTTTAGGCAATTTCAAACCCAGACAACCCATATTCCCAGATTTGCAGTCCATAATACCCCCATATACTAGTTAACATAGGATACAATCTCAGATTTATAAAATGGAACCCATTCTCAGGTTGGGGTCATATCTGTCAACTCAGTGCATTTGAAACCTAGGATATCACAAACAAATGCAATGTATAAAACTCCCAATTCTGGAAAAGCACAACTAATATACATAGGTAACAGAAATCAAGCAAAAGTATCATGTTAGTGTTTGAAATCAAGAAAAATATGTGCGTATCAGAACTCTACATCAGAAAACCCAAGTATACATATGAGTCTCAGGCATGGTTGCATGTTACCAAATCAATTTACATTTAGCTAGCAATCAACTAAATTTAATGAACATTAAAATTCAGAAATGGAACCCAACCTCAGGTTCCATGCAAGGTTCAGTTTAGCACTCAGTTTAGCACTCTTAATATATTAAGCAATCCCAACACCAATCTCAGGTTTTAGACATTCATTAAGAACCCAGTTATATTCAACAAATCAAACACTCCATTTCTCAGTTAATATGTGAACTCAGGTTTCAAGCATACCAAATAAACCCAGTTATATTCAACAAATCAAAGACTCTTGCTATTAAAACCCCATTACCTGTTTGTACCCGAGCCCCCCTTCTCCTATTCTCTGTTACACTGTTCAGATACAACTGACCTCAAATCCTAATCATTAGGATACTAACATGCCTTACCCACACACTCACTCACAAGGCAAACTCAAGGCCAAGCCAAGATCCTATTACCTGCTGTACTACAGAGCCATTCCCTCTGAATCCTAACCCTTATCAAACACACACACACACACACACACACACACACACATCCACTTCACACATATACCTATACTCATAAGGCACACAACCACAAAGGCCAATAACCAATGCTCATTGCTCCCTGCCTGAACTTAGCATGCCACTTGCACTGCTCGACAGAATACGCACAAGTACAGCAAATATTGTGAAAAATGATAGTACCTTTTACGACCACAAGTTGGCTACAACCATCATTGTGCCCGCACAAGTACAGCAAAGTACAGCAAAATCTATAACATGAAGGAAAACAAAGTAAAAAATGTAACTGTATCAGTAGAAATGGTGCAAAGAGAGGTTGTAACTACAATATAGTAAATACATTTAACTTATAGTTATATCATAATGATGATTTAAATAACCAAAGTTCTCTGAATTGGTTTGACATATTAATAACCAAAGTTCTCTGAAATGTATGCTCATGGCCATACATTTCCATACATTTAGTGTCGAAATTCGAATTACCTTCTTTACCTTATTAACCAAGATTTCCAGTATTGGCTGACACCAATAGGTAGCAACCATATTGTATCATTTTTGGCATATCCTGAACCATTACCGATACCGACCAATACCAACATAAGGACTATCTTTCCGAGTCAATTAGGCAAAGAAAAATGACGATGAAAAGAGAGGAATTTGAGGGAAATGGTGTCAATACAATGATTCGGTATGTCGAAGATTTACATGCTACAAAGTGTCGACAAGATTTCTTATTGACCCATTGTAACCATTTCATTTGCCAAAGTTGTATATTTATAAATTCATAACACCCATCGATGTTAATACTATTCCATTCAAAGCACTATAAATAACAAATAATACATGAAATTATGCCTAAATATATGAAATATTTTTCTAGGTATTTAGTAGTAATAATTAATTTTGACATAGTAAACAAGGAGCTCCAAAACTCCGATCCATAACCCCCGTAGCTGCCGAAACCACCAATACCGATACCCATAAGAAGAGTCCAACCAGTTCAGATACCAATACTATGAAGCCTACAACTAACATGGGCATTCAGTAAACGAACTACAAAAAGGTTCAAATTTTCTTCCTACCGGATTACTGTCTGGCATTAAACAAGGTAAAGAAGGTGATACTGGAATTGGTATTAGACCCTTTAATCAAGTACAACATCAGCAATTGTAAACAATTTTAGAAAAACCCAAATTCTAATGATTATAAACTAAAACTCAATTTAACCCTAAAAAATTCGGATGATTATAAACTAAAACTCTAAATTTATAAACTAAAACTCAATTTAACCCTAAAAAATTAAATCCCTAAAACTCAAATACGAATGATTATGAACTCGCATCATAAACCCTAAAAAATTAGGGAAATAAAAGTCTAAAATAGGGAAAAATTATTGGGAGATAAGAATATTGCTTATGATTTAACACAAACTTGAAGGAAAATCAAAATAAGAAGAAGAAGTAGACGAGATGGAACCAGACCTTCTCGAGACCTTCTCGAGAGGATAGAGAAATCGACTGCACTCGTCGATTTTGTCGAGGTGGCGGAGGAATCGGCTGCACTCGTCGATTTTGTCGAGGATGGAGAAGAAATTCCTCTTCTATACTGACTCGAAGGGACGGATTTGTAGCACGGGCACTCCGATAACCTATGTCACGAGGATGGAGAAGGAAAAAAATTCCTCTTTCAGAATGATTATGAACTCGCATCATAAACCCTAAAAAAATTGGGGAAATAAAAGCCTAAAATTGGGAAAAATTATTGGGAGATAAGAATATTGCTTATGATTTAACACAAATATGAAGGAAAAATAAAATAAGAAGAAGAAGTAGCAGAAATGGAACCAGACCTTCTCGAGAGGGTGGAGAAATCGACTGCACTCGTCAAGGTGGCGGAGAAATCAACGAAATCCCTCTTCTATACTGACTCGAGGGGAGGTCACGGGTGTTATGCTTCTTCTTGATCTCTCCTTGCTTCCTCGTTCTACTCCGCGGATTTCTGAAGGAGAGGAATCGAAGAAATTCCTCTTCTATACTGAAGTGAAAATTTTGTTTATGTAAGGAGAAGGGTGTGTATATGTAAGGAGAAGGAAACTTTTGTTTTTACTGATCGGGTCTAAGCGGGCTTTGGAGGGAAGTGAAAATTTTGGCGCCCCCCCTTTTTTTAGATTTTAAGACATTTATTGTGTGCCTTATTTTGTAAACGATTAAGGCACTCAATAAACATCGTTAAAAGTTTAATAAAGACTTTTACAACATTCAATGTCTGCCTTGTTTAGTATACACATTAAGGCATCCAGTGTATGTCGTAAATAGTAGAATAAATTTTATTCTAGGTAATTTTAAGGCATTCTCTAAATTGTATGTCGTAAAAAATCATTTACGACATACTATTTTAAGTATGCCTTAATTGTAATGTCGTAAAAGGTCTCTTTTCTTGTAGTGCATGCACTCTCCGAGCTTCTCCGACATATGGATGGCGCTCGTCTTCTCCGGGATATTCTCCACATAGGTTGGAAATCCCACCCACTCCAACAGAACTGTAGTACAATATATATAAGTTTGCTATTATGTTTGTTAGAAACTCAATTCACCCTTTAACTTGCTAATGCTGGGAACCCTTGTACGTTTCTTGACTCTTTTGGATCGAACTAATAAAATAACATTTTCGCAGCCCATTGACCATAAGCATCAGGTTCTTAGAGGGTCTTCCCTTTATTAATTTTTTTTCATGAAAGTTTCTATAGTTTTGTTTGTTAGTTTGTTTTTCTTTCTTTTTTCTGTGTGATTAACTTGGTTACTTGATGATTTTTGAGTGATTAGGCGTAATTGCATATTACCTATTTGATTGAAGATGCATCTTTCGTATATAATGTTTCAAATTTCATTGTTATATTAATATAATAACGATGGAATCTTACTGTTCTTTGCTAAAAAACGAATTTATTTCTTCCATTCCCTTCAACATATATGATTTTGTTTGATACTCTGGGTTTAATTCTAACATGTGGCAATGACTAGGTTTTGAAGAGCGTTTCTAGAACGAAGCAAATATATGATCTTCATCCATTTTCCTGGTGCCTGAAAAGGAAACAAGATGTATATATTTGGATTTTTGGAATGTAATTAAGATGGTGATATGTTGGTGAAGCAAAAGTTGAAAAAAGAAATATATATCTTTTGAAATGTAATTAAGATGGTGATATGTTGGTGAAGCAAAAGCTGAATATATATATATATATATATATATATATATATATATATATATATATATATATTTATATATATATATATATATATATATATATATATATATATATATATATATATATATATAGATATTAAGATGGTGATATGTTGGTGAAGCAAAAGCTGAATATATATATATATATATATATATATATATATATATATATATATATATAGGCTGGTTGGGCCTCCGTCTCCCACGATCACCAGATCGTAGCGGCAGCTGCTACGTGGGTCATATAGAAGAATCGTAACAAGGCGAGATATGAGGGCCACCAGTACAACATCGACCAGATCATAAGGGAGGTCCTCCGGCAGTGCCGTAAGATCAGGGGCATCTGTTCTCATGGCTAGACAGACTTTTGGGTGTTTCTTGTCTCCTAACCTCCGGCCATCAGGTTTTGTTGGTATACTTGTATACGCGTCGGCATTTTGTGCCTAGGGGTATACTTGTACAGGCTTCGGCATTTTGAGCCTTTCTGGAATAAAAAGGTTTTTTTTTCATAAATATATATATATATATATATATATATATATATATATATATAGTGCCACGCCTGGAGATCTTGGTAGCTTTCAGCCCCTTTCCGACTCCGGCTAGGCCTTTGGCCGGGCCGGCGTCACCTTAGGATGGCTAAGTCCTTTGTTGATGCGATCGTCGGTCGGGCTGAGGAACCCCCTCGCCTGGCCGTACGACCTGCATCACTATACAAAGGCGCACCCGCTATCTCCTTCTCCGACGAGGAGGAACAGACCTTGGCGTCCCCTCTTCGTTTTGCTCTCGTGGGAAAGTTTTTGTCACGCCCCACTACCAGAATACTGGAGAGCGGGGGCAGACATAGCCAGCTACGTATATGAAATAGAATCCATCGCGCTATACGGTCACGGCTGTCTAGATACATGAGGGTTTATTTACAAGCCAACAGTCTCTTAAGGTCATGAACAAGCCTAGTGTCTCAATCACAAGCAAGTAAATAGATGTTACAAGATGTATGATCATTAAATATACAATAATAAGGCGTCCTAGATATTACATATTCAGCTGATCATGAAGCTAGTCGTTACAAAATGTTAGGACTAGCAAGAGTTCAGTCATACATGATCAACCCTAGGATTTGTTAATCATGTTACAGCCCGTAGGCAGACAGTAAGTAAAGTGCAATCGAGCTAAACAGGTGCTCGTCGGCTAAACGTCTCAAAAGAATATTTTTACAATAGGGCGGGAGAGCCAAAAATAACCCACTCGTTGCCAGGGTTCCGTCTAGTGGCCACCATCTGGCTGGGAAGTCGGTAGATCCTCTGGAGTTGCTCCGAAATCTGGCCACACAAAACCAGCTGGGTCAGACCCCAGAAAGAGCAAGTGCCACAAAGGAGGCTTCACTTAAGAACTAAAACCAGCAATCAGCACAAGAATATAAATATAAATAAAATAGGGACTGGAATAAAAGAAAACATATCAGGATGATATACGACGAGATAACCATTGAACTATTCAGATAGCCAGGTTACAACCCGTAAACCAAACAAGGATCGGGGTTGTAACCCTTCGTCTGAACGGAGCTTGGAATTCTCACAATTTATCGGTAAAATAAATACAAGCATTCTGGTCATTCAATAATCTGGAACAGGATCAGGACAAGACTAGACTGGTTAGACTCCATCCAATCATTTCACGGCCAAGCAAGAACTACGGCTTGATACTTTAACTAACTAGGGTTGTCACAAGCCTAATTACTAACAAGATGCAGTGAGATTATTCCACAGCCACAAGCCCTGCAGACCATCCAGGTCACCCAGGTCGAGAGATTAGGGTTGAATTCAGGTGGGTACATCGTCCAGGAAATGTATGTACCCTTAAGCAGTTTGAAGGGTGCAACACATGACAGTGTGCTGGAAATGTGCCCTACTCGACGGCAGGCTACAGATCCCAAGCGCGCCCAGGTAACGGGATTGCCTGTAGCTGGGAAATCTTTTCATGACTAATGTATTAATCTAGTTGTTAACCTTAGTCCATTTTAGTAGGTACTCCTGACCGTGGTACTCAGGAGTCCCCTCCTAGACATGATTTAAGACAAGACTGGATTATTTATACAAGCACAATCGCCCACGGTGTCTAGGTTATTCATACAGGTCATGTCATGTCAGGCAGCCGTCGCAACAGCTTATCAAGATATAACATGTCAGGTTATCATGCCAAGTGTACTTGTCAGGAGTGCGCCACGACGGGCCACTATTAGGTCATGTCAGGTTATTATGTCAGGAGTGCACCGCTACGGGTCACTATCGTGTCATGCTCAGGCATCATTCCAAACATATTAAATAAATCCATGATTATCAAGTTCATGACAAAAGGCGTAAGGATATAAAATGGACATTACATATCTAATAAAATATCAATATACAGGGCTATAGAAGATCAAGGGTAATCAGGCTACGCTCAAGCCTGGCTATGCTCAGGCTAGCGTACGCTCAGGTCTGCGTACCAGAGGATCCATACACTTCCAATGGGAAGCGTACGCAAGGGTCAGCGTACACAAGGACACGCTCAAACTACAGGTCAGCGTACGCTCAAGCTAGCGTACGCTCAAGACTGCGTACGCTCGAGCTAGCGTACGAAAGGGGCCAGCGTATCAAGGTGAGCGTACGCTCACTAAAGAGCAGCATACGAAGGCTAGCGTACGCTCGCTAAAGAGCAGCGTACGAAGGCTAGCGTACGCTCGCTAAAGAGCAGCGTACGAAGACTAGCGTACGCTCGCTAAAGAGCAGCGTACGAAGGCTAGCGTACGCTCGCTAAAGAGCAGCGTACGAAGACTAGCGTACGCTCGCTAAAGAGCAGCGTACGACTCAGCGGCATAAGCTAAAAAGCTAGCTCACTGCTCACTGTCTTCTCCAAATGGCAAGAACAGCAAGAACTCTAAAGTTGAATCTAAGCTTCAATTGTCCAAATCTTGGTCAAAACAAGTCCGAATCCAACTTTCCAAAGGTCAAAATTGAGTAGAATGGAATGCTCTACAACATGGAACCATCAAAACTTGAAAACAAGAAAGTTTAATAGATCAAAACACCAAAAATCTGAAGATAGCAAAACTCTAGATCTACAAGAATTAAAGCCACAAAATGGAAAATGACAAGTTCTAATGTGGTTTAGAATCATGAGGAGAAGCTAATGAAACCATCAAAAGGAGTTCTCTTGTGGAAGCAAGTTGCACTTGCCTATGGTGTTCTTGGTTGGTGGAGAAGAGTAATGGTGGGGGAAGGAGAAGTAAATGAGAATTATGGAGGAGAGAGAAGGTTGGTGGGGATAATAAAGAGGGGGTTTGTGGTGGAAATGAAGGAGAAGCATAGGCTAAGGTGTTCCACCCTTGGCCTATGATGAACCAAGCATTGGGCCGGCCGAACCAAGCCAACCCAAACCGAAAGTTAAACCAAGCCGAGGGCTAAACAAGGAATCAGGTAATACAGAATAAAATACGTATACGTATCCCAAAATACGTAATACGAACACAGGCATTACAGTTTTTCCATAGCAAGCCTTCCATCGAGGTGATCCGTAAAGCTCTCTCTGGTTTCGAGTTTAAAGGGGAAATTAGAGCGGACGTCATCGATCGTAAACACATCCTCATACGGCCTTCTGTTGAGGAAGACTTCCTCCGACTTCGTTCAAAAGACACATGGTTCATCTCTCGCGCTCCGATGTGTGTTTTCAAATGGGATCCGAACTTCTCCCCAATGTTTGAATCTTTGCTTATGCCAGTTTGGGTTGATCTTCCCGATTTACCTCATCATCTCTATGCTAAGGAGGCACTGTTTGCTATTACCTCAGCGATTGGCACACCACTAAAACTTGACAGAGCTACGACAGATCTTTCTCGACCAAGTAGGGCTCGGGTTTTTGTCGAGGTTGATGCGAGTAAGCCTATTCAACACCGCATCTGGATTAACCGATCACGAGGTAAAAGTTTTTGGCAAAACAATGAATATGAGTACATCCCCTTATACTGTTCACATTGCCATCATCAAGGCCATCAAATGTCTGCCTGCAAATTGAAAAATAAAGGGAAAGAAGTAATACAACAAGAACCGCAACAACAACAAGAGGAAGTAGTGGCGGTGACAAGGCCAGGGTCGATAGGATTGAAGGTCACATCCATTCTTCGAAGAACCAATGAGGAACGTAGTACTCTGGAAGATTCTATCACATAAACCCATGCTACTGCCACGACATCAAACCCTCAAGGCCAGGATCCAATTATTGCCACAGTTGCTCAGGCAATGGAGGATCAAAATCATGCAAACTTGTCGAACATTGAGTCATCAATTCCAGACACCACTACCATCATTAATGATACACGCAGTCCAGTACATGATTTGACATCTGAGCCAATTGGAATATCAGAGCCGACGGGAACTGCGCCTATTAAGACAGATTTAAAAATGGCGGTTACTGCCATTAATATTCCTCAGGAGGCTGCTGCCGTCACCAATCATAACCCTGACGATGGGCGCTCTATCGAAGAGGGCGAGCTTAGCCGATCAGAAATCGAGCATCTTCAACAAATAGAAGTCGGGCGTCCTCAACACACAGATGCTTTCCAAAAGAAGAGGAGAACACAGAAGGTTGTGGCGCCTTCCGATCGAGTCACACGGCAAACCGCAAACTCTGCTCTCACTGGTAAACCCAAGTCTTCCTCTAATGTTTAACACGCTCATATGGAATGTTCGTGGCATTGCAAATCAAATGACTCTTAAAAGGATCAAGTCCTTGGTGAGAATTCACAAGATAGTTTTCATTGGCATCATCGAATCGAAGGTTGATAGCAGTCAACTTCTTCATTACCAGTTGAAGCTAGGTTTCTCTCAGGCTTTCACTAATGAGCAAGGGAATATCTGGGTAACAGCCAAATAAAATTACGAAATTTATCTTCATGACTCATTCGATCAAGCATTGACTATTTCTCTTAATCACCATTTGCTTCCTGCACCCGCATTCTTCACTATTGTCCATGGTGATAATACAAAGGAAGGCCGTCGTTTATTATGGGATAGACTCACACAATTACATCTCTCCCTCCAATCTCCTTAGTCTATAGGGGGTGATTTTAATGCCATACTGCGGTCGGAGGAGAAAATAGGAGGTCGGCCTCATGATCATCTCTCCATTGAAGAGTTTGGGAACTTTATGCTTGCTACTGGCCTGGTTGAGCTCCAATACTCTGGCAGTTGTTTCACTTGGATCAAATTAAAGCAGGATGGTCGTCGGGGATCTCGATTGGATCGAGTTTTGGTTGATAATGCCTGGTTAGAATGGGCACCTTTATCTTCAGTCGAACACCTCAATCGAGCTGAGTCGGATCATGCGCCATTGCTGACCAAATTTAAATCTAATGTGGCAGTGGACAGAAAGCAGTTTAGATTTCTTGATTTCTGGGTTAATCATGAAGACTTCAGGCCTTTGATTCATCAAGCTTGGTCCTCAGTTGATCATCGACTTGGAATTACTCGAGTAGCTCTCCGGCTTGAAGCTTGCAGAAAATCTCTATCTACATGGAGTCGGCACACGTATAGAGATATTTTTCAACAAGTCAAGAAAGCAGAGGATGAAGTATTGGCTGTGGAAATATTACATGTGCAGCATAATACAGCAGTGAGCCGTCAACAGTTAGCCAAGGCTACTACAAAGGGTTAGCATAGAGGAAGCATACTGGAAACAGAAATCCAGGATGACATGGGATCTACAAGGCGATAAAAATACTGTCTACTTCCATGGGTGTGTGACGAATCAGAAATGCTCACTTCAGATCCATTCTATCACAAAAGACGATGGGACTATTTTGAAAGACAAACTTACGATACATGCTTATGCCAAAGAGTTTTACTCTAAGTTATACCAAAGTGGAGATATCCAGGAGGAGACTGAGCTAGAGTTGAACATTCCTACTGTGGTGACAGCTGAGGAGAATGACATGTTGATTGCGGCTCCTTCCTCGGATGAGATTCTTGATGCAATCAAATCGCTTGATCAACATAGCGCGCCAGGTCCGGATGGATTTACTCCACTTTTCTTCATAGCATGTTGGGATATTATTTGCAAGGATATGACTGAGGCAGTAGGACTTTTTGTCGATGGATTTGCATTGCCCCGCTCTATCACTAATACATCATTGGTCTTGATCCCGAAGGTGAAGCAGGCCAAATATTTTGGCGATTATCGGCCTATTAGCTTGTGCTCTGTGATGAACAAGATTATATCTAAGCTTTTATCCCGTCGTCTAGCCCCTTTACTGCCCCGACTTATATCTCCTGAACAAAGCAGTTTTGTTCAAGGCAGAGAGATCCTAGACAATATACTCCTTGCTCAGGAGATGATGGCTAGAATGAACAAGAAACACAGAGGCGGGAATGTAGCAATCAAGCTAGATATGATGAAGGCATATGACAGGGTAGATTGGAGATTCCTATTGAAAGTGCTTCGAAACTTTGGTTTTCATAACAAATGGGTGGACATGATGCTTCGGCTTGTCAATAATGTTTGGTATGCTCCATTGATCAATAGCGAGTCGACTGAATATTTTTAGGCTTTTCGAGGAGTTCGACAGGGAGATCCTCTCTCCCCAGCTCTGTTCATTATTGCGGCGGAGGTTCTCTCACGTAGCCTGAAGCAGCTGCCCGAGTCAGATGGCTTCACATCATTCATTTCTCCTCGTGGTTGCCCACCAATTATGCATTTGGCTTATGCAAACGATATACTTCTCTTCTCAGCTGGGGATCTTCGTTCCGTATCCAAAATTACTGATTTATTAGCTCGGTATGAGGCTGCCTCGGGACAACTTATTAATAAGGCCAAGTCTTCTATTTTCATGTCGAAGAACGTTCTTCAGGAACGAGGTTCTGAGCTGGCTAATAGAACGGGATTCAGCATTGGCTCTCCGCCATTTACATATCTCGGGTGTCCTCTTATGGCTGGACAACGTAATGGTGGTATATATGAGGAGTTACTCAATCGTATTCGGAGCAAGTTAGAAGGTTGGCACAACAAAATTCTCTATCCCGGTGGTAAACTTGTATTGATCAAGTCTGTTCTCACGTCTATCCCTGTGTACATGTTAGCGGCTTGTAATCCTCCTATTGCAGTTCTACATCGCATGGAGAGCATGTTCTCGAGCTTTTTCTGGGGCGCTCAAGATGGTGTAGCTAAAAGAACCTGGCTTGGATGGGATCGGATTGCCAGAACCAAGCATGAAGGAGGCCTGGGGATCAAGCGGCTAGAGGAGATGATGCATGCTTTTACAATAAAGCTTTGGTGGAAATTTCTGACTAAAGACACCTTATGGACCAAATTCTTAAATGCCAAGTATTGCTCGACCAATAGCCCATTGGATGTTGCTCTTACGTCTAATGCTTCCCATGTTTGGAAGAGATTGATATCGGGAAGAGATATGGCTCATCAAAACATTATACAAATCAATGACACATGGAGTTGGGGGCTCACGCAGTCAGGCAAATTCACAGTGTCATCCGCCTGGGATATTGCGAGGGTGCACAGGCCTATATTACCAGACTTCACTCACATTTGGAGTACTTGTATACCAGTTAAATGGTCGATACTTCTCTAGAGAATATTGTACAATAAACTACCTACAGATGATAACATCGCACGCCTTGGTTATAGCCTTGCATCAAAGTGTCACTGCTGTTTTCGAAGCAATTCTGAATCATTGGAGCATCTGCTGAATCAGAGTGATCTGGCTAAGGGAGTGTGGGGAGCGGTTCAACCAATATACAACGTTAGGTCTCGTGGTCGGACACTTCTTGAATGACTACGAGACTGGTGGAGGAAAAAGAATAAACACAAGAAGGAGATTGTAGCAGCGGCAGTGCTTTGGGTACTCTGGAAAGATAGAAACAAATGGAGGTATGAGAATCACTCATATACTATTGCCAAGCTGGTTTCAGAAGTTCACCGGCAAGTTGGGAAGGCTACAATCAAATGTAGACACGTTTAGTGTCCTCTTTTGTACTGGATTATGTCTCATGATCAATAAAATCCTAGTTTTTTGAAAAATAAAAAAAAACAATATATATATATATATATTATATATATATATATATATATATATATATATATATATATATATATATATATATATATATATTGAAATGTAATTAAGATGGTGTGATATTTGGAATGAAATGTTTCAAATGTTAGTTAAATTTCATAATTTATGTTGTTCTCATGTTTTGGAAATTAGTATTGATTGCTTTTTATAACGCATTGAGTTATAAGATTTGACATGTGATGTACATATGTGTGTGAATATCAGAACAGGTTAAAAAATGTTATGTATATGTCCATTTATAATGCTTCCAAATAGATATGCTGTACATAATGATAATATTAATGTCGCTTAAAATTTTAGGGTTATATATAATTGAATTATTTATATCGTTTTCAAGAAAAAAAGTGTCATATAAGATTACATCATTTATCACTGTTTTGGTAAACATTTATAACATCTGTTTTCATGATGGTTGTGGGCTTACAAAAAAGTTATAAACTGTCATATATGACAGTTTTTATCCGTCATAAAAAGGTATGTTTCTTGTAGCTTTTAGTAATGAAATATTTTTCGAAGGAAAGTTTGAGCAATGCGGGATAGTCGCTGAAATGGCATGCTCATACACCTAGTCAACAAGGGGGAATTATTGGGTGCTAGTTGCTTCCTATGTGGAGGATGCTTGTGAATAGGCACATGATGAAAGGAGTTCAAGTTCTTCGAAGAGACTAAAGAAAGATAACAAATTTTGTACAAAGCCAAGCTGACGGGGTCTCGTCTAGCTCAACTAGTTCCATAAATAAGGTGTCAAATTTGGATGGCTTGGATTTATTGTAACATTAGGTTACTTGATGAAGAGGCTTAATAAATCATAAGCCTAAGGTTTAGCGGATCATTGTTAATGAGTCCGTTGTTGCAACTCTAAGAGAGGGGGAGAAAGAAGAAGTTTTGTGAGGAAGATCCAAGACTTATTTGGTAGAAATTCTTTGTGGGGATTCGTGTAGTTGAATTTGACAAACCAGATTGTTCAACGTGTTCCTGTTATCCAGTAACCTTGTACATTTTCTCAATTATAGTGATTTATTCTCCTCAATTGTGAAGTTATGTGATCTGTGTGTGTGTGTAATAGGAGTGAGAAAATTAGATAAATTATATCGTAGTCTCTATATGAGTAGTGGAGTTTTCTAAGAGTTTGATATCACAGTCATGTGGTTTTCTTTCAAGAGTTTTTTGATGTAAAATTTGTGTTTGTGGTTGGTTTATTGTGTGAATTTGTCTTTTGGGTGTTCGTTCATTGCCCCTCATGAATCCTTGTCAATCATTAATGTGGGGAATCGATACGCCCTCTTGCGCTTCGATACCGTGTCTGAGACATTGCCGCAACGGAAACTTAAGCCAACCCAACTGAAATAACCAACCCCTGTCTAACGGACACCAAGCACAGATAAAGACAAGTATATGGCGGTGACTACGTCACCTGGTGTAACGCCCCAGTCCCGAAATATGTAGGACTAGGAAGGTAGACATGCCAGCTGTATTCATACGAAGTACCTAGGCCTCGTATTGATACATAAGCTGTAAAATGCAGTAGAACCATAACTAATCTCATCCACACAAAATAAATGAATAAAAGATATCATATAATGATAATGAATTGTCTTTGGGACATGTAGTTAGACGGAGACAAATCTACTACCAACTATGAAAATAAATACATCACAAAAGAATGAGTTTGGCGAGCGAAGCGAAGACGATCCAAGTGCAATAATCCTCGAAGAAATGGAGATGACCACAGCTAGAGCTAGAACATCTGCAAAAGACAAGAGCACACACCTGGGGAGATAACCAGGTCCTCAGAGGGACGTAACAAGACACATAATATCATGCCATATAACTGAATAAATATTGCTCAAATAAATAAGTCAATTGAATTATAACATGGTCCAATACACCCCTATTGAACTAGCTTACCATCCCCCCAACCAAATAAGGACAGAAGATGGTAAACTAATTCACGGTGACGTATCTTTCCATGCTAAGAATCCAATATGGTATCCGGACCCCAACAAGGTTCAATACCTTCTCATCGAAGTAGTATGTCACACCTACAACCAAACAAGGACAAGGTGTGGCGAACTAATTCGCGACAAGTTATTATTCTAAGCCACGATCAGATACAAGCACCCAAACCAAAAGTACTCGTACCTAACGGATAAAGGTGCCTAACCAATCTAAGTAAAATGTTGTTAAGAACAATCCTTCCTACGTATGGGCCCTGGGTAAATAGGATCGGCATAGTCCTCCCTTGGGGCACCAGAGGCCCAATCAGTAAGAGCATAACGTTCCACAGAACGTCAGTGGCCGTCAGTAATCATGGGTCATCAACCCCGTATCTCCAGTGGAGCTTCCGGGTCACAAGAAAAAGCGCATCGAAGCCGATACGCTAAGGAATTGTCCTCCCCGCCCAATGCCTACTATGTTGTATCCACAACAGTAAACCTCTATAACCGCTAAGTCAAAACTAGCATGCAATTATATTAGCGGTTAATCCTATCGCATGGCTTGTACGTACTGGTGGCCAGCCAGTCACGTATGTCCGTGTTCTACATGCAACACACAACTTCGTGGTACAACGTGTCAAGGCCAATGAATGCAACACACAATGTGGTCCCTTAAATCTAGGTTTAATGTGTAAGAAAAATAATACATAGCAGTAAATATAACTGAACAGTAAGTTCTAACAGGTTATGCCATGTATCACAGTTTATTTTGCATAAAAAAATAATAAATAATGCATAAAATATGAGCTAAAATAAATAAACAGCAAATGACAAGGTGACTTGCCTGGTAGGACGCCTGGAGTACTGCAATGATCAAGGTGGCACGAACTGCAACTTTGGTGTAACAACTAAGCATGGTGACCTCTGATGGTTGCACGAACAGTTCATTGGGTCCAGAAGGGTCAACTTAGTTGGGTTTGACATAAGGTAGTCTAGAATTGGCATGGGTATAGGAGTAATGGGATTAGTTATGGGCAAGAGGATAATTAAGGAAAATTGTACAAATAATATAAAAAAATTTATAATAATTGAAAATATTTCTTATTAGCTTAAAAATAGTTTTTAGATAATTGCTAAAAAAATAATAAAACTATTTTTAGGCAAAACTCCAGTTTGTACAAATAGGATTTCTAGGTAAAAAAATATTATATCTTATTAGTAAATATAAATATTTGAAAAGACTAGTAAATTATTTCATAAATTTGGAAACTACTCTTTAGGGGTCAAAAATACTTTTAACTAAATACTGAATAATCTAGAAAATTATTATATTCTACAATATAGGTGTAGGCCAAGCCTCATGATATAACCTTTTTAGAAAATATATAATTTACCTATACATATTTTAATAACCATTATTATAATAGATAATAACCAATAAAAATAATAATCTAAATATTTATATATACCATATATATGTTTATACTGCTTTATACTAATAAAATAATAATAGCAATAGAGCAATAATAACAAACTTTATTAATAACAAAAATATTAATAATAACATATATTTAGCTATACAGTACATATAAATACTTAATAATATAGTAAATAATTAAATAATGATAATGATAATGATATAATAATATTAATAATAATAATAAAAATGTAAGTTATACATTATACTGCTTTCTTCAAATAACAGAGAGAGAGAGAGAGTACAGAGCGAAGAGAGAGGAGAAGGAAAAAAGAGGGAAAGGCGGAGGAGAGAGAGCGGGGACGAGAGAAGTGGGAGAGAGAGGAACGGAAGAAGGAAGGAGGGAAGAGAGGAAAGAAGAGGCGGAGCAGACGCTGCGGGGCGGAGGCTGCGCGAGCATGCGACGGCGGAACTGCGGGAGGATTTTCGGAGAGGGTTTCGACGCTGGGTCGGCGGATGACGGAGGGACGAAGGCTGGCGGAAAGAGCGGCGAGGATCGGTGGTCCGACGAGGAGCTGGGCTAAGCGCGAGGCTTCGGTGGCGTGCGAGGGAGCGGAGGAGACTCGGGTCACGGCGGAGGGTTTTCACCGGCGCGGGAAGACGCACGCGGCGGACCGGCTGCGGTGAAGAGGGCTCAGGCGGCCAGGGCATGCCGGCGGCGGATCCGACCGGCGGCCACGGTGAGTGGGTTGTGTGTGTTTAATTTTATTTGGGTTTTCTTAGGGAGTTTTGGGGGTCTTTGGTGGTGGCGGCGTGGGCTGCCGCGGCGATGGCCGCGATGGTGGTGTAGGTGATGAGGGGGTTTGGGTGCGACGGTCGTGGACACCGTGAGTCCGGGAGGTGGCGATGATCGGGATGTTTCGACAAGGAGGGAATATGGCGGGGATGATGGAAACGGGCGATGGCGGTGGTTAGGCCGATGGTGGCGGTGGCAGGGATTGGGCTCGGGTGGCTGGGTACGTCCGGGGCTTTTTGCTGGGTCGGGTGGTGGAGTTGACTTTTGTGAAGTCAGGGGGTATGGTCGACTATGGTGGGTAAGAACAGGGGTACGGTGGTTTGTGTCGCGAAGGGTCGGGATTTGGCCGAAGTTGGCAGCGTAGTTGCCGCGGAAGAGGTGGCCGGAGATCTTGGAGAAGAGGGTTTCGGGAAGGCATGATGGTGATGTCGGGTGACGGGGAGTCGGAGAACGACAGCGGGCGTAGGGTTAGATTTCATGTCGTCGTGTCGGGGACTGTCCGACACGACGTGGATCATTGTACTAAAGCTGGAATAAGATTCACGGACACGATGCACGTTGGCTTGGGTTGGCACGGACACGATGCACGCACGTTGTGGAGAAATAGTTTTTTGTGGATGTGAAGAATTTATGGAGGAGTACCTGCCTATTTATAGGATGTGGAAATTCTCAGTTGGATAAGGATTATGCCAAAATAGATAATTTTCTACTTAATTTAAATAATTTTTAAAACAATTCAAATAAATTCCAAATTCAATTCAAATTAAATATAGATAAATCTAAATCCATAAATTCAAATTTGTAAATCATCATTATTAATTTAAACAAATATCAACCATTTTAAAATATATTTTTGTGAACACTAAAATTATAATAATAATTAATTTCAAAAATTACATTATTATTGAAAAATAATCTAATAAAACATTTATGAAATATATATGTACGCACAAAAAGTATTATTTTATTAATAGCTATTTTTACGAAAGACTTTTTATAAATAAAATAAAGAAAATAACGGACTTGAAAATGTTAGTATGATAGCTAAAATAATTATTGCATATATTATTTTGAAACTATAAAAATAGAAAAATGTCTTTCAAAAATATGTACGCTCGCACATATTCGCACTCGTCGAGCAATTACGAAAAATAAAATTTCGCGAGCGACGTAAAATGCAACTACGCGACGTACAATATACAAAATAAACAAATCGGTATCAAATTTATTAAAATAAAAAAATAGTAGAAATTTAGGGGTTTTACACCTGAATAAATCCCAATCTCTATAACTCAGATGAAATTACAATATTGACAAAAACTAATGTTGAACCCCTTGCCCTAATAGGTTCAACCTCCTCACCACACTCAAGATGAAAAGAAAGAGATTATAATTGAAATCGCTCACCAACCCGTAGCAATCTTCCTAACCGAAGTTGACGACACCTCGATTAGATCTCTTCTTCCTTCTGTCTTGGATGACGAAGTCTTAAGAGCAAAGTGCGAAACTTTCTCTTAGATTTCCTGTGGACGAGCACCTCGAATCTCCATTTTTTGTGCTGTACTTTGTGCCTCCAACCTCACCCCATATATATAGGATGAGAAAAACCTATTTTAGGTTATAATAAAATTTTTTAAATAAGAAGCCCTTAAATAAGAATCCTACTACACCTAAAATAGCCTATCAGCATTCTATTTTAGATTATAATATGATCTCTTAAATAGGAAACCCTCAAATAAGAATCTTATTATATCTAAAATAGTCCAGCACTAATTATGGACATCTAAATCAAATTAAATCAAATATTTAATCAGATTTGGACTCCATAAATATGCTATTACCAAATCCAGACTTGACTCCAACAATCTTTCCCTCCAGTCTGATGAGAGGGTGTTGAACCCATGGCTCCTCAACTGGACTCCATGCCTGTCGTCATGCGACAGAGTTCCTGCTCCCCATGCCACTGATCTTCGATCCCCCGAGCTGCTTTGCATCTTTCTTCGTCTCCAGCTCTTCGACCGTCACGTCGACGCTAGCTGCCATGCGTAGCACCTCTTGCACCACTGGGATCCTGCCGATATTAATAACACGATTAAGATCGAAGTTCCTGACGATCAGCCTCACCGTAAGTCTCGGCTGCCTGTCCCCGACTTCTGTCTTCCACCAAAAAGTGTTAACGTTCCGACGAGCTTCTTCATTCTTGGCTGGCCCAACCAGACAGACGGTATGGTCCTCCTGAGATTCGAACTCCTGAACCTGTCCACCTTCGTTTATGAACTTGAAGCTCCCCCATACACATGCGTCCTCGAGCAGAACATCATGTACTGTGCATGCCGTCGATGACCCACAGCTCATCCTCACCTGTGTGAATGATGATGCTACCATCACAGATTGAGTTTGCTGCAAACCTTGATCTCCTTCCTGGCTTCGAACTGCTAAAACGAATGTCGCTCCATGAAGCTTTGGCAAACCACCCGTCGCCAAAACCGGATCCGTAGAGCAACCCCCACTTGGAGACCAACCAGCTGTCATGGGATCGACAGACTGACCCTCAATCTTTGACTCACCACCATCCGTCGCTTTGTCTCGACGAACCGAATCCTCCGTATTGTTCAAAGCACCGAGAAGCCCCTCATCAGCAAGTTTTTGACGATCCACCTCCTGTCGAGCACCCCTCGAGCCTCCATCCGGTGTCTATAGCCTACCTGTACAGCTCAGCGGCTTGAGCCTGTACATGCCACAACAAAAATCTTTCCGAGCCAGCTGTTGGGAACCCTTCGCAAGCATCCAATCTTTATCCCCAAACAGACTACGACAACCATCATTTGCCAGCCTCCCTACCGAAACCAAGTTGTAGTGCAAACTCGATATATGTCGTACACCCTTGAGAACGAGCTTCTTACCGAGCTCCATTGTCAAGTGTACATTACCGATGCCTACAACTGTAGCTGTCCCCTTATCGCCCATCTTCATACGTCCAAACCTGCCGCCGCGGTATGATGCGAAGATCCTCCTATGTGGAGTGGTGTGATACGATGCCCATGTGTCCATGATCCAGTAGCCGTCATGACATATGCCACAAGGTTCTTCTGTGTCGGTTGTTGTGATGATGATATCTCCCATTGCTGTGAGATCCTCCTGATCGTCCTTGCTTTTTGCCTTCTCAACTTTGAGCTACATGTAGTTCCTCTCGATATGACCCCTTTCGCCACAGTGATAACAACCCTCTTTGCGGTCCACAATCGCAAGATTCTGAGAACTCTCCCTGTCCTCGTTTGTAAATTGTGTCTTTCCTTCCTGTAGGAAGTCACCAGAGCGGACTCCTGTGACGATTCCCCTTGCTTGTACCGGACCTCCTCATTCAATAAGCTACTTTTGACTGCCTCCATAGTGACAACTCCATCAGGCACAGAGTTGTTCACCGACACCACAAACGTATTCCAGCTTTCCGGCAGAGAACTCAAGAGCAGTAGAGCCTGAAGCTCATCATCAATCACCATCTTCATCGCAGACAACTGATTGATGATACCCTAAACCTCGTTCAGATCACTACAACAAAAATACCTTTTAATGACGGCTAAAAAGCGTCATTAATTGCAAACCATGACGCTTTTTTTCTCAGTCCAAGCGTTATGAAATCGGGTGTTATAAATGTTTTTAAAAGCGTTATAGATAATTCATCCAAAACCGTCATTAATAGGTTGAATTTCTGCTACGTTTTATTTTCAAACAATACTAAAATCTGTCAAATCAGCGATGCCTCAGGATGTCGCTAAATAGGGAAAATACGTCACTAATTTCAATTAGCGACGTATTTAGTGACGTTTGCATGTAGTCGCAATTAACCTAGTCGCTAAACAATACGACGTCGCAATACGTCGCTATTGCGACGAAACTTAGCGACGTGTACACGTCGCTAATTCAGTGACTACCAGCGACGTAAAACGTCAGCAGTTACCGACGTAACCTAGCGACGTTGAGTGACTTGACATGCATCAATGCTGACCTAGCTTGAGAGCCAAATGGCAACGTTCTGCGACTTTGTTACGTCGCTATAGTACCGACATATAGCGACGTCATACGTAGCGACGTTTAGTGACGATCAGCGACGGTTTTCATCATAGTTAGCGACGTTCCGATACTTACTTAGCGATGTTAACTTCCGTCGCTAGCCGTCGCTGAACGTCGCTAATTTTGAAAAAAATACAGCATTTGCAGCATCCCCTGCATCATTTGCAGCATCCCCTACACCATTTGTTACAACAACGATGGTGTGTATCACGAACACAGTATCAAATAACACAGATACACACAATCACAAACACGTTTGAAACACAATCTCATCAATCAACACAGATATATGAAAAATTGTAACAACATTGTCAAACATAATGCTCTATATAAGAATAATGTATGTATAACCACATAAAAGCCCCAACAATGGGCCATCACACAACAATATAAATATATGTCGACTACGGCTGATCAGGAGGAGCATCACTGCTCCTGGAAAGAAGGTAAGCATACTGCTCTGGTGTAAAAACCACCGACGAGGATGAAGGAGGAGGCAATGCAACCGCTGGAGAGGGAGGCAGTGTAACTGCTAGAGAAGGAGGCAGTGTAACCGCTGGAGATGGGTGCGTCCGCGTCTCCTCTAGGGCTAGCAGTCTGGCACTGTATTGCTCCATGCAAGCCGTTATCCTAGTAACGGTGTCGTGAATGGACTCCTGCGTCCCCTGTACGTGTCTCACGGATCGCTCGAGCTCATCAAAGCGTGCGGTGACCGAAGTAGCGTCCCCTTGCGCCTGAGACCGTGGCTGCTCAGAAATCTTCCTCAGCATATCGTTGCACATCTCAGCAATCTGGCGGGCAATGGTACCCTCGACTCGGGACGACTCGGCCTGTGACGGCTGTGAATGCGCACTGGTAGAGGAAGCCCTGGATGCCTGCGTCGCAACAAATGTGCTGTAGGACCCCGTACCGTAGTACGTACCCCTCTGAAGACCACCAACAGCAGTCTTCCAGAGCTCGTCCTCCGACTGAGGCGGAGATGGCTGCGATGTACCAACCCCTCCCTCTGCCGGTACACTAGCACTCGCACGCTCATCACATAGCCTAACAAACTCTTCCTAGAAATCATTGTGCATCTCTATAAATCAGTACTTATCTAAATTAGCCTAATAAACGTCTAAAGTATTTAATTATTATTAACTATATGGTTATCTGTATATTCTTCAAGTTGTGTTAAAAATTAACGAAATCTAAATTAGTACTTACATAGCTCTGAGTAGCCCGGTCGTCGATGAGCTTCCCGTCCTTCCGATGGGTGGCCAGGAAGACGGTCACCATGTGTTTGTGTCCTCACCCCTCTTTACCTGCGTGTTTGTTATATTTTATTCTTTAGTAAAATAGAAAATTATATACTCCTACTATCAATAAAATCTTATATTTTGCAATAAATTACATACCAGACGACGAAAATGCTCCGTCATAGGAATCGATCCACCACACCACTTTTCAGCCCTCGTCCTAGCCGCCTTCGCCTTCTCCGACCGCTCTCTGTACCAGGGCTCCTCAAATCGAGCCCTCATCGAGGTCCATTGGTCAAGTGTGATGCAACCAGCAATCGACTTTCCAGAGCGCTACGAGCTTTCTAAGATAGTACATCCCGCACACTGCACATGTCATCAGGATGACGATTGTACATCCACAAACGGTTCCACAGATCGTAATTCATATCTATTTTAAAATAATTCTGCAAAGATTGACACAAATAATTTTTTATCAGGATGACGATTGTACATCCACAAACGATTCCGCAGATAGTAATTCATATCCATTTTAAGATAATTACTGCTGAAAGTGAAGACCGACATGAACTGACGCACGAAAGTGACGATTGTACGACCACAAGTTTTATGTTCTTCAACGATATATTTCACATGCATAATTGCCAAGTGTGAGAACGGATGGCTCAGAACACAACCCAGAATTCATTCTAGCATACATTAGTGTGAATCATCTATGTTCTGTACTTTTGGTGTAGTATATGTTCTTATCGAATAAAGTATCTGAAGGATGTAACAGAATCAATAAGATGAACATACAAAATGTAATACTAAGACATTATCAACTACTAAAAGATGTAGTGATAGGTTGTCGTATCATCATTGCCGAGTGATGGGGGTCGGAGGACAGTCAACTTTATCTACGGCTACATAGTTTCTGCCTCGCCAGTCGAATGGCTGCAGGGACTATGTCCTGATCACGATGTCGTACCGTAGATTAATACAAATTCCTTCTAGCAAATGTCGTACATAGATTTCTGTCTCGCCAGTCGAATGGCAGATAAATAGGTTATATTCAATTTTTTGTCAAGTGTGAGAACGGATGGCTCAGAACACAACCCAAAATTTATTCTAGCATACATTAGTGTGAATCATCTATGTGCTATACATATGGTGTAGTATATGTTCTTATCGAATATAGTATCTGAAGGATGTAAAAGAATCAATAAGATGAACACACAAAATGTAACACTAAGACATTATCTACTACTAAAAGATGTAGTGATAGGTTGTCGTATCATCATTGCCGAGGGATGGGGGTCGGAGGATAGTCAACTTTATCTACGGCTACATAGTTTCTGTCTCGCTAGTCGAATGGCTGCAGGAACTATGTCCTGATCACGATGTCGTACCGTAGATTAATGCAAAGTCCTTATAGCAAATGTCGTACATAGATTTCTACCCCGCCAGTCGAATGGCTGTAGGGACAGTGTCTGACTTGGTGTATCTCACCATTTTCCCAAAATGCCTGACATTCAAACTCAGAAAACAGTTGCTAACTGATATCACTATTCAGTTAAGCCTATTCTCAGGTTAATCCTTATTCCAATATCATTTTCTAATAGGAATTTATCTAAGTCCATATCAATAGACAAATTTCCTTTGGGTAACATGAACTAGCCAAGCCATCATACCTAGGTATCCAGTCTCTCATACAGGACCTACCTATCTGCCTTTAACATAAATTATACAAATCAAACTAGTCTTAAACACTGGTACCAACTACCTGAACATGACAGCCCCTAATTTGTACTGGATTTATCCTACCTCTGAGTGTGCAAAGCACCTGAGTGCCCCTCCTAAAAACCAAAGAAAAGTGGAATCACCCAAGAGGAAGAAAAAAAAGTTAGGCAATACAGTCCATGCATTCTTTCTTTCTTCTTTTCTTTTTTGCCACTAGGAAATGATGGGAACTTGATAGCATTGGAGACCAAGACATGGAGAAAATGCCAGGTTGGTGTGCATGTGACATGAGTGGGGGATGCTTGGTGGAGGGAGAGAAAAAGAAGGAGCTACTCCTTGTGGGTTGTGGTCACACAAACTACACTAGCAAATGTGGATGGATATCATACATAAATTTGCAACATTATCTTCACTGTTCTGAAACCAACCAACCAGTATTTGTCTGTTCCTGTGAACCTCTTCATAACAAGCTAATTATGAGATAAGACATTAATCACCAACAATACATTAATCCCCAACGAAATATGTGTTGGGTCATTCTGAGATCAGAAAATTGTATATATATAGCATTGAGTTTCGTTAAAATTGCTCCCAAAGTAAATTAGTTCTGAAAATTATCATGAAATACACAAAACGCTCTTTTAAAGAACATTTTTCATAGAAGTTATCATGATAACCCTAAATTTTTCCTAATATCAGTAAATAGGGCTCGAACCCTAAATTGGATATATTAACATTTTTTCCAGTATCAGTAAATAGGGCTCGAACCCTAAATTAGAATTCTAATTCAAGAGGAGGAGGGAACTGGGAAGCGGGGACAGGGGAGAGTGTGTGTGTGTGTGAGAGAGAGAGAAAGAGAGATGGGGGAGCTACCTGAGGAGGAGGAGGATGAGGAGGAGGAGGCCGGAGGAGGGAGATCGCCGGAGGAGTGCCGCGGAGGAGGAGGCCGGAGGAGGGAAATCGTCGGAAGAGCGCGTGCACGAAAAATTAGGGGGAGGGAATTTATGAATGATCGAAAAGAAAACCCTCGCAGCCTATATGAAACATTTGGCGACGTCCAAAATGGACGTCGCTGATATTTAATAAACGGTGATGCCGCTTAAAGTACATCGCTACACGTCGCTACATCAGCGACGTGTACCGACGAACTTGCGACGCAGGTTCCTAGTTAACAAATTGCAGTCGCTAGACGTCATTGTTTGTCGTTGTTGGCGACAAATAACGACGTCTTAGTTAAACGTCGCTAACCCCCAAAAATTAGCGACGTTCTATCTTGGAGTCGCTAAATACGTCGCTGATATGACTTATTTTGGTAGTGAAAGCGTTATGGATAGTTATAAAAAAATGCTGTATATGGTCGTTGTATCACATTTATAACGCTCTATACTACATGACATTCCAAATGCTGCTCAATTCAATTCGAAAATAACCACTTTGAACCATATTCACAACAAAGCATTGAAATGGAATATAAAGTACCATTCTCCATTTCATTGTCTCAAAATAGAGTATTTTAGCTACTATTCTACATTTCTCCATTTCATTATATACATCTTCTCAAAATATATAGAGTATCCAATATAGAGTACACTTTAGCTACATCAAAACTATCGACATCAAAAATCTCACAGATACTGTAGCGAAGAAGCACACTTATAACGCTTCAACTTGGTCACATGAAGACTGTCCATAGCACATGTACGTATAGCAAAACCATAAAAAAGAAAGCAAAACCCTCACTTTTAGAGTCTGTCAATTTTAGGGTCTGTGATTTATATCAAAAAATCGAGAGTATCAGAGTACTCTAATAAAAACCGAAACCGACAAATAAAGTAAAACATCTAGGCATGGCATAGTGGACGTAGTCCCAAAATCAACGATGCAGGCATGCTAATGGAGATGTCATTCCCAAAATAGAAATACTCCCAACTAATATATACCAGCATGTGATTTATATCGAAAAGCTCCCAACAAAAATACCCACAGTACCAAGTTAAACCCATCATGCATAATAGATACCCAACCAACAATTTTAATCCAAATAGCAAAACATCTCCTACAGCAAAGAAATCTTTCCCAACCCAACATGTATAATAGGGAAAACCTAAACCAACATCCCACAACAAGTATAGGAAGGAGAACCCAAGCAACAATTTATACAAGAAACCCGAACCAACAATGCATGCGTCACAAATAATTCCAACAGCAGCTAGGTAACCCGAAATCGAAAATGATCCAACAACAAGTAAAGAGCCGAACATAATCTAAAGATCATTCCCGCTTCACAAACAAAGACAATCGTAGGATCGTCAAGCAAAAATCGAACCCAACGCGTATCAGTCGATCGAAACCCTTTTTATGTAGGGATCGAGATCCAACAACATCATCGACAAACAAAATAAATCCAAAAACTGAAATCAATCAAGAGTTTAGAATTTATACCCCAGAATTTGGTGTCGGAATCCGAAGGAAGCCTTCGGACTCGGCTCGCAGGCACGCACAGTGCCTCGCTGGGTCGCGGCTGCAACTGTGGAGAGGCTACAACATCGACACGAAGGTATCCTCACATCCGTGTCCAGTATCGACTCGTACAAACACGAGCGTATCTGCACCCAGAATGAACAACCCAAAAGTACCAACATATAAACTACGACCAACAACAAGAAACGAAATGAGATATATAAGATGTCTTAGATAAGGATCAATCATCATCTGCTGTACTAGCGTGCCATAACACGTATAAGACACGTCCCGACACGGAGCCAGTGTATCCGATACGATCTGCAATGCTTTGGTTCATTTGGTCGAACGACCATCACCAAGAGTATCAGAGTACTCTAATAAAAACCGAAACCGACAAATAAAGTAAAACATCCAGGCATGGCATAGTGGACGTAGTCCCAAAATCAACGACGCATGCATGCTAATGGAGATATCAATCCCGAAATAGAAATACTCCCAACTAATATATACCCGCATGTAATTTATATCGAAAAGCTCCCAACAAAAACACCTACAGTACCAAGTTAAACCCATCATGCATAATAGATACCCAACCAACAATTTTAATCCAAATAGCAAAACATCTCCTATAGCAAAAAAATCTTTCCCAACCCAACATGTATAATAAGGAAAACCTAAACCAACATCCCACAGCAAGTATAGGAAGGAGAACCCAAGCAACAATTTATACAAGAAATCCAAACCAACAATACATACATCACAAATAATTCGAACAGCAGCTAGGTAACCCGAAACCGAAAATGATCCAACAGCAAGTAAAGAACCGAACATGATCTAAAGATCATTCGCGCTTCATAAACAAAGACAATCGTAGGATCTTCAAGCCAAAATCGAACCCAACATGTATCAGTCGATCGAAACCCTTTTTATGTACGGATCGAGATCCAACAACATCATCGATAAATAAAATAAACCCTAAAATTGAAATCAATCAAGAGTTTAGAATTTATACCCCAGAATTTAGTGTCAGAATCCGAAGGGAGGCTTCGGACTCGGTTCGCAGGCACGCACAGCACCTCGCCGGGTCGCGGCTGCAACTGTGGAGAGGCTACATCATCGACACGAAGGTATCCTCACATCCGTGTCCAGTATCGACTCGTATAAACATGAGCATATCTGCACCCAGAATGAACAACCCAACAGTACCAACATACAAAGTAAGACCAACGACAAAAAATGAAATGAGATATATAAGATGTCTCAGATAAGGATCAATCATCATCTGCTATACTAGCGTGCCATAACACGTATAGGACACGTACAGACACGGAGCCAGTGTATCTGATACGATCTGCAACGCTTTGGTTCATTTGGTCGAACGACCATCACCAAGAGTATTAGAGTACTCTAATAAAAATCGAAATAGAGAAATAAAGTAAAACATCCAGGCATGGCATAGTGGTGGACTTAGTCCCAAAATCAACGACGCATGTATGCTAATGGAGATGTGAATCCCGAAATAGAAATACTCCCAACTAATATATACCCGCATGTGATTTATATCGAAAAGCTTCCAACAAAAACATCTACAGTACCAAGTTAAACCCATCATGCATAATAGATACCCAACCAACAATTTTAATCAAAATAGTAAAACATCTCCTACAGCAAAAAAATCTTTTCCAACCCAATATGTATAATTAGGAAAACCTAAACCAACATCCTACAGCAAGTATAGGAAGGAGAACCCAAGCAATAATTTATACAAGAAACCCAAACCAACAATACATGCATCACAAATAATTCGAACAGCAGCTAGGTAACCCGAAACCGAAAATGATCCAACAGCAAGTAAAGAACCGAACATGATCTAAAGATCATTCGCGCTTCACAAGCAAAGACAATCGTAGGATCTTCAAGCCAAAATCGAACCCAACACGTATCAGTCGATCGAAACCCTTTTTATGTAGGGATCGAGATCCAACAACATCATCGACAAACAAAATAAACCCCAAAATTGAAATCAATCAAGAGTTTAGAATTTATACCCCAGAATTTAGTGTCAGAATCCGAAGGGAGGCTTCGGACTCGGTTTGCAGGCATGCACAGCACCTCGCCGGGTCGCGGCTGCAACTGTGGAGAGGCTTCGGACTCGTCTCCCCAAATGCAATTACACTCCCTTGAACAAGAACAAATAGAAAAAAAAAATCAAAGAACACAAGCATTTGGTACTTACAATTATTTCATCGAACATGAAGCGCACATAGAATAATTCTCAACAAAATCATTTTTTAAGGAAAAAAATCCAAATCAAAATCACTCACTTAATCAAGAGAAGTCAACGATGATGCAGCTCTTTTCGGATCATCGTCGACATGGACGGAGACGTCGGAAAACCCTAAAAGAACCCTAATTTTGGAGAGATGGATGCATGTATGGTTGTCAAAAATTAGGAGATTTTACTAAAATTATGTCGAGGCAGAATTTAGGGCATAAAATAAGCAATGATCGAGATTTTAGGACAAACCGGTGGTGAAGGCAACGCCGGTGACAACCTTCCCTCTGCGGTGGAGTCTGTAACCGAGGAAGGCGAGGAACGGGCTGAGGGAAGTTGGGGAGCGGGGAGCGGGCTGAGGGGAGTTGGGGAGCGGGGAGTGGGCTGAGGGGAGTTGGGGAGCGGGAGGAGAAGGAGAAGGAGAAGGAGAAGGAGAAAGAGGGAGGGTTTAGAATTTTTCTTAAGTGCGGGAGAATTACGGGGGAGTCGAGGTTTCGACTTAAATTTTCGTATTTTTTTATAACGCTCGTATCACTAGAGCACTATCAATAACGTTTTTAATGTAAACCGTCATAGATTCTAGTCTTGCTGAACTTTGATGACGCTTCCACATCAGCCATCATGAAAACCACTTATCAGACGTCATTAATAGGTCTTTTTGTTGTAGTGGATGTTGTGCCACTGAGGCACCCTCCGTGTACTTTGAGTTGACGAGTTGGCGAATGAAAAACGTCTTGTTGCCAGCCATCTTGCTTTCCTACATCGAATGCAACTTCTTCCATAATGTTTTTGCTGAACTCTCCATGGACACGTGGTGAAATACCGAATCATCCAACCACTGGTGTTTGAATCCAACAGCCTTCCAATCCAGTCGTTTCCAGTCTTCAGCAGCTTCGTCCCTTAGCTTTGCGTTGTCGCCTCCAACGGACCATGTAAGTCCTTGCACCAGAGTAGATCCTCCACCTTAGCTTTCAAATCGCCCAGTTTTCTCCTGTGAGGGTGATCATACGAGTGTTTATCTGCTCCGTAGACATGGTTGCCAGAACCTGCAAAGCTCTGATACCAGATGTTGGGAATCGGATACGCCCTCTTGTGCTCCGATACCGTGTCTGAGACGTTGCCGTAGTGGAAACTTAGGCTAACCCACCTGAAATAACCAACCCCTATCTAACGGACACCAGGCACAGATAAAGACAAGTATATGGCGGTAACTACGTCACCTGGATAAATCCCAATCTCTATAACTCAGATGAAATTACAAGATTGACAAAAGCTAATGTTGAACCCTTTGCCCTAATATGTTCAACCCCCTCACCACACTCAAGAAGAAAAGAAAGAGATTAAAATTGAAATCGTTTACCAACCCGTAGCAATCTCCCTAACCGAAGTTGACGATCCCTCGATTAGATCTCTTCTTCCTTCTGTCTTGGATGGAGAAGTCCTAAGAGCAAAGTGTGGAACGTTCTCTTATATTTTCTGTGGACGAGCACCTCGAATCTCCACTTTTTCTGCTGTACTTTGTGCCTCCACCCTCACCCCATATATATAGGATGAGAAAAACCTATTTTAGGTTATAATATAATTTCTTAAATAGGAAGCCCTCAAATAAGAATCCTACTACACCTAAAATAGACCATCAACATCCTATTCTTAAATAGGAAACCCTCAAATAAGAATCTTATTATATCTAAAATAATCTAGCACTAATTATGGACATCCAAATCAAATTAAATCAAATATTTAATAAGATTTGGACTCCATAAATATGCTATTACCAAATTCAGACTGGGCTCCAACAATTAATGAGTGAGTTTCCACAATTGTTCCATTCACCTCGAAAGGGACTATTTCGATGATATTCTTGCAACTACTACTGAAACTGGTAGGAGAAGATGGAAATTGGAAACCTAATATGAAAATTGGAAATGATAGTACAATTCAAATTGCATCCTACTTAATAGTCTTTAACAACAAGAGTCCTTGCTTAGCTAACATTAAGGTTTAGTTAGTATTTAGCATTAGAAGTAGTACAAGTTTATGGTAGGTCTCCATTTACTAATAAAATAATAGAGAAGAAAGACGAAGTGACGACGGGCTAGGCGTCGTCGCTGCAAGTCACGGTGGAACCATAAAGCTTGAAACAATCTCTGTTAAATGTCCATTGCTATATGTCAGTACTAGAGCAGGTGAGATAGTGCGAAACATAACAAGGCTATCAGTGGTAATTAACCGATAACTGTAAAATTATAGAGTTTGGATTTAAAAGTAAATATGAAATCAAATAACGGAAGGGATTTTAGTGAGTTTGGAGATTGATGAGCCAATATTGCAACCAACATGGACAACATAAGTCCACCTTTCTGGGTGATTGCACTACACTTATCCTCCCTCCAATATGCATTAGGTTGCCATTCCAACAATAACATATGAGGAAGATTTCTAATGGTTATGATGAATTTATTATGCGAATGAAGGTTTTAAGCAGGAGAGAAGAAGCTGGAAACTCACAAAAGAATCTGATTCACTTTCAACTTGCCAAAAAAAAAAAAAAAACTCTCTCCCAAGCTAAGTTTAATCTTTAAAAAATAACCAAATATGCTAGCACAATGGAAGCGTATCATTCATGAATTAAATAACCAACTTTCTATCTTCTGCATCCCACAATTGAAGTAGTAGCACCATCTAAATTTAGTTTAGACCGGTTTGTACAAGCCAACACTCAAAATACATAAGCAACCAAGTCTTGACCTCAGAGAATCATGAAGTTTCCAATCCAGTGTTGCCAATGGGTTGTTTGGTTGACTATAAATGGTGTAGTGCTTATTTCACTATAAGTGGCGTAACTTATGCAAAATAAAAAGTGAAATTTTTTAAAGGCACTTCATATTTTACTTGAGAGTTAGGACCACCCATTACTTTATGACATTTCAGATTTTTGTAATTTTTACTTAGGATAATTCCAAATTTACTTTGGCTGTCCAACCTCCCAAACTTTCCAAAATTCTTCATTCTAAATTTCTATTTTCTCTCTTCAAATTCTCAAATCCTTTTCTCTTCAACTCCTCCAATTCCACCATCCCATAAAATTGTTAGATAAAATAGTTTTAGAATTGATTTAGGGTTGATATACGAACTTTCGAACCCTAAAAAATAAATTTAGGATTTCAAACGGGCTTCAAACCAACATGCAACTGTAGGCAAATTTTACAGACCTATAGTATATATAGGAATGTAAAATTTTTCTACAATCCTATAGCATCTGTAGGACTGTAGGAAATCCAACAGTTCTGGATTGTATATGGACTACAGAATTTTCTACAGTCCTGTATATAAGCAGGACTTTAAAATTTTCTTACAGTTAGTCCTAAATGATTGGAAGCCTAAATATAGTTGGCAGTGAGTTCCAATTAGGACGGTCAACTAGCTCACGGTCCTATCAATATAATTTAGGACTGTCAAGTTTGCCGACAGTCCTAAATGATTTGAGATTTTAATATACTGACAGTGAGTTTCAATTAGGACTGTCAATTTGTTGACAATCCTATATTACGGTAGGACTATCAACTTTTTTGACAATCCTAAATCAAAATTTTTGTCTGCTCTCAAACAAAAAATTTAAAATTTAAGTATATGGGATTGAACTAATTTTCTAATTCTATACATCTTGAGTTTCAATCTTATAGGACTGTCAATTTTTTGACAGTCCTACATTATGGTAGGACTATCAACTTTGTTGACAGTCCTAAAGCAAAATTTTGGGCTGTCCTCAAGCAAAAAAAATGAGTTGCAAACTTGTAAAAAAACATAAAAATATTTTTTGGGCTGTCCTAAGCATTTTTTTGACGTGTCTGTACAATTTCCCAAAAAAAGGCACAATGATGATCCCAATACCAGTAACATTTATTGTAAACAAAAAGTCTTAAATATCTTATAACAACTTTTGTTAGAAGAAAATTCTATTTACAGGTAATCAAACAGTCCCAAAGGTAAGGACGAACCAACTTAAGGGTTAAGATGGCCTCCAGCCAGGACCGACGGCCCTGAAGGGTTGGGTTGTCTGAGACAGAGTTTATTTTGGTTGTCCCTTGATCCTTGTTGTAGGTTGATTTTGGGAGGTCACTCGCGACCCCGACTCCGACCTCTTGGAGATCACGTTGGATCTAGGAGTTGTCCTAAACAGAAAAGAGTTGTCCAAGTTCATAATCTTGTCAAATTTATCTCTGAGTCGTCTCCAACCCACCCATTTTCTTTTTTCTTTTTGTATCACCTGTCGGTCACCTCGGCCGTAACACAACCCCGTTTGAATTTTCTGATTCCGTCCATGCCCAAAGGTAACATCCTCGCCTATTTTCTTTTCACATGGCCGGATCAAGGAGCATAACTGGAGCCCGTACTAGTTTTCCAAACCTTCATGATCTTACAGAATCAAAGATGCATACGAAATGGATGATGCAACATATATATGATGTTCTGCTCCTATAAAATATACGTACTGTCAGCCATAACCGTTCTTTTTGTTGGGAAAGAAACGCGGAAACCTTTCCCCAAACCGGAGAGTAACTGCGAGAGGACCGAGCAATACAACGCACGAACCCAAAAATAGCCACACAAAAACAATCACGCAGACACAGAGAATTTTTGACGTGGAAACCCTTGCGGGAAAAAAACCACGGGACGATCGGAGTCCAACCCTGAGAAGCCTCCACTAATGGAATAGAAGAATTACACCCTCTACAAACTCCTCCCGATCCAAATCGGATCCCCACAACACTCAGAGATAAGAACAATGATTACAAGGCTACGAAGAGCGAGAACGACGAGTAGAGATTACCCGAAACACGATCTCCTTCGAAAACGACCTTCAATCCTCCGTCTTCTTCTCCGAAGTTGCATTGGCACTCTTGCCTCCTTCTCTCTCCAAAAGTTGTGTTACGTTGCGATCATACGATAATGAATTAGGGTTGAGAAAACTCAATATATCTCCCTAATCCCGCAACCAACCTGGACCGTTGGATTAGATCCAATGATGAAAACTCATCCTGAAAATCGCTTCAGCCCCCGACGACACAGAGTTCGGCCAGAACTCTGTGTGGGGCAACCAGCACCTACTGGCCAAACCCTGGAACGGACAGACCGAGTTCGGCCCGAACTCGCCATGGGACCGAGTTCGGCCCGAACTCGGATCCCCTGCTTCCAGCAGCTCCAGCAGCAACAGCAGCAACTCCGTCGCCTACTTTCCGAGCTTCTCCGACATCGGACGGCGCTCGTCGCACTCCGGGGCCTTCTCCACATAGGTTGGGAACCCCACCCACTCCAACAAATCTCCCCCTTCACAACTATGGGGAGGACGTCGTCATCCCGACGACCTGCCTGCAGTACTCAAACTTCCCTCTTGGTAGAATCTTCGTGAACATATCAGCTTCGTTGTCGTCTGTATGCTCCTTCTTAAGCTCCGCGTCCTTCTTCTCAACCACATCCCGTATCCAATGATACCGGGTCTCGATGTGCTTGGACCGGCTATGAAACGTCTGATTCTTCACAAGGTGGATCGCACTCTGACTGTCGCAAAGCAAAGTATACTGCTCTTGCTTCAGCCCCATTTCCTGCAGCAGCTTCTTCATCCACAACAGCTCCTTGCAAGCCTCCGTCGCCGCAATGTACTCTGCCTCTGTCGTCGACAAGGCAACACACTTCTGCAACCGCGACTGCCACGATACTGCTCCTCCCGTAAACATCATCACGTAGCCCGAAGTCGATTGCCTCGTGTCTACATCTTCAGCCATATCAGCGTCGGTATACCCAACCAGCTTCGGCTCGTCACCACCAAAGGAAAGTCTCCAACCAGCAGTGCCCTGAAGATAACGTAGAATCCACTTGACCGCACTCCAATGTACCCTTCCAGAATTTGAAAGATACCTGCTAACCTTACCAACTGCATGAGCAATATCTGGCCTCGTACACACCATAGCATACATCAGGCTTCCCACAGCTGAGGCATATGGAACCCGCTCCATATCTTCCTTTTCGTCCTCGGTAGATGGACACTGTTCCTCAGTGAGCTTAAAGTGAGCCGCGAGGAGGGAACTCACTTTCTTTGACCCGTCCATCCCGAAACGCTGAAGTACCCGGTGAATGTACTTCTTTTGGGACAAGTGTAGCAGCTTGGACTCTCTCTCTCTCGGCTGATCTCCATCCCAAGAATAGTCTTCACTGCGCCCAAATCCTTCATAGAGAAGGCCGCGCCCAGCTGGCGCTTCAACTCCGCTATCCTAGTGGCATTCCGACCCACTAAAAGCATATCATCAACATAGAGCAATAAGATGATAAAATCATCATCGGCAAAGTACCTCACAAATGCATAATGATCCGACGTCGTCCGTGCATAACCATGCTCCCCCATAAACGACTCGAACTTCCTGTACCACTGCCTCGGAGCCTGCTTCAGACCATACAAGCTCTTTCTCAACCGGCAGACCAAATGTGACTTGCCCTTCTCACAGAATCCCTCTGGCTGCTCCATGTACAACTCCTCCTCAAGATCACCGTGGAGGAATGCCGTCTTCACGTCCATCTGCTCGACCTCCAAGTCGAAATTGGCTGCTAACGCTAGCACCACCCGGATAGACGAATGCTTGACGACAGGCAAAAAGATCTCATCATAATCCATGCCTTTCCGCTGACCGTAGCCCTTGACTACCAGCCTCGCTTTGTATCGAGGGCGAGTAGCATCTTCCGTCTGCTTCACTCTGAACACCCATCGATTCTTCAAAGCCTTCTTGCCCTTTGGCAACCGCACCAGATCATAAATGGAATTGGTGTGCAAGAAACTCATCTCCTCCTGCATAGCCACCATCCTCTCCTGCCTGTGTTCGTCTTCCATAGCCTCTGCGAAACTTTCGGGCTCCCCCCCCCGTCAGTCAATAGCACATACTCATCCGGTGAGTATCTCGTAGATGGTCGACGATCCCTGTCACTCCTTCTCAGTGGAGCCACTGGTGCTGGCTGTATACCGACAGCCTCCGCCCCTTCAGGAACTACCTCTCCGGCATGCTCATCCTCCTGAGGGACACCCTGACCACCATCAGCAGGCTGATGATCAAGGTTGTGAGCAACTCCATGTACCGGCTCCCCCATAACTGGATCCTCTGCGATGTCCTCTGGAAACTGCTCGAAGAGAAATGACTCTAACTCAGGCAATTCCTCAGCCTCAGAAGGCGTCTCGGAATCCTGAGTGTTGGTCATGGTCTGATCCTCGACGAATACCACGTCCCTGCTTCTGTAGAGCTTTCCTTCCACTGGGTCGTAGAGTCTATTGCCAAACTCATCCCGACCATAGCCGACAAAGACGCATCGCCTCGTCTTCGGCTCAAGTTTGGTCCTCTCGTCCTTCGGTACATGCACGAAGGCTTTACAACCAAACGCCCGCAGGTGATTGTATGACGGCTCTTTGCCGTACCATACTTTGTCAGGCACATCACCCTGCAAAGGAGCACTAGGAGACAAATTAATAATATAAGCAGCTGTGAGAAGAGCCTCACCCCAATAACTGCCCGGCAAGTTTGCTTCTGACAGCAAACACCGCACCCTCTCCATCAGTGTCCTGTTCATGCGCTCCGCTACACCATTGAGCTGAGGTGTCTTTGGCGGAGTCTTCTGGTGTCGTATCCCTTGCTCTCTGCAATACGCATCAAAGGGACCGATGTATTCACCGCCATTGTCGGACCGAACACATAACAACTTCTTGCCCGTCTCCCTTTCAACAGAGGCCTGAAACTCCTTGAAAGTAGGCAGCACCTGATCCTTGGTCTTTAAGGCATAGACCCAAACCTTCCTGGAACAGTCATCAATAAAAGTCACAAAGTAAGAAGCACCACCAAGAGATTTTACCTTCATAGGACCGCAGACATCCGAGTGAATCAACTCGAGCAACGCCGGCTTCCTCGAACTTGGGCGACTTTGGAAAGACACCCTATTTTGCTTCCCAGCTAAACAGTGTGTGCATTTCTCCAACTTTGTTGACTTGAGCCCCGGAATCACTTTCCTGTTCACCAAGTAGCTCATCCCCTTCTCGCTGATATGGCCGAGCCGTCTGTGCCACAACTCGGTAGACGCATCACTGACTGCGTTCACCTCCTGTGCCCCCTCTGCGCTCCCCTCCATATAGTAGAGACCGGACTTCTTGCTTCCTCTGGCAAACACCATCGAACCTCTGGAAAGCTTCCACTGACTGTTCCCGAAGTGACTGAAGAATCCCTCGTCATCCAACCTTCCAACCGACACCAGGTTGAAACGGATATCAGGGACATGACGAACATCCTTGAGAACAAGAACCGCACCCGTCTTCGTTCTCAAATGCATATCTCCAACGGCAACCGCCTTCGACACATCTTTGTTGCCCATCTTCAACACGCCACAGTCGCCTGTCGTGTAAGTGGCAAACAGTGCCCTATTGTGAGATACATGTGCTGAAGCCCCTGAGTCCACCAGCCAAGAATTGTCATCGCAGGCGAGGTTAGTAATGACCTCATCACCTACGACGATCACATCGCCTCCATGCACCGAGGCCGCCGCTGTAGTGTTCTCTTCTTGCTTCCCCTTGTCGCCATTCTTCTCTCTCTTCCAAGCGAAACAGTTCCGCTTGATATGGCCCTTCTTACCACAATGGTAACACTCCGAGTCCTCGTAACGACCCTTGGACTTCCCCCTGCTCTTGTCTCTGCCACCACCTGGACCCCTGCTTTTGCCCCTTCCGCGGCTCTCTGAAACAAGTGCCTCTGAGTGGTGGGATGTGGATGAAGTGCCCTGAGAACGTCTCCGCATCTCTTCATTCAACACCCCGCTCTTGGCAAACTCCAGACTGACCACGCCCTCTGGAGCAGAAGCGATCATAGATACTCGTACGGTCTCCCACGAGTCTGGCAATGTACACAGCAGCCACAGTCCCTGAACTTCGTCGTCGAACTTGACTCCCATAGAGGATAGCTGGTCAACCACGTCCTGGAAATCACTTAAGTGATCCGTAATAGACGCCCCATCCTTGTACCGCAGACCCATCATCGTTCGGATCAGGAACAACTTATTTACCCCGGTCTTCTTCGCATACAAGGATTCCAGCTTATCCCACAACGTCTTCGCGTGCTCAATATTGGCAACGTGGTTGTACACATTCTCATCAACAAACTGCCGTATTACCCACACACCTGTATGTGCTCGAACTTCCAGTCCTCATCGGATTTATCACTGGGCCTCTCGGTTGCAAACACAGGTAGATGCAGTTTCTTGACAAATAGCAAATCCTTCATCTTGCTCCGCCAATAATGATAGTTTGTGCCATTAAGGTTCACCATGCGCACCGGCTTCGCGTCCATCTCTCCTCTCTGGTTCCTCTGTCAACTCCTGACACCCTTTGAACCCAAAGCTCTGATACCACTCTGTTGGGAAAGAAACGCGGAAACCTTTCCCCAAACCGGAGAGTACCTGCGAGAGGACCGAGCAAACACGAACCCAAAAATAGCCACACAAAAACAATCACGCAGACACAGAGAATTTTTGACGTGGAAACCCTTGCGGGAAAAAAACCACGGGACGATCGGAGTCCAACCCTGAGAAGCCTCCACTAATGGAATAGAAGAATTACGCCCTCTACAAACTCCTCCCGATCCAAATCGGATCCCCACAACACTCAGAGATAAGAACAATGATTACAAGGCTACGAAGAGCGAGAACGACGAGTAGAGATTACCCGAAACACGATCTCCTTCGAAAACGACCTTTAATCCTCCGTCTTCTTCTCCGAAGTTGCAATGGCACTCTTGCCTCCTTCTCTCTCCAAAAGTTGTGTTACGTTGCGATCATACGATAATGAATTAGGGTTGAGAAAACTCAATATATCTCCCTAATCCCGCAACCAACCTGGACCGTTGGATTAGATCTAATGATGAAAACTCATCCTGAAAATCGCTTCAGCCCCCGACGACACAGAGTTCGGCCAGAACTCTGTGTGGGGCAACTAGCACCTACTGGCCAAACCCTGGAACGGCCAGACCGAGTTCGGCCCGAACTCGCCATGGGGCCGAGTTCGGCCCAAACTCGGATCCCCTGCTTCCAGCAGCTCCAGCAGCAACTCCGTCGCCTACTTCCCGAGCTTCTCCGACATCGGACGGCGCTCGTCGCACTCCGGGGCCTTTTCCACATAGGTTGGAAACCCCACCCACTCCAACACTTTTAGGGCTTCGAAGACCAATCCACAGTGAGCCTAGCGACCACAGTCATATTAATATATATGTCAGTGCCAGCCCTAAATTTGTGCAGTGACCAATTTGACTTGACGCGCTCAGCTTGCAGACGTACGCAACAGTCGTGCAAATCTTTGTCGCAGGCTCGCAGCTGATACTACATTGCCCATTCTTTGTCAACCCGTTGTACCTAACAGTTCTTTTCTTCTTCTTCTGAAAACTAGGCAAGTAGCAAAGTTGCTGTTGTGGTGTTGCCGTTCACTTGATATGGACCTATCGAACGAGAGCGGTCCCTAGAGGAAGAAGCATGTTCAGATCGATGTCCAATTAACTATAGGGAGCACCACCACCAAGGGACCCCATCCATGGAGACAGTACTGATTCCTACAGTCGACCTAATACTACTACTATAGGCGTACGTAGTGGCTAGAGGCCAGTGACCACTGCACGTAATGATGTAGCAAATACTTTACACACTGATACGAGTCATGCATGCATGCATGCTTTCCCCATTGTAAGGAACCTAGGCCTTGGTTAGCTAAATCACATGATAATATTAACAAGTAGATACAAAAACTAGTTTGTAATGTTTGAAATTATAGCACGTTGATTCATAAGATGAAGACCAAAAATAAATTGAGAAAGCGTACCAGAATCCATTATCTTTACTTGACGGATCTTCAAGCAGACATCTCTTTATGGGGTTTGATCTTTCAACCCACTACGACCCTTAATAACAAAGATGAAATCTTTGTTTCTCTTTTTGTTGATGGGGATACAAAAGGGAATAGAGAATAAAATCGTGGCCGTATGAGTTGGAGACCATAACCCTATTGAACACACACACACACACACACACACACACACACACACACACGCATGCGTGTGTGTATGTTTTGATTTTGTTGGAATTATTCAATAATTATGGGACCACACATGTAAAATTAATTGTGTTTGGACTATCTAAATAATTAAGCCAAATTAAAGTGATCTATTTGAAAAATTGGCTTAAGGGTATAATTGTCATAGAATTAATGTGTAGATACCGGAGATAATTCTAATTTGATGAGGGGCCAAATTAGAAATATCATAACACATATCTATATATATGTGTATTCATTAGGGTTATGGTCCCCAACTTATGCGGCCACCAAAGAGAAGTTTTTTTTTTCTCTTCTGCATCCCCATCAACAGAAAGAGAGGGACAAAGGATTCGGATTCACCTTTGTCATTAAGGGTCGTAGCAAGTTGGAAGATCGAACCCAATAAAGAGACGATCGCTTCAACATCCATCAAGTCTAGCAATGGATTCAGGTACGCTTCCGCAATCAATTTAATTTATGTTCTTCATCTCATGAATCGACATGGTACACTAAATATCTAACAAGTGGTATCAGAGCCTCCCTTGTTTGATTTATGAGTTTGAAGTTTTTAGATTCAATTTTTGTTGGTGTTCAGAAACCCTAGATCATTTAATCTAATTTTATTTTAGTTTTGGAATAAGAAATTATTCGATCGAAGTTTTTAGGCCATGAGTTTTTACAAACCCATGTGTTGCTTCAAGTACAAATATTCGGATTTCATTGATGGGTCCGAACCATATTTGGACTTCCAAGAAAGTACCTTTAACCAATGGATTAGATAGCCATCGTCTGAGTTAGCAAAGACGAATTTATGTCAAATGTCTAACCAATGGTTTTGGTAGTTGTTGAGATCCTAGCAACATGGATATTAACCACTGAAATAGTATCTCTTAAGTACTACAATAGTTGGGCTATAGTATTTACTGAACATTCAATGATTTATGAACCTGTTCATTGTTTCTTTTTACAAATGTCCATATATATATATATATATATATATATATATATATATATATATATATATATATAAAAGCTAACTAATTGAGTTGGCATCATTATGATGGTGTCTTCAAGTGGCTAATTTGTAGATTCTTAAATTATTGGCTGATGGAATATTATTATAAGTATGAGAAGTCCTTTGGTCGTTGAGGGCACTACTTATTTCGGCATGATGTTAGTATTGTATCAAGACTTAATACATAATGTCATATTTTGCTAAATTACAGAACAACTTTAGGACTCAGAACTTGTTTAGTATGAAAACTTTCTTTATTATAAATAGTTGTGTATGCATACCACAAGTTATTAAAGGGCTAATTTTTCAAAGAAAGAGGTCCATTATGATACTTAGACTTTCTCTAAATCTCAATGGCAGATGACTTTTTGTTGGGAGTGGTATTTGATCACCACGCTTTCAGACCAGAACCTTATTCTGCTGCCTTTAGATAAACTTAGCCACATGGTGCTTTGATGTAAATGAACCAACAGAACTAAAGAAGAGTTTTCTGTATGAAGGGTTCTTTGGTTGGCTGATTTAATTTGTGATTTAAATCATGCACAAGATTCACATACTTTTGATATGGTATATCAATTTTGTATAATCCTTATGAATTATTTGATATTATCTGTTGATGCATATATTTGTTAGAAACTAATCGGTTGATTATTTATTAATTAAAAAAATGCATGAACATAAGGATTGATGATTATTTAATTTAAATAAGCATAAGGATTTGGATATGATTATGTTTTGTAAAATTTAGTCAACATTCAAATTTTTGGTACCTTTTGTGACTAGAAATAGTTGTCTAATATTCTAAATAGACTCATTAAAATAAGATATCGCCAAAGTGACCTCTCTTGCATAGATAGTCTATGAGGGATGTTGGATGTTTGTGTGTGTAAATTCATGCGAGTGTTAGCCTTCCCAAAGGAAGGATAATACTTGGCCGAATTGTACACATACTTGTGGTGATAAATGTGTGACAATTATAAGGTTTACATGTGAATAATAACCCGAACCAAAGATAGGCTTATTATTTGACATGAATTATTCTTAACGTTTGATCATTACACCAAGAATATCACTTGCAGTTAATATCACTGTTCAAAGACTTGATATTAATGATGTACAAGGTATCTTGAAATGGGGTTCACCATTATTTGAATTTGTTTGACTATATTTTACGTATGGTTATTTATTAGAGCATGTTTGTTTTTGTTGCTTTGTTCTCTTTACAGTTAATGTTGTTAAAATATCTGCCAATAAGATTTTAATTTTCATATTTAATGGGATAAACTTTAAGGGCAAAAAGAATTGAATACAGTAGCTGCTAAGGGTCCAGGTCAAAAGAAACAACAATATAAAACTAAGGGTTGTTCTTTTGTGATAAGATGGGACAAATAAAAAAGAAATGTACAAAGTACCACGCATGGCGTATAAAGAAAAGTACATTTCTAAATTTAGTCTGTTCTGAGGTTAATTTAGATTTAGTATCTAGAAACACGTGGTGGTTAGAATCTGGTGCTACTACCCACATTAGTGTTTATAGACAAGGTTGTCTGAGCTATAGAAGCCAATTGATGGTGAAAGATACATCTATGTGGGTGATGGCAAATCGGTAGAAGTAGATGCAATAGGACATTTTAGGTTATTTTTAGGAACCGATTATTATTTGGATTTGATAGACACTTTTATTGTACCGACTTTTAGACGAAATTCAGTTTCAGTTTTCTTAATGGACAAATTCGGTTATCATTGTTCATTTGGAAATAATAAGTTTAGTCTATCTTTAAATCCAAATATTATTGGTAACGGTTCCTTTAAGATTTATGATCACTTATATATTCAGTTGAAAACTATTGCAGCTTAAATGAAACCTTGCAAGTGGAGTCATGTGGTACTAAACACAAAATTAACAATAAATGTTTTTAGCCTCATTATGACATAAGCGATTAGGTCATATATCTAGAAATAGAGTTGAACGACTTGTGTCTGATGAGATTTGGATTTTATTAACTCTATAAACTTCAATGTCTATATTAATGTGTAAAGGAAATACAGGCCAAAGTTCAATTGTAAGCAGCTACTTTATTGACTATGCTGACAAATCAAGGGGTTAATAATTATATGATCTCACACAAAAGAAAATTTTGAGACGATAAGTGTAACAGTTTTTGAGGATATTGAGTTTGGGGGAGAAATAAAGTCCGGATCATTGTCTTTGAGAAGAAATCAATTACGATTCCTACTATTACTTTTGACGATGTGCAGGATTCTATACCTGTCATGATCAAGAAGTGAATTCGTAGTCTCAATAAGACAATGTCGAATTACCTCTATAAGTCGTAGTTGAGATACCTTAACAACGACAACGTAGGGGCACCCTATTTAAGATAAGGTAATCATTCCTAAGGAACAAACTCAACAACCTCAAGAACCGGTAATATTAAGATGGTCCACCAGAGAAAGGAGAAATATAATTTTAGATAATATTGTCATATTTCTCTAAGAACGTGAGGAAGACTGTGGATACTGGAAGATGATCTAATCAACTTCCGTCAGGCTATGGAAAGTTCCAGTTCTCAAAGTGGATTGATACAATAAATAAGGAGTATAAGTTCATGCAAGACAATAAAGTTTAAGAACTTGTCCCATTACCAAAAGGTATGAAACCCATTGATTGCAAATGGAAATTTAGAACCAAGAAGGATTCGAAGGGTCATGTGGAGAAGTATAAAGTATGTCTTATAACTAGTGACTTTACTCAAAATTTTGGGATTGATTTTAAAGAGTTTTTCTTTCCGGTATCTTTGAAAAACTGCTTTAAAATAATCATAGCACATGTTGCACATTTTGATCTTAAGTTACATCAAATGGATGTCAAAACGGCATTTCTCAATGGTAACATTGACGAAACTATTTATATGGTGCAACCAGAAAACTTTGTGTCGAAAGATCCAAATAATATGGTTCACAAATTGACAAAATTTATTTATGGACTCAAGCAAGCTTTTCGTCAGTGGTACTATAAATTTCACCAAGTTGTTACCTCGTTTGGTTTTGAGGTTAACGTTGTTGAAGATTGTGTGTATCAGAAGTTCAGTGGGAGTAGAAATAATTTTCTAGTTTTGTACATTGATTGAAGTATTTAATGCAAACCAGGTGACACCTCTCGTTAAAGGAGACAAATTCGATTTCAAACAAGTGACCTATGTTAGCCTTAAAATTAAGAAAATATAATAGATTTTTCCTTCATGATCAGTTGTAGGGAGTCTAATGTATGCACAAGTATGTACGCGTCAGAATATTACATACATAATTCGGATGTTAGGCAGATATTTAAACATATATGCATGGATCATTGGGTAGTAGCCAAATTACTTAAGTAAATAATAGAGAACAAGAAATTATATGCTCTTTGTAGGAGATGGAATAATTCTGGAGATCATAAGGTATTTCGACTCCGATTTTGTTGGATGCTAACACAGCAGGAGATCCAATCAGGTTATGCTGACTAATGGAGATATATTTTGGATGAGTGTCAAACATGCACTCATAATTTCTTCCACCATGAAAGCAAGATTTTAACATGCTGTGGGGTATCTATTCAGGAAATATGGTTTCGAAATTGTCACAAGGCTGCGCCTACAGTACGGTGTTGAAAGACCACATAAAATTATTGTGTGACAATAAATCAGCAGTACTGTATTCCAATAACAACAGAAACTTGTATAAGTCAAAGGATATTGACATAAAGTTTCTAGTTGTGAAGGAAAGAATTCAGAATGGTTATAGTATTCATATAGCACATTAGGACAAACTCCATGTTAGCGGATCCGCTCACAAAAGCATTATCACCCAGGGTCTTTCATGAGCATACTGCTCATATGGGTGTTAATTAAGAATATGGCAATATAGTGGGAGTTTGTATTTTATGTATTTGGGTGCTATTTGGTTTTGGACACATTTATGTATTAAAGTATTTTGGATATTTATCTGATCAGATATATAAAAATTCAGTTCATTCTGTTTTCATTATGTTAAAGTATTGATCTCATAAATGTTAAGGAGGACCAGTTCAAAATAGACATGTATTGATCACATTGCGTGTAATTTCCATGCTACACATCCATGATTGATCTATGTCGTTTAGCTATATTGGTATATGTGACCATTGATTGTTTAGTTACTCTATATGTGACGAAGGCCACTTTGATCCTATGTTGATATGGTTAATGGACGAGATTGTCCGGATATACCGTAAGGATTAAGATAGCAATTTATGAGCTCACTAAGGTTAACACAATTATAAGGTTACATATGTGGTCCAGTGGGAGATTGTTGGAATTATTCAATAATTATGGGGCCACACATGTAAAATTAATTGTGTTTGGGCTATCTAAATAATTAAGCCAAATTAAAGTGGTCTATTTGAAAAATTGGCTTAAGGGTATAATTATCATGGAATTAATGTGTAGATACCGGAGATAATTCTAATTTGATGAGGGGCCAAATTAGAGATATCACAACACATATCTATATATATGTGTATTCATTAGGATTATGGTCCCCAACTTATGCGGCCACCAAAGAGAAGTTTTCTCTTTTTTCTCTTCTGCATCTCCATCAACAGAAAGAGAGGGACAAAGGATTCGGATTCACCTTTGTCATTAAGGGTCGTAGCAAATTGGAAGATCGAACCCAATAAAGAGACGATCGCTTCAACATCCATCAAGTCTAGCAATGGATTCAGGTACGCTTCCGCAATCAATTAAATTTATGTTCTCCATCTCATGAATCGACATGGTATAATAAATATCTAACATATATTTCTAATTTGGTCCCTCATCAAATTAGATTTATCTCCGGTATTTACACATTATTTCTATGACAATTATACCCTTAAGCCAATTTTTCAAATAGACCACTTTAATTTGGCTTAATTATTTAGATAGCCCAACACAGTTAATTTTACATGTGTGGCCCCATATTATTGAATAATTCAAACAATCTTCCACTGGGCCACATATATAACCTTATAATTGTGTTAGTCTTAGTAAGCTCATAAATTGCTATCTTAATTCTTAGGGTATATCCGGACAATCTCGTCCATTAACCATATCAACATAGGATTAAAGCGGCATTCATCACATATAGCATAAATAAACCATCAATGGTCATATATACCAATATAGTTAAATGACATAGATAAATCATGGATGCGTAGCATAAAATTATACGCAATGTGATCAATACATGTCTATTTTCAACTGGTCCTCCTTAACTTTTGTGAGATCGTTACTTAACATAATGAAAACAGAATGAACTGAATTTTCCATATATCTGATCAGATAAATGTCCAAATTACTTTAATACATAAATGTGTCCAAAGCCAAATAGCATCCAAATACATAAAATAGAAACTCCCACTGTATTGCCATATTCTTAATTAAGATAACACCCATATGAGCAGTATGCTCATGAAAGATCCTGGATGATCATACTTTTATGAGCGGATCCGCTAACATGAAGTTTGTCGTAATGTGCTATATGGACACTTTAACCATTCTGAATTTTTTTCTTCACAACTAGAAATTTTATGTCAACATCCTTTGACTTATACAAGTTCTTGTTGTTATTGGAATACAGTACTCCTGATTTATTGTCGCATCATACTTTGAGTGGTCTTTCAATACCCTCCTGTAGGCGCAGCCTTATGACAAAATTTTACAACTATATTCCCTGAATAGATGTCTCACAGCATGCTATAAATCTTGCTGTCATGGTGAAAAATTTATGAGTGCATGTTTGACACTCATCCAAAATATATCTCCACTAGTCAGCATAACCTAATGTGGATCTCCTGCTGTGTTGGCATATAATAAAAATTGGAGTCGAAATACCTTATGATCTTCAGAATTATTTAATCTCCTACAAAGAGCATATAATTTCTTGTTCTCTATTAATTACTTAAGTAGTTTGGCTGCTATCCAATGATCCATCCATATTTGCTTAAATATCTGCCTAACATCCGAATATGTACGTAATATTCTGACATGCACATACTTAAGCATACATTAGACTCTGTACAACTAATCATGAACGAAAAATATATTATATTTTTTTAATTTTAAGGCTAACCTTAGGGTACTTGATTGAGACCGAATTTGTCTCCTTTAACGAGAGGTGTCACCTGGTTTGCATTAAATACTTTAATCAATATACAAAACCAGAAAATTATTCCTACTCCTACTGAACTTTCGATACACACAATCTTCAACAATGTTCATCTCAAGACCATAATGTTTGAAATTATAGCACGTTGATTCATGAGATGAAGACCAAAAATAAATTGAGAAAGCGTACCAGAATCCATTGTCTTTACTTGACGGATCATGAAGCAGACGTCTCTTTATGGGATTTGATCTTTCAACCCGCTACGATCCTTAGTAACAAAGATGAAATCTTTGTTCCTCTCTTTGTTGATGGGGATACAGAAGAGAATATAGAAAAAAACCCCACTTGGTGGCCGTATGAGTTGGGGACCATCACCCTAATGTATATACACACACATATGCGTATGTGTGTGTGTGTTTTGATATTTCTAATTTGGCCCCTCATCAAATTAGATTTATCTTCGGTATCTACACATTAATTCTATGACAATTATACCCTTAGGCCAATTTTTCAAATAGACCACTTTAATTTGGCTTAATTATTTAGATAGTCCAACACAGTTAATTTTACATGTGTGGTCCCATATTATTGAATAATTCAAAAAATCTTCCACTGGGCCACATATGTAACCTTATAATTGTGTTAGTCTTAGTGAGCTCATAAATTTCTATCTTAATTCTTAGGTATATCCGGACAATCTCGTGCATTAACCATATCAACATAGGATCAAAGCGGCCTTCGTCACATATAGCGTAACTAAATCATCAATGGTCACATATACCAATATAGTTAAACGACATAGATCAATCATGGATGCATAGCATAAAAATTACACGCAATGTGATCAATACATGTCTATTTCCAACTAGTCCTCCTTAACTTTAGTGAGATCGTTACTTAACATAATGAAAACAGAATGAACTAAATTTTTCGTATATCTGATCAGATAAATGTCTAAAATACTTTAATACATAAATGTGTCCAAAGCAAAATAGTACCCAAATACATAAAATACAAACTTCTACTGTATTGTCATATTCTTAATTAAGATAACACCCATATGAGCAGTATGCTCATGAAAGACCCTGGATGATCATACTTTTGTGGCAGATCTGCTAACATAGAGTTTGTCCTAATATGCTATATGGACACTTTAACTATTCTGAATTCTTTACTTCACAACTAGAAATTTTATGTCAACATCCTTTGACTTATACAAGTTCTTGTTGTTATTGGAATACAGCACTGCTGATTTATTGTCACATCATACTTTGAGTGGTCTTTCAATACCCTCCTGTAGGCGCAGCATTGTGATAAAATTTTGTAACTATATTTCCTGAATAGATGTCTCACAGTATGCTATAAATCTTGCTGTCATGGTGAAAAAATTATGAGTGCATGTTTGACACTCATCCAAAATATATCTCCACTAGTCAGCATAACCTAATGTGGATCTCCTACTGTGTTGGCATACAATAAAAATTGGAGTCGAAATACCTTATGATCTTCAGAATTATTCGTTCCCCTACAAAGAGCATATAATTCCTTGTTCTCTATTAATTACTTAAGTAGTTTGGCTGTTATCCAATGATCCATCCATATTTGCTTAAATATCTCCCTAACATCTGAATATGTACGTATAATTCTGACGTGTACATAATTAAGCATACATTAGACTCCCTACAACTAATCATGAACGAAAAATATATTATATTTTTTTAACAAGAAAATTATTCCTACTCCTACTGAACTTTTGATACACACAATCTTCAACAATGTTCATCTCAAGACCAAATGAGATAATTACTTGAAGTATCTTTGATGAGAGGCTTCCTTGAGTTCATAAATAGATTTTGTCAATTTGCAACCATATTCTTTGGGTATCTCGACACAAAGTTTTCTGGTTGCACCATATAAACTGTTTCATCAATGTCACCATTGAAAAATATTATTTTTGACATTAATGTAATTCAAGATCAAAATGTGCAACATGTGCTATGATTGTTTTAAAGGAGTCTTTCAAAAATACAGAAGAGAAAACTCTTTAAAATCAATCCTAAAATTTTGAGTAAAGTCACTAGCAACAAGACGTACTTTATACCTCTCTATATTATCCTTCAATTTTTTTTCTTGGTTTTAAATGTCCATTTGCAACCAATGGACTTTGCACCTTTTGGTAATGGAAAAAGTTCAAAAAGTTCATAAACTTTATTGTCTTGCATAGACTTATACTATTCATTCATTACCTCAATCCATTTTTGAGAATTGGAACTTTCCCTGGCCTTACGAAAGTTGATTAGATCATCTTCTAGTATCCACAGTCTTACTCATGTATCTAGAGAAATATGACAATATTATCCGAAATTATATTTTTTTTTTCTCTGGTGGACCATCTTAACATTATCGGTTCTTGAAGTTGTTGAGTTTGTTCCTTAGGAATAATTACCTTATCTTGAATGGGGTGCCACTACGTTGTCTTGTTAAGGTATCTCAACAACGACTTGTAGAGGTAATTCGATGTTGTCTTATTGAGACTCCAAATTTACTTTTTGAACAATGATAGGTATAGAATCCTGCACATAGTCAAAAGTGATAGTAGGAATCATAATCAATTCCTCCTCAAAGATAATGATCCTGACTTTATTTCTCCTCCAAACTTTGTAATACCAGACTCCGCTCGAGGCATTTGGTTGGCTTGTTGGATGGGATCAGAACGTTGGACCGTGACTTGTGTTGGAGATCAAGAGAGTTAAGACTGATGCAGTCTCTCTTAGCTGGCTAGACGGATTAAGTGTTGGAACGTGGCTCGCTGGTAGAGCTACGCTTAGGGAGAATGTGTGCAACCAGAATAAGAAGACCCTTTTATGCAGGCAAGTGGAACTGTCCTCCTTCCTTCTTATTCCTATATGCTTAATAAATAGAATAATATGATGCTATAAATATGTCCCTAATGTCTCTTACCTTGAATGTTGAATAATTGTGATGCGATGCTTTAGTTGCTAAATCGATAGAGATGTATATGCTGGAAATCATTGAATGAGTAACACATGAACTTTAAATTGCTGAATGAATCACACTCGAACTGCGAATGTAACATGATGCCTGAGAATGAATCGATAATGTCGCTTATGCTTAATGTTGATGAAATGAATGAATCACTTGAATAATGAGATGCTGCATGAATGTTACATGAGAAATGAATTGAATATGCTATTTTTCCTATAAATGAATGAAATGCTACAGGCCCCTTTGAAATGAATGAATGCTGTTGTTTCTCCTTAGAAGGAACATAATGAGAAATGTTGTAATGAACAAACAATGAGAATTAATGAGGCTTAGGATCGTTGAGATCACCAAATGAAATGATGTTCATGTTGGGAATGAATAAGTCATTGAACATGACTTGAATGAGATGAATGATGATGCACTGTTGTCTTTACTTCAATATTTTACCATGAATTTTATGTTCATGATTGAGTCGGACACGTATTCACATGGTCATAGGACAACTTATACATAAGAGATGGGGATATGTTTTCTCGGACGGTACCCCGGGACGTTAGGACGACCGATCCGGCCCAGGAGAAAACTTTGGCGAGTCAGTAGGGGCACGGGTTTTGCAAGGCATCCTTTGGGGCTAACTACCTTCTTCGGAGTCATCATATTACCGATGAAGACCTATATGGCAACGTCCGTATGGTTAAACACCAGCGACCATGTAGTCAGGATGCATGCTAATGAATATTTTGTGCAGGCAGAGTAAGTATATCTGCTAACTTATATTTAATGCAGGTACGAGGGAGTTGGCTATCGGTAAGAAATCACTCAAATGTGATATACTCAATATATGTGTTGGTTTAACTTGCGTACTTAATGTGCCAAGTTAATGATGTTATGTGTAGCCTTTTAATATGAGAACCTACTTAACATGTTAAATTCAGTATGCTAGAAAGATGCCTTGTTATAAATATTTTCCAATTATAATATACATGCTAAGTGATGCTTAAAGTGAGAATTATCACAATATGTTTAAGATGTTAATGTTAACGATGCCTCAATGATGCCTTTGCATGACAACACCAAAAATGCTTTAATGATATGTCCACATGAATATTGCTAAGAATATGTTTACATGCTTCACTATGATTATTGCCCAGAATTGTAAACTGATGCTAAGCCCCAAGTAGAAAGATTATTATATTAAATGCTTGCTAAAATTGACCAATTAGTGTTGGTTTAGGCGAGTGGGTTGGATTCTGCTCGCCAGTACATAGATAATGTGCTGACCCACGTTTGTGGGAAGGTGCTCGTGCTTGGGATATTCTACACACAAAGATTGGCTTGATTGGTCCCACGGTATCGAATTTGTTGGGCATACAGAAGCTCTTCTTGTACAAAGATGATGTCTTCTATCTATAAAAGGTATAATGTATGGAACATTGTAATCAGTTGTACCAGCGAGTTGTAAGCCAAGTTGGTATATCGAGTTGTAATCCAATGTATCCAAGTTTTAAATGTAAGCTATATAGCATTGTTAGTTGGCTTTCAATGTAAAATGAGATATGTTGTAAGCACTGTACTTCAATACAAGTCTTGTACTCTTCTTCAATTATCAATAAAGAGAATAAAGTTCTGTTTATCTCTGTGAGACTTCAAGTTATCCTTTTATCTCCGCTGTTATAAAAAACTGATGTGTTTATATTCAATAAGGAAGATTGTCCTTATTAACTTCAATTTTTCTGCTTCTGTCGCTGCAATGTATTCCTATTTAAAGATAATCGATTATATACCATCTTTGTCTTGTACAAGTGCAATATCAGACTTGTTCGGCATCACGCCCAAGCGAGGACGATCGATCCCAAAAGATGAAATATGTTAATAAATGACTCTACGAATCGGGGCGTAACAAATTGGTATTAGAGCACGGCTTTACGTCCTTGGTCTCTTCTTTGATTCATTTCAAATCAAAGTTGCATCGACGATTAGCCAAAGTTGCTTCTACGATCACTCAACGTTGCTTCCGAGATTAAATGAAAGATGGCTTCTGCAATTATGTTGTCGTTGTTCTGCAATCATTCTATATTGTTTGTGTCTGAAAGTTCGTTGACCCTCTTGGCTGCTCATTGGATGTTCTATACAATAAGTCTATATACATTGTGGTGCCCCTGAATGAATGATTATTGTTGGTTTGGACACAAATAATCCAACAATGACTCGATGCCATAGTATGCTATAGTATGAATGCTGCTTGGAATTATGGGAATAAAGAAAAGTGGCTATGTATGATGTAATAAGTTGAGAATTGCATGTGATATTGGGAAAGAATTAGGAATAAAATAATTGATGGATGAGTTCGACATAACTGGTGAGTCGACTCAGGGATGATGGCTTGTGCTTTTGAGACCCTAAGAATGTTGTTTTGTGATATTGAGACCCCGAGATATTGGCTAAGTATTGTGATCATTATTGATCATGAAAGTCTGGAATATAATTGAGTTGGTATTGTTTAAGGATGGCTTCGTCTCTGAGTGGTATATTGCCTCTACCACCTCAGAACGAGATGTATGTTGACCCTTTTCCATAGGATAACAATGAGACTATCTGCGGGTACTGGGTAGTGCCAAGATTTAGCTGGGAGTCATGTATTGTTACTTGAGGACTCGAGTGCCCCTTGACGGTGATGTAATGCTGGGAAGCGAGATTTCTAGAAATTGTAACTGGTGGCTTGGTTAGAAATTGTTTAGTCGAGTGATGACTCAGACTAGTAAGACCGTTAGTATGCTATGGGTAAATGGATTTAGCTTGAGAATGTTGTGGCTTATAACATCTGAATGTTGGCTTCGATTGGTTGGATGCAAATCAAATGTGGCTAATACAAAGTTGGTTGTGTAGCTGAAAGTTTTAGAAATATTGTCGGTGAACCAAAAGAATATTAGAGATTTGTTCCTTGACCCTAAGGTGTAATAAATGTTAATCTATCTTGATCACCAAAGGATAGTCGTTGCCTATGTACATGTATGCTGAGGAATTTAATAGGATTAGAAAAGTAACAAGTAGCAACCCTGAATATTTGTGTTGCACAGAGAATGGTTAGTTGATACATGAATTGTCGGATTGAATGGAATGAACTACTCGACCCTTACTGCATGAGATTTAAGAATGTCCATAAGATAGTTTGATGATTGAGAAACGAATGGGATTGAGAAATTACAAACGTGTTAGATAATGTCGGTATATGTGACTATTGGTTGGGATATAGATTGTTGGCTTATGGGTTGCTAGTGTGACTCTGTCATACAGATCGAATAGTATGATTCCATAGTTATGTTAAGACTATCGGAATCGATGACCCTTGAATAGTTAGCCTTGGCTTATGGGTTCGTATGGATACAAAGGAATTGGAATAGAAATTAGATTGTTGGGAATTTACTTGATGAATTATTAGAACGATGAGAATCGTATGTCGGGTTGGGAATTGACCGTAATGTTGATAGATCGATCTTAGTGATCGTTGGGTAAGTCTAAGAATGTGCCTATGTGGGAATTATTTTCTTGAGAAAGACCCTGGATAGATAGACTTGACCCTAGCGACCAGTTGATAACTTACCAATTGTTGGCATAGCCAACAATGGCAAATAATTATTCAGACTGAGTGGATACCCATAGATTTGGATAGAGTCCCTTAGAACTGTCGGTTACTTATTGGCCCTGAGAATAAGAAACTGGCATAACCCTAGTAGCCGTCCACTCTAGGGAAGTCACCTGAATGATTAGGTATAGCTGTCGGCATAGCTAACCATTAAGTCTGGACCGAATAATAGATGGCCGTTGGCGACCCATAAAATGACCTTGTGGCATTGAACGAGAGATGGTGATGAGTACGACCTAAGAATGATATGTGTATGTATATGCTTCAATATGAACCTTAGAGATGTTTGACCCTTGAGGATTATTTGTCGGCCTATAATGGGAACTAGAATGGTGGGATGAGACTTGAGTTGTATGTATCGAGTAGTGAATTATTCCATGAGATGGAATTGACTGCTCATGACGGAAATGTTAGATAGTATCTATAGTTGGATAGCTAGGTTAACCTTGACTGTTGCATAGAATTATATCCTGACTTGGGTAATTGATAGTTGGTGATGTCGGATTGTATCTTTTAGAAAAGATGAATTGCTTCGGTAAAAATATTGTTGGATTTGGGAAGGAATATGATTGCATGTTGTGAACTCTTGATATGAATGGCTCTAAGTTAGACCCTTGACCGATGTTAGAAATATTATGTTTAGATAGAAAGCTTACCCGAGCTGTCCCTGAAGTTAAGTGTTGTGGCTTGGAAGATAGTGATTGTGGCAAAGTGAATGAAGTAATAAGTCAATTGAAGGGATGCTAAATCGGATTTGGAAAAGAGAGTTATATCATGGTTGATCGAATCGCACTAACATGGAAGTTGGCTGAAGTACATAAGTTTTGGGGACGCCTAAAATATTTGTATGGTTCTAGCCGAAGTGATAGGTTGTGACTGAGATAACATTATGGGAAGAATTTATTGTACTAGCACAAACTTTAGCCAAAATACATATGTTTTGGGACGCCTGAAATATGTGTATGGATCCAAACGAAGTGATGTGTTGCGACCAAGATAGAATGCAAGGAAAATGTTGGTGAATCAATGAGAAGTTGCAAGTATTTGGAAAAGTGAAAGATGGATTGAATCGTTGATGGATTAAAATGGTACAGTTAGATAGCTATTTTAAAATGACCGAGTGGGATAAAATGAATATTGAATTGAAGCTGAATGAGTAACTCATTGTGATTAAGTGAATTTAGTAGATGAGTTGTTTTCTTAAGTTTCAAGGATGAAACTTTTTTCTGAGTGGTATATTATGTAATGCCCCGCTCCGTACGAGGCATTTGGTTGGCGTGTTGGATGGGATCAGAATGTTGGACCATGACTTGTGTTGGAGATCAATAGAGTTGAGACTGATGCAGTCTCTCTTAGCCGGCTAGACAAATTAAGTGTTGGAACGTGGCTCGCTGGTGGAGCAACGCTTAGGAGGAATGTGTGTAACCAGAATAATATAATAATATAATAATGTAACATAATGCGATGCTTTAGTTGCTAATAAATAGAATAATGTAATGCTATGAATATGTCCCTAATGTCTCTTACCTTGAATGTTGAATAATTATGATGCGATGCTTTAGTTGCTAAATCGATAGAGATGCATATGCTGGAAATCATTGAATGAATAACACATAAACTTTGAATTACTGAACGAATCACACTCGAACTGCTAATATAACATGATGCCTGAGAATGAATCGATAATGTCCCTTATGCTTAATGTTGATTAAATGAATGAATAACTTGAATAATGAGATGCTGCGTGAATGTTACATGAGAAATAAATTGAATATGCTATAGTTCCTATAAATGAATGAAATGCTACAGGTCCCTTTGAAATGAATGAATGCTGTTGTTCCTCCTTAGAAGGAACATAATGAGAAATATTGTAATAAGCAAACAATGAGAATTGATGAGGCTTGGGATCGTTGAGATCACCAAATGAAATGATGTTCATGTTGGAAATAAATAAGTTATTGAACATGACTTGAATGAGATGAATGATTATGCACTGTTGTCTTTACTTCAATATTTTACCATGATTTTATGTTCACGATTGAGTCGGACACGCATTCGCATGGTCATAGGACAACTTATACATAAGAGATGGGGATATATTTTCTCGGACGGTACCCCGGGACGTTAGGGCGACCGATCCGGCCTAGGAGGAAACATTGGCGTGCCAGTAGGGGTATGGGTTTTGCGAGGCATCCTTTGGGGCTAGCTACCTTCTCTGGAGTCATCGTATTACCGATGAAGACCTATATGGCAACGTCCGTATGGTTAAATACCAGTGACCATGTAGTCAGGATGCATGCTAATAAATATTTTATGCAGGTAGAGTAAGTATATCTGCTAACCTGTATTTGATGCAGGTACGAGGAAGTTGGCTATCGGTAAGAAATCACTCAAATATGATATACTCAATATATGTGTTGGTTTAAGTTGCGTGCTTAATGTACCAAGTAAATGATGTTATGTGTAGCCTTTCAATATGAGAACCTCCTTAACATGTTAAATTCAGTATGCTAGAAAGATGCCTTGTTATAAACATTGCCCAATTATAACATACATACTAAGTAATGCTTAAAGTGAGAATTGACACAATATGTTTAAGATGTTAATGTTAACGATGCCTCAATGATGCCTTTGTATGACAACACCAAGAATGCTTTAATGATATGTCCACATGAATATTGCTACGAATATGTTTACATGCTTCACTATGATTATTGTCCATGAACTATAAACTGATGCTAGGCCCCAAGTAGAAAGATCATTATATTAAATGCTTGCTAAAATTGACCAGTTAGTGCTGGTTTAGGCGAGTGGGTTGGATTCTGCTCGCCAGTACATAGATGATGTGCTGACCCATGTTTGTGGGCAGGTGCTCATGCTTGGGATATTCTACACACGAAGATTGGCTTGATTGGTCCCGCGGCATCGAAGATTTATTGGGCATACAGAAGCTCTCCTTGTACAAAGATGATGTCTTCTATCTATAAAGGGCATAATGTATGAAACATTGTAATCATTTGTACCAGCGAGTTGTAAGCCAAGTTGGTATATCGAGTTGTAATCCAATGTATCCAAGTTTCAAATGTAAGCTGTATAGCATTGTTAGTTGGCTTTCAATGCAAAATGATATATGTTGTAAGCACTGTACTTTAATACAAGTCTTGTACTCTTCTTCAATTATCAATAAAGAGAATAAAGTTCTGCATATCTCTGTGAGACTTTAAGTTATCGTTTTATCTCCGCTGCTATAAAAAAACTGATGTGTTTCTATTCAAGATAAAACGCCCAAGCAAGGACGATCGATTCCCAGAGATAAAATATGTGAATAAATGACTACGAATCGGGGCGTGACAAACTTAACATCCTAAAAAACTATTACACTTCTCGTCTCAAAATTTTCTTTGTGTGGGACCGTATGATTATTAACCCCTCGATCGGTCAGCATAGCCAATAAAGTAGTTGCTTATAATTTAACTTTGGTCTGTCTTCTCTTTACAGATTCAATACAGACATTGAAGTCTATAAAGTCAATAGAATCCATATCTCATCAAACATAAGTCGTTCAACTCTATTCTAGAGATGTGACCTAATCGCTTATGTCATAATGAGGCTAAATTTTTATTATTGTCAATTGCATTTAGTACCATGTAACTCCACATACAAGATTTAATTTTAAGATACAATAGTTTAGAATAAATATAGGTTATCATAAATCTTAAGGGAACCGTTACCAACAATATGTAAATTTAAAGATAGACTAAATTTATTTTTCCAAATGAACAAGGATAACCAGATTTGTCCAATAAGAAAACTGAAATTGAATTTCGTCTAAAAGATGGTACAATAAAAATGACTATCAAATCCAAATAATAATTGGTTCCTAATAATAACCTAAAATGTCCTATTGCTACCATTTCTACCAAATTGTGTTACCCAATAGATGTGTCTTTCACCATCAATTGACTTTCGATAGATCAGAAAACCTTGTCTATAAACACTAATGTAGGTAGTAGCACTAGAATCTAACCACCTTGTGTTTCTAGGTACTAAATCTAAATTAATCTCATAACATACCAAATTTAGAAATGTACTTTTCTTTATACGCCATGCGTGGTACTTTGTATATTTCTTTCTTATGTGTCTTGGCTTATCACAAAAGAACAACCCTTAGTTTTATATTATTGTTTGTTTTGAGGTGGACCCTTAGCATCTACTGTATTCATTTCATTTTTGCTCTTAAAGTTTATCCTATTAAACATAAAAATTAAATTCTTATTGGCAGATATTATAACAACATTAACTGTAAAGAGAACAAAGCAACAAAAATAGACATGCTCTAATTAATAACCAAAGAATAAAATATAGTCAAACAAATTCAAATAATGGTGAACCACATCTCAAGATACATAGTACATCATTAATATCATGTCTTTGGACAGTGATACTAACTGCAAGTGTAATGATCAAACGTTGACAATAAGTCATGTCAAATAATAAGCCTATCTTTGGATTAGGTTATTATTTACATGTAAACCTTATAATTGTCACATATTTATCATCACAGGTATGTGTGCAATTCGGCCAAGTATTAACCGTAATTTGGGCCAACTAATACTCGCATGAATTTACACACACAAACATTCAATATCCCTCATAGACTATCTACGCAAGAGAGGTCACTTTGGCGACATCTTATTTCAATTTGTCTATTTAGAATATCAGACAACTATTGCTAGTCACAAAAGGCACCAAAAATTTAAATGTTGACTAAATCTTTATATGACTGAATCAAGCCCAAATCCTTATTGACATACATATTTGAACATTATGACTTAAATAAAATAATCATGGTAACTATCATATTTGCAATAAAAAAATTGCCAACAGTGTCATGAACAATAATGAGTTGGTAACCATTACAAAATTTTGCTATCCTTATTCCAATAATCTAGATTATTGGAAAACTATTAATATTCCAAAAGTCCAAATACTTTCAATTCCATCCAAAAACATAAATTGCAATCCCGTCTTATAAACTGAGTACTACAAAATAGACGAAATATAAAGGATGCAGCAGATACGAAGACTTAAACTAGATTAAAAACCAAAAACTTATTTGCAGATCCGAAAATAGTAATTACAACTACTATAGAGGCAATAACAAATAGATTAAAGAAACCTTAATCTTAATATGTGCGTCAGGAACATATATTATCTAAAAATTTATTGTTCCCTCCGTCCTCCGAAGTTCCAAATCAGACTTGAGTAAAAGAAAGCAAGTTTTCTCTAGCCATCTTGTACAACACACAGGAAACAAATAAATTATACTCCACCATGTCTAGTAGTGTCGACAATTTTGACCAAGCAACACAAATAAAAGTTACCAACATAAATATGACATAATAACATCATTTAGACGACACGAGGTGCGTCCTACTCCATTAGTTATGGATGTATCGTTTAGATACATGTCCGACACTATGTGACCGGAACAAAGATTTTTAGTTTCTGTGCTTAGGAACATATCCAACTTTTTTTAATCACAAATAATAAGCAATAATAGCAATTTTGAATCCATATGAACTAAACCTCGTACGGGTGCCAAAGTGCAACACAGGCATCAATATACCCCTAGGTATTGGATATAAAATTAATTAGTTTAAACATCAAGAAGCAAGTTTAGATACTTTATGCTCCACAAACATGAAAAGTAGTAGTAATTCTTGTTTAACGAGTTGTAGAATTGAAGAGCAAAAAAACAAAAGATTCATCTTCATTTGCTTTCATAACACATGGATGCCAAGACAAAAGTACGACGTGACTTAGGAAGCACAGTCGACCTGGATATGCAGAACCCT